>JAYJLV010000011.1:9388643-9435913 GCA_036873485.1 Torymus texanus
TATATATATCGCCTTTCTTTCGAAAGTTCCAAACAACTTTTTCCTTTAGTCTCAACAAAACCGGAAAAACTGAGAAATCATGACTTTTAATTAAATTTTTTCCTTTGAGCAAAAAAGCTTGTAACTCATTCACCGACGTTAGAGATAGAGTGCAGTGCGCTGCAGGTAACCCGAGCTCGTGCGTCGAATGCCCCTGTGGGAACGCAACCGGGGGCTACGTGCGTGACTGTGCGCCCTGTATACTTTCTACTTACGCACATATACATACACATGCGCAACCGCGAGCCAGACGAGAGAGCCAAAATAAAAGCACCGTGCGAAGAGCGCAGTGTTGGTCGAGTCGCGCGATAGAACAACGCGAGTGCGCGCGGTTGAGCATAACAAAAAAGTGCCGCTTCGCGTCTATATTGTGGTATACTGGTATATATACACAGCATACGCAAGCTTTCGTAGCTGCCTTGATATAATATCCGTGCAAGAATGCCCGGAAGAACAACTCCTGGTGAATCCTCAGCGCCGTCGCTCGCCGTCGTCAAGACCATCGTCGGCTGAGCTACTGCTGCTGTTCTGGTCGTTCAGGCATATTTATCACGCACGCACACACAGGCGCACTGACAGATAGACAGCGCGTGTATACTTTAGAGTAGCGCTGCAGCAGTAGCTTATAAGTGCAGCCAGCAGCGTTTGTTGTCAGCTCCCCTGCTGCGCTACGAGTGTGTGTGTGTGTGTGTGTGTGTGTGTGTGTGTGTGTGTGTGTGTCTGTGATACACTGCCATGGAGGAGGTCGTCGAGGACTCGTTCGTCAAGCACAATAAGGGCCCGGCGCGCGAGTTGCCCGGCTATCTCCAGGATTTTCCTGTAATTATATTTATGTGGCCTGCGGATTAAAGCGAGTGTCGTCGCGCACCGACGCGCACGGCTTTCTCTCGTCTATATACACCTATCTCTATTCTCCGTGCTATTTGAGGTTATGAAAACAATGAAACAGAGAGTGGAGAGTGGACCAATGGAGACGATATATTATAACCCACACTTTGCTCCGTTGCTTTTTGTTTTGGAGTCGTCTCGACCCTATATATCTGTTTGTTGGGACTCCCGTGGCTTTTGGATGGGGAGTTTCGTCAGATACTCGGGAAAATAATGGGCTCTCTTTAGGTCGCTGTGTTTTCTAACAAAGGATCTCGGTTGTTCGGAATCTGCAGTTTTCCCGTTGCTAGGGGGCTCGATTTTTGCAGGTTTTTTTGCAGCTCGGGTTAAAAGCTGCGGATATTCCTGTAGGTGCATAAGACGATGATGAATAAGAATTTTCAAGATTTTTTTTAATATACTTATAAAAGAATTTATTAAACAGCTAATTTTGGTGATGGATTTTTTTTTAATTTTTTAAAAGTCAAAAATAATTTATCTGATTTCATGAATATATTAATAGTACTTACAATAGTTAGTAAATTTAAGGAATTTAAATTTCCTAAGTATAAAGTTATTTTTCATAAATTTTCTGGTACATTTAATATAATAATAAATGATTAGTTATTGTTTATAAAGATGAAAAATATTTATTTATTATTTTATTTAAAAAATAATAATAGAAATATGAGCATTTCTTTATTTCAACTCTTTAATTTTTTAGAACAGTGATACTTTATCAGTTCTACGAGGTTAAAGTCCTTGTATTATCTATAATATAGCATCTTTCAGGTGCAGTTAATCAGCTAGCAAAACAATGTTTTGAAATTAAATTTAATACTACAAATTGAATAATTTTTCCATATTTTCTATCAATTAACAAATACATTTTTAACTTTTTATTCACTATAATATATATTTATTGAATATTTATGAATTATTTATTACTTTTTATTGCAGGCTGGAGTTGGATATTTTCAAGCGATAGCAGCACTGTATGTTGGTTTATGTCTTGCTGCAGATACAGTTGAATTTTTCGTGGTACCATATATTCTGCCCAGTGCAGAAGTTGAATTGTGCATTAAAGATAGCGAAAAGGGATGGCTTGGTAAGAATATTATTAAATATCAATAAACCTTTACATACAAATTGTTAATTAGAAAATATCCTGAAAATATTTTGACTTTGAGACAATTATTTAGATTTTCTAAAATATTTGTTGCTTTACTTAATATTATATTTTTATTTTAGGCAATATTACCTTAATGGGCCTTGCTATTGGAGGTATTTGTTGGGGTGGATTAGGAGATCGTCTAGGACGGAGAAGGTCTTTGTTGTCCGCAATGTCCGTTCATGCTCTGTTTAGTGGAGCTGCTACATTCATGCCTACTTACGGAACTTTTATGTGCACTAGATTTTGTTCTGCTATTGGGTAAGTTTATGAGAAGTTTTATTATGGTGAACATGAATGTGATAAATTAACGAAATTTGAAAATTATGGATGAATTATTACAATAGCTATAAGTGTATAAGTAACTCACAATTAATTAAACAATTAATTCAAATACCAGGGTTGGCGGATCATTACCACTGTCATTCGCCTATCTTGCCGAATGCTGTCCGCGCGCGAGCCGCGGCAAGTGGATCGGCCTCTTAGTCGGGGCAGGCGCCCTCGGAGGCGTGTATGCGGCGCTACTCGCGTGGGTGGTGGTGCCAACGACCGGCGAGATGGTTGTGCTTGAGAACAAGGAACACTTTAGCGCCTGGCACCGCTTCTTGCTGCTTTGTTGCCTGCCTGCGCTGTGTGCCACCGTTGGCCTCATATTTCTGCCCGAAAGCCCAAGATATCTCGTCGAAGCTGGGCGCGATGTCGAGGCTATGATGGTTTATCAGGTAATTTCTTTTAAAACTCTGTACTATTGTGGTAACAGAAAATGTAAATACTTTAAATTTATTTTTCTTTTTTACATTTTTTTTATTTTTACAGAGAATATACAAAAAGAATAATGCACAAAAAAGTGCTGCAGGAGCGCAATATCAACTTTCTGAACTAGAGCTTCCAAACAAAAGGCCACGTGGACTACCACCTCCTTCTCCGGCTAATCACAATACTAGTGTCTTGGCAGACATCATGTGTTCTATTGAAATGGTAGAAGAAATTACTGAAAAAAATATAGATGTTTTTTTTTATTTTTATCATGTATATAATTTTCTTTTTTAGTTTTGGAGTTCTTTCCTGGAGTTATTTTCAGGCCCTCACTTAAAAGTGACAGTAGTTCTTTTAATCATTTGGTCAACTACATCATTTGGGTATGTTTTCATAAATAGCAATCATTATGTACATTAATCCTAAATATTGTTATTAATCAATTAATTACATATGCTAGCTTATATGGACTAATGCTATGGTGTCCTGAGTATCTTAAACTTTTGAGATCAATTGAATATCAAGCCCATACAAAGAGGTATGTCAGTCAAGAATACGTGGATAAAACATTTACTGGTTCCTTGGAAAATCGTCAATATAGAGACTCAAGATTCCAGAACTGCAAGTAAGAAACTATGCAATTTAACCTTTCCTGGATACTTTTTATAAGAAATGTTATAAACTTATACTTTAATTCAATTTTTAGATTTTCTAAAATAATATTCAGTCATGTAGACTTTGATAATTGCACATTTCAATCTGTGGAATTCAGTAGTATAAAATCTAGTAAGACGCACTTTACGGATAGTATAATTGTCGATTCCAAGTAAGTACACCAACAATTTTTATGTAAGTTTGAGAAATTAACGTTTTACTTTTTCTGTTTTTTCTCTTCTTTTTATTTTATTAGATTCATCGACACCGATCTCTTTGCACAAGTTTTTACTAGATGCAAACTAGAAAATAATACTGAACTTAGTCTGAGTGGCCCGTGTCCTACTCTCGATTTGGATTATAATATCTATATCGAGGAAGCACTGCACGGTCATCTTGCGGCTCAGCTTGCATTTGTACCGGCAGCTGCATTGGCGGGATTGGCGCTCACAGTTCTTCAGCGGCCAAAAATGATCGGTTTGTGATTTTCTATAAAATAATGAATCCAATATATCTTTCTATTACAAAATGGAGTGAGAATTTCACAAGATATTCTAGAAAATGTATTCATTTTTACATAAATATCTGAACAATGAACAACCCAGCAATAAATTATTGTTGAATTTTTATCCTTTGAAATGTTCACTCTATAAAATATTATACAAGAATAGTGTTTCTGACTATCCATTTTAAGAAAAAACACATCCCGCTGTTGTAGGTGTTTCATTGTTCCTCTCTTCCATTGCTGCACTTTGTCTGTTATTGGTCAGTACAAATAGCACAGCTGTTCTTGGCTTTGAAAGTGGCTTTATCGCAATATTCGCCATTGCTTGGACAGCTTTAACATTGGTAACTATTGAATGTTACCCAACACATTTAAGGTAAAGGTGAAATTTTATATTGAAACAAATCAAAATAATTTATTTAATCACGGCATACCCTTGCAAGGGAAATGTATAAGCAATCTCTACATATTTTAAAAACAAATATATTCATTATTTTAGATGTACTGGTTTTGGATTAATGGCAGCTGCTATTCGATTATCTGGCCTGATAGGAACGGCAACCTATGAAACGCTGGTGGGTGCACCTTTAGTTGTACCTTCATTATTGACTGCAGCGGCGCTACTCATTGCCAGTATGGCGACGCTCAAATTGCCTCAAACTCATACAGTCTTCTTATAAGCATCCCGGAAGAAAAATACACAGGAACAGTGTGAGATTCGTATCCAAAGAAAGCTTGACACGAAATACCGTCGATGAAATGTACATACGTGCGTAAGTGCGTAGTTTTGTGATGGGTCTTCAAGACTATGTTGAGCCCCAATAATTGTTAAGAGTGAAGAAGAAAAATTCATTTTTTTCATGTTCTTTTTTTTAGAGGACCAAAGTAAACATGATGGCGAATAGGACTATTATGTACCTTTTCAACTTGCCTTCTTTGATTAGAAAATGTAATTGAAAGATGCTTTATAGGTATGATTTTTATCTAAGATATAAATTACTTTTGAAAAATTTGAATTGCTGAACAGGCATGATTGTGATTGTTCAATTGCTTTAAATTATTTTCTAAGAACATACTAGATACTCGTCATATCGTAATACGAATCGTTACTTTGATTTTTAAACACAATTATATTAGCAATTGGTTATTCAATAACATTTTTTAATCAAATTTGTTTGTTCTTTTGGGACAAAATTTTGTATGAAACTAAGTACTCTATATGAACGTAAATTTATTGAAAGTCGAGAGAAAATATTTAATGCGCATTGATAGAGTTAATAACATGCCCGATTTTAAAAGAAACAAAGCGCACAGGCCGTTCTTAAAGTTTAAAAAGAATTGCCAAGTGTCAGAACAGAAAGTGAGAGTTTTACTAGAATATTGAAACGCCCGACATATTTGTTAAAGTTGAAAGGAGACAGTAATCAGTTAATTCATCGTCAAATCACTTATGATGATAAATTTCCCTGGTTAGAAAATGACAAGGAAAATAAAAACTTCCGATTTTATCATTTTTTAACAATAACCAACAATTGGTAACTAATCAATATATGATAAGAAATCAAATGTCAATTTATCGTAAATAAAATTGTACAGTAAATCAATTTTGGCAAAATAAAATAATTAGATTTCATTGAATCGTCGTATATTCTCAGTTATAATTGTCTATATCTAATTATTTTATTTTTTAATTTTAACTGTATATACAACTTCAGTAATCATTGATATATTTTCTTATTTATATCAATTAACTAGTAATTAATTCATATCATTTATTTTAAAATCTAGTGAAATTTCATTTTAATCAATTAGTTTTATAATTGTTATAATTTTATTTAATGAGATTTTCTAACCAGGGTCGTTGATCTGCAAAATAATGAGTCAAGTTATATCTGTGTAAGAATTAAGAATTAGAAATACAAGCGTATTCAGGAGTTTAAGTTAATACTTCTAGTGAATATTGCATTTACGTGAGAAGTTTCTAATCCAAAGGCTCATTTGGAGACAACAGAAAAGACTATTTTAATACCTTAATATTGGATAAAAACGTTTGAAATTATTGTGTTGGATAGTGAAAATGTAAATCGGTGTAATGAAAGATTGCATCGATTTTAACAAACGTATTTAGAAGAACAGCTTCGTTAACGTTGAGAAATTTCTCAATTATTTTATAAAAATTAGAAAAAGTATTTATTAGAACCAATATATATACCAATAAAGAACAAATTATTAAAGTAAACTTAAGACGAGTTGGTATCAACTTAAACAAAAGTGTAATAATATCTCAAAAATAAATAAGGTTGTGACGTACGTCAAATGGATCAAACTTGGTTTAATTTATCCACATATAATCTGAATACTATTTCATTATATCTCGAAACTGTGCTTCTATCTACGTCATAATTTTTTGTAAGGAATCTTTGAAATTTTTACTTTAAAAATAAGGAATAAAATTGTGTGCTATGTATCATAAAAATTGTATTACGGTGTCAAATTTTTAATGTAAAACATTTTCAAGTGGCTTATAAGCCATACAAGCTAATTTTCAATATAGATCTTACTAATCTGTCAATTGAGATAAAAATGAATAATACTGCAATAACGAAGCTGAAAATCGTTAGTTTAGATATAAAATATTCTTGATGTTAACATCGATATTTTACATGAAACTTTTCCTTGAAAAGAAAATTTGCATGAGTCGTATTGAACGAATGTAAAACTCGATGGAAATATCGGACTGAAATTGTATTTCCTGAATTTGCTTAATACCAATGAAATATAATCTAGAATTTTAGTATCAATTATTTTTAGACGTTATTAATTGCAGGCCAACGATAGGTACAAAGCACATGCTGCAGCAATATAAAACCGATAAAAATAAATTCTATTATTTTTTATGAATTTTATTTCAAAATATCCGAAATATTTTGATGTACTATGTGATTGAAGAATATAAAATCCATAAATGAGAAATTGCAATCATTTTATCTCTTGCATGTAATAAATTATTCATCAATGTAAAAGTACAACTACATTTTACAATATTCAAAAAGTATTCCAATGAAAATATATTTGTTCTTTAACAATACCAGTATACAAGTATTTGGCCATTGCATATCTAACTTTCTATCATTTAAAAAATATATTTATTTAATACTAAGTCTTACTTCTGATATTTTGAAATTTGCACTTCCTTTCTGTTTTTAATATTGCGATGCATGAGTAAGAAATTAAGGACAAATACTCGCGTAATTTTTTGTATGCATATTCAAGAGAAAACTCTCTTGAATGCCTATTATAAATCACATTTTATTTTATTGTGAAAAGCATTTTAGAAAAATAGTAGTACTACAATGTTTATTCAAAATTAATTTTTCGGTAAATTATCGGTTGATGTTTACTAAATGTCATACTGTCAAATTATAAGAATAATCATGAACGTGAAATATGCCATAATAACAAAATATCTATAAATGCGATACTAAAGTAGGAACATAAATCAGTTTCTTGCATAGTGACATACAATTATTATATGCAATAAGCGGATGGCGCGATTTATTCGGCAGCTTCAAAACAGATTGACTATAACATATCGGCACTTGTTAGTGAAAAATCGTATCAAATGATTAAGGGAATACTGTTGATAGGTTCTAATAAAAAAAACGCTTGCGTCCTACAATGGTTAGTGATTTTCGTCATGTGAAGTATTGTATGTACGTTTACAAAAACTT
Organism: Torymus texanus; assembly: GCA_036873485.1. Lineage (NCBI taxonomy): Eukaryota > Metazoa > Arthropoda > Insecta > Hymenoptera > Torymidae > Torymus > Torymus texanus. Next base: position 9,396,367 of record JAYJLV010000011.1, read on the forward strand.
ATCCATGCAAATATTGTTCCGTTTAGGGCAAATCTAAAGATCTGTTTTTGTGAATGGAAAATTTCTGTTACATGTTTATACAAACACTTATACTTTGTTTGTTGCTTTGACTTACACTTATATTTTCATGTTATGTTAAGAATTTTTTTATTTGAAAAATTAACTTAATTCATCACAATGAACTCTTATATTCATTTTTCATATTAATTCAAAATCACAACTATAGAATATTGTATGTATTTATAAAATTGATTTTACGAATTGGTCATGTTAGATTACTAGAAATTATTTTCTTGTTTTAAATGGCTTTCATTATTTTCATAAAATAAAAATTTATTGAATTTTTTAGACTAGCATTTCTTCATAAACATTCCATATTATATTTAATTCGTTAATATCATGGATGAATATGTTTTTGTTAATACTATCATAAAAATAACATATGTTTATACAATTATTTAAAATTATCCGCGTTAATCAGATCTTAAAGTTGTAAAGTTTCAAAAGACAGTAACGACAAAAATTTCACATAAAAATGTGTATGTAGAATGTGTCTTTCGATTTGCCCTCAACTTGTAATATCGATTCTATAAGGCGCACTTGTGCTTCCTCGCTTTACTTTGTTAGACAGCCCACAGATTATTTAATTCACATACATTTTTGTGGTTGTTTATTATTTATCAGAACAAAATGGAGCTACACAAATTTAAGTTAAGAATTCAATATTATCCAATATTATTTTTTGGAAATATTTTATAACAAACTGACTAACGTATTAAAGATTGTACTATATGTATAATATCGTAAATATTTATTTTTATCAAAATTGTTGCTATTAATCGAAATATTAGTATTTTATTATTCTTTTAAATGTTGCATTAAGTGTGTCAAGAAATTTCTTAGTTAATATGTCAAGAATATGGCTGTAGTTGATGTTATGAAATTTGTAAGATCTTTATTGGAGAATTACATTTTTGTAAGATGAGAGTACAATTATAGTTCAGAGAAAAGTGATATTTGAATAATAACTAATTAATAATTACTTTCATTTAAATACTTTACATTTTAAAAATTCTTTTAAAAAATGGTATATGAAAATATTAATTTTTAATTTATTTACGTATAGTCTCATTTTTTTAAAAGTGATCTCCCAAGACATTGAATATTAACGAATAAAATTAAAATTTATTTGAACCATACTGTTTGAATATACTGTTTCTTGTGTAGAAAAATAGATATTATACACGAAAAGAAATGTTAAAAGTTTTGGCATTTCATCACGAGGCTGTCGAACAATTGAATTTGTAATGCTAACACAAGTGACTTTGTAGTTTTATGAATATTACTCTATTATTGCTCTATTAACATCAAAATGTCCCGATTTTTCAAGTTTTCGGCACGTTTATTGTATATGGTGTGGGTGTGATAAAATAATTGAGTCTCATGATTTCCGACGTAAAAATTCATACTATTTTAGAATTTGATCTTAGAATTTGACAAACTTAATATTTAAAAAATTATAAGAAATTTATTGTAAAAAGTGCGACTTCTTTAAACTGAAAAAATTCTTTTATCTAAATTTACACTTTGAAGACTCTAGCAGATTTCAAAATTTAGATTTGTCGGTAATGTCGATTGATCATCTAAGTCTTCACAGTGCAGTTAAAACTTGAATGAAACATTTTTTTACCGTTAAAAAAATCGTACTTTTTTTGCAATAAATGCTAAAAGATCATGACTTGATAAAAAATCGAGATCTTTTGATGTTAATGGGTTACGCATCATTTTACGTGGAATATCATCATTCACAGTGATTGTTTAATTGAACATATCATATAAATACTTATTCACGAGCACAATAATTCAATTAAATTACAGTCAAGAAGTAAATTAAGAAATGAGATAGGCAACTAACAAAGCGAAGCATTAGAGAAAATGCTAAGCGTTCGCTAATTTTTTACCTTTTTTCAAGAAAATCATTGTCGCTAGCGTTTCTATGGCTTAGCCATTACCCAGGATAATTTTTTATTCATTTTGTTCGTGAAAAACTTTGCAAAATTACGGAATAAAACTATTCTTTGACATAAGAAAGAAAGGGAAAATAATTTTATTTAATTATTAAATGATAAAATGAGTGAAAAAAACATGCAAACCGAACTTTTTATTTATATAGAAAAAAATTTTGAAGTAAATTTTCATATATACATATATAACGTAAAAAGTTAAAACAGATAATTTTCTCAATTCAAATATTTGTAATAGTATCATTTAAAAAATAGAGTATTGTGATACATAGAAAAATATTACTCAATCTAACAAAATGTGGTTCAACTAAGTATTTCTTATCGTCAGTTTAGTAAAAAAAATCGTGCATTTTGTAAATAATTTTCACGAATAAATAATTTTTTATCTAAGATTTATTAAAAATTTGAAAGAATCATATTTATATTATCAAAAAGCCATTACGCGCTGAGCTGCATTGAATTAAAATAGAAAATTTTTAGAAAGCTTTTGCTAAGCGTCTTAATACCCGTGCAGAGATTATATACTATGGCTTTTTGTGTGAAAACCAGAGCAAACGAGAATGCTCACGACTAAGGCTAACTTGCATGAATTATTTTTATTATCTCTTATTTCATGATTGAGGAGTACGTTCATGCGTGCTATAAGAGAGACTGTCGATTAACGAAAACCATAATATGAAAATTGACTGTGAATACGTCGGAGTTGATGATTAGTTTGTATTAGACGTTTAGGTGTAGACTGTTGTTCCCCTTGCGTTTCGATTTGTAAATTACAGTTAAAAAGAAAATTTGTAAATTTTAAGTACATATTGTTTTTATGGGCTACGAGAAACGATGCGAGTAACCAAGATCACAATCTGTCAAACGATTATTGATGGAAAAGTTTCTTTGAAAAAGTCGGAATTTTTTTAGAACGATCGTTGTCTGCTATATGTCGAAAAGAATAAGAACAACAGATGAATAGATAAACTAAACATAGGAGATTTTCATTACCAAAAATACCTCTAAAATAATGTGGACAACTATTAAAATTAAAATTTTGTACACTACATCATCGTAGATTTTAGTTTCATAAGAATAATTTGTGACAATCTATAATCTTCTCATATGATAAAACGTCAAATATATGCAACTCGCAAACTAAATTAACCAATTTTGCGTGATTCTCTGTGAAGCTTTATAAATGTTTTTTAAACATTTTTCTATGAACAAAAAAAAACTGTTTCTACGAAGACATTTATATATGTCTAAGAAAATTTTGAAAAAACTTTCGTTTGTCGAATTTTCAAACTTCTATGTTCTATGATTTTTCAATGACAATTGAAAAAAGGCTTCAAAGAAACTTTTTTAGCAATCTCTTGTAATTAATTCTACGTAATTTAATATAAAATACAAATAGCGAGTGAAATGTAAACTTTGTAGACATGCTCTATGATGGGTGCAAATTAAATGAGAATTGTACATTTTTTAAGCGATCCGTTATACCGATATGATCGTCTCATTAAAGCGTGACTCTTGTGGAGTTGCATGGAGCACAACAATTATTTATTCCCTCGCAGATTCTAATGTATATTATATACTATAATATTAGTACACTCTTTTTTTGTATTATAAAAAAGTAGTAGATGGAAAATAATTGTAAATACAAAAATTTCAGAACGGAATAAGTTTTGTTATTCATTCCCTGAGGTACTCATTACTGGTATGTTACTTGCGTTATTTAGGGTATAGCTTTGTCATTGTAATTTTAATTAATAAAGATAAAAAACAGAAGTTGATTTATAATTTATATATTATCTGTAATATTTTTTATATTAGTTTTTTTTTAAGAATAATTAAAAATTTTAAAATGTCTAGGAGGATCAGGCACATTGAAACATAAGCAAACGCATTTCTAAAAATGATGGATTCGTCACTTGCGTCAAAATACACCAGCTTTTAATTGTTCATTTTCAGTAATTTTCCTTTCGAAATCTTTCGTATGATGAATAATTTATAAAGTATTCGATAGTAAAAGCTTTTGCACATAACTGTAAATGCTGCACTTTCAATTTGTTCTATAAATTGTGAATTGTTCATTTTATCAACTGATAAAAGAAATAATTTTTCCTCATCTGTATTATAGAATTATACATTTAAAAATTGAATAGATTGGAATTAAAAGGACGAGGGTATATTAAATTACATTAAGTTTGTACAGAACGTAAGATTGTTTATTAGATATCAAGTTTTACAAATATTATCACACACTTTTCTTTTAATGAATGTTCTCGGGAGATGGCCGTATTGTATATTGTACAAATATAATAATTATATTAAAAGTGACTATATATACGTATATAAATAATCGATTACTTATAAAATGGTGCGCCCTCGTTTAATATATTTACATTAGTATAAACCGCGATATATCTCAAGTCTTTTTTATTTACCGTTAGCCATGAGGGGAATATCGGGGAATAGGTTTCGTTGATGCGATTGAGTTTCCTCTTTTTTAATATCCTTCTTTCACTTTGTTTTTATTATAACAAAAGTTACTATCAAGCAGACGGCCTCTTTACACTTTTACGAACATTCGCAATGCTTAGATGCTGTCGGCGTTCCTATTAAAGCAATAAATAATGTTAATCGTAGGTAGATAAATATGCAACTAGACTAATTATACTTTGTGGTAAAATATAGGCCCGCATATTTTATAGAACCGTTGTAAGAGACACGCGCTTTGGTCTTTTTTCCCTTTTAACAGTATATTATAATTAATTGTTCTTTCTTTTCGTTTCTTCCATATGCTTTAAAAAAAGTTTCATTTACAAATGGTTTTCTTTTACTGACACAGTTCATTGAAAAATGTTAAATTTATTGTTCAGTCTTTTTTATTATGCATTTTAGATAATAAAATGTTTTCAAGTACTTTCAAGCATATACATGCTTTCCAAAGCGGATTTAAAGGTGCTAATAAAAATTTAGTAGAATTTATAAAATATCTTTTTACATCTGTAATACCCTGTGTGTTGAAAAAAATTAACTATGGACTGCTGTTCTTTGTTATAAATGTAATTTATTATAAATACACAATATTAAAACTGTTTTTATTTTAATTATTTGAAGCAGCCCATTTTTTTAAAATATACTTAGAATATGCAGTATGTGTTATACATTTTCGGAAAGTACTGGATATAACAAAAATTTAATTTATAGAAAATGTTTTCAAATACATAAGAACCGTGTCAGTTAAGAATATCTTTGATTTTTTTTTTATCGAAATGTGTAGCGCGAAGATTGAAAAAATGAACAGTCTTTTTTTAGGCACGAGTATACAATATTGAGTACCGCTCGTAAATATATGCATATATCAAGTGTTCATATGATTTACACTAATCGGGAATATTTTTTTCATTTTTCATTCGTCACCTTCTTAGATCCTCGTACTGTAAGTATTTACAAATTGCTTTCTCGAGTTAAAAACATTTAATAAAATACAAAGAGTTAAAAAGGTAAAAATGCACGACTGCTGTTGTTTTAAAATGTTCGTCATCTGATTGGATGGTAGATAAGTGTTTAGTTGTGGCGTGTGCTTTTGTTGTTCCTCAGAGGATATGCATTTGCAAATGGGCAGTCAATTATCTTAATATAAAAACGCATCTTTCACTCGTGCTATCGAAAAAAGACTCGAGTGGAAAAGGTAATATATAATTATATATGCATTTTATTTGCATATAATTGCATGTAACTATAGTAAAATATAAAATATATAAGTACTTGGGAATAATTGTGTAATTTATATTATAATATACAGTGTTTTGATTCTTTGTATAATGCGAAATTAAAGTTAACTTTTTAAAAGAATCAATTATAAAAATCATATAAATTTTTCTTTAAGTAAAAATTACACTAATTTTCCTCAAGTAACATACAAATAAATTTTATATAATTATATAAACTTTCCTCTTTGCCATGTCATTAGATAAAAATTCATGTAAAAATCGTAATCTTATATCGAATAAGAAATATTTTCCATAGTAACTAATACAGATCCTTTTTATACGTAAGAACTACATTTTATATGTATACGAATCAGAAAAAATTGTGCGCGATTATTCGTTAATAATACTAACTCTTCGCAAAGTCTGGCTTCGTTTTCTTTTACTTATGATACACAATTATTTTACAGTGAAACCAAACTTTCTTAAATCAAATCTACATACGTCTTTCATACGCTCAAGCGGCCTATCTTTTTTACATCCATACTCGATGATCGACGATAATAACGATACTATTTTTCTAAGAAACAATTGTTTTTTTTATCCAATGAGATCATAATACTAGACGACTAACTTTACGGAAAAAGTACATTATACATCATAACGGAATTTGTCAGCCGAGTTGCTTCAAGTACACCTTACAAAGCGAAGCAGCTTAACAGTACATATAACTTTTAAGGCCGTGAAGTATTTCTTTCTTATGCCTCATTTTTTTTTTTTAAATACGAATTCCATATAAGAGGCATTATAATTCTTAATTTCGCATAATATTCTATCGCTCTGCACATATTTCTGTTTTATGTAAAAAAATAAACACGCTTACAAAAAAAAAATAGTAAGTTAACAATAATTTTGTTCATCGAGAGAGGCACATTCTTGTTGTTGTGTCTCTGTATGAAATCGATAAGTTAAAATTTTTAAATATGGCAGTTTGTATCTTTCATACAAATAAATCTCTTAGTAACGAGGTTATCGATATAATGTCAGTAAATAAAATATTGAATTGTCATGAATTTATACAATTGTTCTATAAGCATTATAAAGAAGCACAAAAAAGAAATAGTAAATTAAAAGTAATTTTTGTTCATCGATAGAGACACGTTTTCGCGGTTGTGCCTCTGGATGGAATCGATAACTTGAAACTTTTAAATATGGCAGTTTGTAGCTATCATACAAATAAATCTCTTAGTAACGAGGTTATCGATATAATGTCAGTAAATAAAATATTTAATTGTCGTAAATTTATACAATTGTTCTTTAAGCATTAGGCCTAACCCAACGTCGTTCAAAGCGAAATCCCTATTTTCTCCGTCCATCGAAGAATGGCGGATGAAAAATCTTGTGAATTGGATTGGAAATGCATTAATATCCTTAAAAACTGGTTCATCTTAATGCATACTTGCATTTAGCTGCAACAACATCACGTTTGCCTTATAAAAGTTTCTTATATAGAAAACCAAGCACATAATCACAAAGAAAACGTCACGCTCGAATTCTCTGTGTGCATATATATAAATTAGCTTTTGGCTATCTAGTTTGCTTGCGGGCAAGTCAATTCTCTTGTAAATATCAATCAATGTCAATGCTCCGTTGTCATGCCAGCGCAATACAGAGAAAAAAAACGATGTGAGAGAAGGTTTTTCGTGCAGGACGCGCAAGAAAAAAAGCGAAACTCGAGCTTTCACAAACGGTTTACTCGTTATCTTCAACTCTCATTCTCGTTCTCTCACGTGTTAACCGCTATTCTTATGAATAAACGGTCCACGATATGCAGTCTATCCAATTAATGAGGATGGCACGTGCTTTATAGGAATTCACTCTTAGCATTCAAACTCGGATGCGGTTATGGCGTTTAAGTCTTTCATGAGTCCTTCTAGATTCGCCATTTCCTGATTCAGTTCTTCAGTACTGTATGACGGCTGTGGAAAGAAAGGGGTCACGCAAAGTGTTATTGCCAAAGCGACTCTTCAATTTTATGTTAAGCAAATTGTTATTCAAAAGAACGTTGCAGTTTAAGAATATGCTATACTGAATTTCAACTGTAAATTATAACATTAAAAAGTAAAATATAATAGAAATAAGATTCAGTATAGTTTATTCATAATTAAGTAAATTATAGTACACGAAAACATTCTTCTTCCTCTTGCAAATAGAATATTGTTAAGGGAAGCTTTAAAAAAAGGATAAAAAAATTAAGTACAAATAAAGAATTTGAGAATTACCTTTAGTCGTTCGATTTCTTCTGGAGTATGATTTGTATTTGTTACGGAGGCAAGTCTATTTTTTATCAGTTGACTTGAGTTTGTTGCTTTTTTATAAGGGCTTCCAGATATCGTTGGTCTGACAGTGACTTGAGAAACTAATAAACAAAAATAGTATATTTATTTTTTATCAAAAAACGAGTGTCTATTAAAACATTAATAACACAATTATCATGAAATCATTATTTTTAATTTACAAAATTCATACAAATAAAAAATGTTAAATAAAAAATTACTGTATTGGATACAAAATATTTATGCATCTACATTAAATATTTGTAATTTCATTATTATAGAATTCATATTTTCATATAATACTACATTCTTTATATTATTTAAAGTAATGACAAACCTCCATGTTTTTGTTGAGCTGGAGTTGATGGCGCCGACTGTGGGGGTGGTGCAGGTACACTGAAGCTTTTCAGTGGATGACCTTGCAGCCTTTTGGCGCTATTACTTTCAGTGTTAGTCGCACAACTACTTGTAGACTGACCTTCTCCATATGAACTCGGAGGGTACTGTGAAGTCGCATTGTACGACTGAGGTCCTCCTGAGCTATACAGCTGTTACATCAAAATGGTATAATTATAAGTTAGTTTATAAATTACTATGCCGTTTAAAACCTTGTACTTCTTTATTGTTTGGGTTAGGAAAATTAATTTTTCGAAGTATAATCTAATCCATACATCACTTTTCAAAATTATTTACCTGAGTTTGAAGTGGCTCATAGGTACTAGTTAGATTACAAGAATCTGGACTGGATTCCGGAGTTGGTTCTAAAGTTATGTGTGCTCGACTCAGGCTATATTGAGCTACATTTCGTGGATAATTTTGTCGAATGGATGGCACGTCGGAGCATGAACTGTGAATTGTTTGTTGCGACATGCTGCTGTTGACAATTGGTGTTGCTGTAGCTATTGCTGAAAAAATACACCAATTAAATAACATTAAGATTTTATTTGGAGTATGCAATTATTTCAATTAGTATTGTGTAATTTATGCATGATTTGGTAATTCGTAATAATTGAATGAAAAACTAAAATCGTGTGTAAATTTGATATCTAAGTCACCTATAACTTATTTTATGATTCAAACTTTATAGTAGGATCAGGTTAATTACTTACGTTGGTGTAATGGCGTACTGTCAACTGGAAGTGTAATAAGTTTAGGTTTATGGCTTCCCCGACTGTGTTGCCTGCTCAATGTCGAGCATTTCTCTTCGTTATTACCTGGTGTTTAATGAATAAAGAAACCAAGGATTTGAAATTAAAAAAATAATGTAATAAATCAACGAAATTATTATAAGTTTCATTCAAATAATAAATGTTATAAAAATAAACAAAATAATGACGAATGTTGTATAGATGTTGTGCGAATGATTTTGTGAGATAATTATTTAAAGCTAATCCAAAACTGAACAATTTTAATAAGCACAATACCTATGGCCCTAGGGGGCTATTATCCCCATTATTTGACAAATGTCTTTTTGAAAATGTTTAAATTTTGATAATTCAACATGAAATAATGTTAATCATTAATATTGAACATTATTAAAAAAAACTGGAAACTTACATGGTTGCTTAAATATATCATTAAGTGGAATAGAAAATACTGTTCAGTTATAGCAGTAGCTTTAAAAATTATAAATTTATTCTACATACCCATATAGCTTGGAATATAAGTACGCTTATCCAATGAACTGGAGTTCCCATGAACATTTTCTTGATTATACTCAGAATTTCCCGACCTAGGTAAAGTGTTACTTGTTACTGCACTAGTCGATGCTTCTCCATTTCCTAAAGTTTTTTCTAGTGCTTTTAACTCCATTTGATCGTGGTGAATCCATAAGTCAGGTGGTTTGATATTGGTTTTTATATTTGTATCCTTCAGATACCTGCACAACAACAAATTAAATTATAAATATATTTATTTCATTAGTGTTAATTTTAGAATGTCAAATTAATTAATTATTTACCCTTTCTTTCCATCTGGCGTATCTGGAGTACGCCGGCAACAAACAACAACAAAAACAACGGTGATACCAGTTACAACTAAAACGAAACATCCGACTATTATATAAATTAACATGCTTGATAATCCGGCACCTGAAATTGAAAAGAATATTATATTTATATTAACATTTAATAATAGAGATTCGTTATTTTATATTATAAGTAAAACTTATTCTTACTTTCAAGATTCTTATACGAAACGGTTTTGTAAGGAACCGTCATGGAGAAGGGCCCGACACCTTTACTATTCCGAGCTTGAATTTTAAAATAGTAAGTAGTGCTAGACTGTAATCCTGTTGACAAGATGTATTCTGTTTTATCACCAACAACGGCTCCAGTTTCCCATTCTCTGTCACTTTTTGAATTATTTGTAGTGTAAAATATAACATAGCCAGTTATATCACCATTTGTCTGCTTAGGTGACAACCACCGGAGCAAAACTGATTTTGGGTTATCATCAACGCTTTGAACAGTCAAATCTCGTGGTGATGATGGCCTTGCCTCGTAGGTCTTATTTGTGACTACCATACTCCATGGTGATTCGCGTCGACCCTTATAAAATTTTTTAATTGCACATTTGTAATCATTTTATTTAAGTGAATATTTATATTTCGTTTAAAAACTATTCAATACCTTTACAAGTTTTACAGTGAATTCGTACTCTGTGTTCGGTTTCAAGTCATGTATCATATAATTTAAGTCTGTCGAGTTGAAAAACTTAGGATTACTGTTGCGATGATACGAGGTGTATCGGACAATATAATAGCGGTTATCTGTTACAAACTGAAATAGATAACATGCAAGGAGAGTTAGTACAATAAAACTTAATGACATTTCTCATTAAATTTATAGGAAATTGTAAATGAAAATATGTACCTGGTTTTTCGACAGTGTCATGTCTGTCCAATACAATACTACCGTACTAGCTGACATTACCATGGCTTTCACACCAACTGGAGGAGTTAGAGGAGCAGCACTTTCAGCCGCCGGTCTTTCAATAGTTTTCACATTTTCGTACACTTGCAAACCTTCGCCAGCTTCATTTTTGGCTCGCAACGTTATAACGTAATCGGAATTGGGATCTGCAAATGCCATATTAAACATTGATCCATATGTTGAAATACACCCGTTAGTATATATTTGTAAAATTAAATTTACCCAGATTTTCGATAGAATAATGACGTTGTTTGCCATCTAGAACTTTCTTATATTCATCAGGAATTCCCTTGCCCCAAGTAAGAACGTAGCCTCTTACTTTGATACTCTGTTCTTTTGGTGGTCCCCACCAAACAATTATTGAGTCTGACATTGCTTTCGCTGGATTAAATAGAAAGGAATTGAAAGATTTAGTGAAATCGTTCTAAACACAAGTGAAAGAAGTGTAAAATATTCATTGTACTCACTATTCAGACCCGTTGGTGCACCCGGTACTTCGCTCTCGGATAGATCGTTCTCGTAAGTCTCGATATCCAGCCATTCCGAGCAGGGTCCGGTCCCATTAACGTTAAAGGCACATACTCGAACTAGATAACTAACGTTTTTCTCCAGCTTATTGAGAACATACAAACGCTGATTGCCTTCCGTTGTTATCGCCGTGGGATGCGATCGCCTATCCGTGGTACGATAACGTATCCTGTAGCCCGTTATTATGCCGTTTTGGCCTTCGGTCGGTGGCTCCCATCGTATTATGACGCTCTGAAGAAAATTTAAAAATCAATCGATCAAACTCACCAGAATTTCAATCTATAGGTTCCTATTTGGATAAATTTGGCTATATCAGGAGATATTAGCAGGTCAATCGACATACCGTAGAGCTGGCGGCCTCGACGGTGACGTTGGGTGGACTCGAGGGTGCGGCACCATAAGTTCTGACCTTGATCTCACCAGTGGAGGCGCCAGGTCCGTTGTCGTTCACTGCCTGCACCCAGATATTGTACTCCTTGTAGGGCAGCAACTCGGTCAGCTCGTACGCTGTATTCGTCGTGTTCCTCTTCATCTCCTCGTTATCCCCCTGTGCGTATGCAGAATCCGTTCGATTTGAGCGATTAATCATCATCCCGATCGACGCGTCGCGTTATTTATAAGGATTACACACGTACCTGGGCATAGGTGATGAGGTAACTCGTAATTCGGCCATTAATCACAGTCGGCTCTTCCCAAGTCAATGCTATGCTCTCGCTACTCGTCGCCCATCCCTTCAGGTTCAGCGGCTGGCTCGGTACGTTCGGCTGGTGGGTAAGATTTTTTTCTCCATTAATCAAGTGGCTTTCGCGGTGTCACGCGTAATTGTGTGTTTCGCTTTGGCTTATCAAAATAAACGGAGCGCACTTTGTACCAAGATTATCGGATTCTTCATTAAACGCCACGAGTTTAAATGGAAAGTATTTGCTTAGTCACCCGACATTGGAATGACATTTTACAGTAAATTACTGAAGGATAAACACGTAATGAAAGTGTACAAACATTTACGGTTTGCAGGAAGAAGCGATCGTTAAAAAAACTACGCGTCATATTATGTTTTTTTTCCACGAATACTACTTATCTGGACACAATCATAAAGCTGATGATCATGAATAATTAAAAAAATACATCAACTGTATTTCATATGTAGCGTCTGTATCGCTTGTTAATGGAAAAGTATTCTCATACGAGCTTATCGTGACTTAAAACACTTGACGACGCATACTGAAACCACAAGGTGAGATGCATGCATACCTCAGATTCCGTGGTCAGCTGCAAGACCTTGCTGGAAGCGCTGAGGACGTTAGAGACGTTGGCGACGGCGCGGAACAGGTAGGCCGTGCCCGGCTGCAGTCCGCTGATCGTCACTGTCGTCTCACTGTGCGGTGTTCTCTCGATTCTCTCCCTAGAAAATTATAATACAATGTGAGCACTTCTACGCGTGCGCGCGTCTAGATCAACAAATCACGAGACAATAACGGCGAATACGTAATTCCATCGTGCTGAAAATGGCTGATGGAATTTCGATCTGATAAGTAAGAAACGTTTATAGCTTGGAAAATGTAGTTTCAAATGGATTTATGAGATATCATTATGATCTAAATAACGATGTATAAGTTGTTATTTATTATATAGGGGATGACAAACAAAAATAATGAAACTTCTAACGCGTTACTAAGGATACAGTGTTAAAAATCCGAATTTTCATTAAATAAAGTTGACTTTAAAATGATCTTGAAGTTTGACTTTCAGATCAACTTTCGAAAGCTAATCAGATCTAGGGGTTTCATAGTTTTTCCTCGACCCGTATATGTACAAAGGTGATATAATGTAGGAGGACTTGTCTACCTTGGCGTTCAAAGGTAGCACGAATGAAAGCTCGCTTATTGCTACTACTGTACGTTATATAATATAAATAACATTTTTAATAATATTTTTTTAAAACTATGTAGACCATTATCAACAAAAAAGAAGGTATAATCCAACCAAATTGAATAATGACAGTCGGTGTCTCGATTAAAAGTGCAAATACGTGTAAATATAGTAAAACAGCTCTCACCTCTCGAATCCCTCCTGCTTGTAATAGATAAGATAGTTGGAGACGTCGAGGTTGCCGGTGCTCTCGGGCTCCTGCCACCTCAGCGCGACGAACCTGCTGTTAACAAGACCCGCGCTGAGATTACGGGGCGCGGATGGCATAGTCACAGCCTCGCCAAAATTCAAGCCGTCGGTATCTGCAACAGCGGGATCGTAGGGAGGATCGTAGGGGATCGATTGATGCTGACGGCCGAAGGGCAGACTGCCGAGCAAGTCGGCCGGGTCGTCGGACGGGCTGATCGAGAGCGGCGGATTTGGCGTGTACGCGGACGAGGTGTGACCGAGCAACGTGCTCGGATGCTGCCACGTGCTGTTCGACAATAATCTGTGCGATAGTTTCTTCTTCGATGGCTTCGTGCCACCGCCGCTCGTCGATTTACCACGGCCCGAGCCCTTGCGCTCCTTCTCTTTTTCTTTTTTTTGGTTGTTTGTTTACAGTTAGCATGCAGAACGGTTATATGCGTGACACAGAGAGGACGAGAAATAGAGCAGGCAGGGAGGACGAGGCAATGGGAGAAAATAAAAAGGAACAAATGAAATTAAAATGTTTAATGTAAATTAAAGAAATGTAATTTGGTTGTCGTTTTCTCAAAGATTTATAATAACTTGCTGGAGAAAAAATTTTAATTTAACAAAATCTTGGTTTATTAGAGAAATATATAAAGATCTAAAATTGTACTTTCGAATTTACAAACTATTGAAATTGTTGATGCTTGTTACAGTTGTGAATTGATATATAGGAATAATAATAATACTGTTTATTCATAACGTAAATATTGAAAGTACTATGAGAAAACGATCAGCCATTAAATTAAAATATAAAATGAATTTATGTAATCGTATAATAAATTATCATTTAAATGAAAACCTTACGAAAAGCAAATAATTATTTATCATTAAATATTTGAAATAAGTAAATATATCAAATAAAATGCTTGGGAATATATTAAAAAAAAATTAACTGTAAATTGAAATAATTAAATAATAAAGTATATAAAATATAGGAATCATTACAAACCGGGGTAATATAACATTGAAAATTACTAAATAAAAACATTAAACGTATCAACGACATACTTAACACATAATCAAGTTTACAATAAACATAATTTATAGTGCAAAAACAAGTTCTAATCTAAATTACATGAGAAATTACTATTAACACCGTAGAACGACTCACGCATACGTATCTAAACAGCGTTTCTTTCAATTGAAAACAAAAAGTACTCCGATTCATAAAACGCGACTATGCTCGAGTATATATACGCTATGTCTTCACACTCTTATCGCAACGATTTTTCACGCTGCTATTGAAAAAAAAAAGATCGCACAAAACCCGTAGCCGCGCTATTACGCGAACGACCGCAATATCGCCCTCGCAATAATCACTGACAATCATCTACGAACCTTTTTTTCTTCTTTCATGCTCAAGTAGTTCTCCAGCTTCTCGCGTGTCGATGAAAACATTACACACATATATACATACACGTACGTAGTATTCCCGCGCGACGCATTAACAAATTAACTCTCGACCGATCTAAATAAATCTCCTGGCGCGGCGCTCCCGCATGTAAATTGCATCGAGTTAAGTGAAAAAAGAGCGACGACTACGACGACGCGGATAGAAAAAAGAGAGAAATAAAAGGAGAGAGAGAGAGAAAGAAATACTCACTGGGTTGATGAATGGTGAGCCGAGCCGATGCTTGCACGCTACCGGCCGGATTCGTGCCCATGCACTGGAAGATCCCCGCGTCTATGTTGAGCAGGCCGTTTATCCTGAGATTGTATCTGCAAGAACGAGAGAGAGTGCGCGAGCGAGGCGCCCGTTACAAGAGGTAAATGGGAAAAGTGGCGCGAGGCTGCCACTATCACGCGCTACCGGTCTATGTATTTGTGTGTGTGTGTGTGTGTGTGTGTGTGTGCAAAACATGTGCATATATATATATATACGTGCCGCGGCGTAGCGACAGGCGAAACGAAATTCAATTGAATCCGAGGTGTCCGAGTACACACAGACACACATACTTTTCGTCGGTGGGTGTACAGTTAGGTAAAAGAGGGTAGGAGGATAGATTTTCGCGCGCTGGCTTTGAGTTACGCGCTTTTTGTTTAGTTACGACGCGTATAGTAGTATATACGCGATTACTTTATGAAATCGAGTCGCGCGCGGTTATTTATGCGTCGATTTTTATCTACTCGTGCTTTATTGTATAAGTTGCTGCTACGGTGACTGCTGTGGTTATATGTGTCGACTTTATATACGTGTACAAATCGCGTTTTTGTCCGCGTTTTTCCCGTAATTAGCGGGGCGAATCGGATACTTTTTATCCGACGTAAAAACAACGCGCGCTTCGATAGATTTATCATTGCGTTGATTAATTGTCCCCGTGTAACTGTGGAAAAAAAGGTATATACATTATACGTACGAGTTCCGAGAGTTATAGAGTGTATTATTGAATTAAAGAGAGCACAAAACGACGGGAGTGAATAATGGAGAGCGAAAATAATGCGAGTGTCGTCGCGTCTCCATTCATTCACTATTCATTGACTGATATATATATATTTCATTTAACGTCGTGGCGCGCTAAACTACTTTCCGACGTAGCTTCCGTTAACGGATAAATGCGCCGCCCGCGCTGCCGACGACCATTGTGAGCGGTTTCTATATGCACGGCATTGAACATATTTTGCAAACTTTTAAATGAGCTCGCGCCTACATAGATATGAATACATATCGAGCTCGAATGATAATAGAGTATTGTAAATGCTTTGCTACAAATAATAGACCCATCGTTATTGTTTAATCAGTAGAATAGTTATCTCGTTACAGTATATCTATTCACTTTAACATTCAAGTCAATTATAAATGAATTTTTACGTATTCTCGTCAAGTTTTTCCACCAATTAAATTTAGGAAAAAATTTGCTTAGTTTATCCCTTCCCTCTTTTTAATCCCGAAAAGTACGCGTAAAACTCCAATGCAATTTCGGTAAATCGTCAGCTATACGCCGGCAGCGGTGGCGGCCCGGAACATTCACGTCCTTCGCCCATATTCTCCCTTCCGCGCCAATTCTCCGGAACTCGGCGAGCCACCAGCGCATAACGCCTCTTGCCCTCCCACCCCCTTCGGCTAATCCCCGTTCACCCCCTCTCCCCCTTCCCAAAAGGAAGCTAATTCCAGAGGCTGTCCGTGCGCGCAATAACGACCTACACGCGCAATCCCTTGCAGCACACACACACACACGCACAGACGCACTATATATATACGCACGCAGACACTCACCCGTTGACGAGCTGCCAGTAATTGCTCAGCTTGATCCGTTCGCCGTTCTTCAGCCAGGTTATCGTCGGCGTTGGCTTGCCGTAGATCTCGCACTCGAATTCCAGGTCCTGGTGCTCGCTTGCTTCCTTGTCCTGAGGCTGCTTCACGAACCGTGGTGGCACTACGAATCGCACAATTTCCACATGTACGCATGTATATATATATATATATATATATATATATATGTGCATTATACGTAATCGAATTTCGCGTAGAGTGCCGGTGTGGGATGGAGGAGACGCGTCGACGCGAATTAATCGTGGAGATTAATTCACAGAGGCGGCAGATGTGTGTGTATATATATACATATATTTATGTGTGCCGATTATGGGAGTGAGAGGATAGACAGACAAGCGAGTATAGCTTACCTTGCACGGTGACTTCGGCGACGGCGTCGAGGGTGTCGGCTGCGTTCTTGGCGCGACACTGGTATGAGCCGTTGTCGTCCTCCATCAAGTCTTTGATCATCAGGCTGGAAGCCGCAACTGTCTGGTATCTGGTGTGCATGAGTATATTATGGTGAATTTCGCTAACTTTTATATTTAAAGGTTTAAAATGTCATGGGAAAATGAAGTTCCTTTTTCACTTTTTGTATAGTGTACTTTTAATAATTGAATAAAAAAAACATTTATTTGAAGGATTTAATTTAGTTTGAATCTCTTATATTTTATCAAAATTGCGACCAACAAACTGAACTCATAAAATATTGAATTCCATAAACGAATACTCAAAAATCCTGACACAGAAAAAGTTGAAATTCAAAATTCAGATAAAATCTCCAATATGTTTAAAAGGTATAAATTTTATGTTATGTTTAAATTTAAATTCAAATTGAATATATTTTATATGTCCATGTGTATAATAAATATACGGTTGTACAAAGTGAACCACCTCCTTATGGCTACAATATTTGCTAGCGAATCAAAATATTGACGTGAATTTTTTGTGCTTACATCGCAATAAAAAATGTAGAAGGTTCTATTCTATATCGTACGTAATTGATTGCATCAGCTGTTAATAGCAACCAAGTATTTATGTCAGCAGAAAACTAATACAGCTAATAAAAAAATATTCAATGATGCAAGTTAAAACATTGACGAGACACAATACATTCTATAGCAAAAATATAAATTCGATCATCCTCAATATTCAGTATATCGTCTTTACTTTTCAAACGATTTCACCGCAAGAACGACTTATCCGAATTGCCGCATGTGTCTCAGATTGCACTATCATCGATGGCATTAATTATCGACCCCCAATCAACCAAGATACCCTTCGCTCTCTCTATATATCCTCGAAGACTCATCCACTCTACATCGGCTAAAAAATTAAAGCTTCTCTGTCTACACGCTCCTGCAACGCGTACAGGAGTATAGTAGAGGATTAACGATCCCCTCTAGCTATATATATATATCTATACATAGTGAATCGTATTACCTGGAGTCCAAGGAGGCCAAGTCGATGGACGTGCCATCCTTCAGCCAGTAAACGTCGGGCTTCGGGCTGCCGTTCGCCGCACACTCCAGCGTGATCGTTGACTTCTCCACGGCGATTTGATTGAAAGGCTTCGCCACGAAGACCGGCGCGCTCTCGCCCTCATCTGCTAGCACCGCGTGTAATTAAAACAAGGAAAAAGAGCGTCAGAAAAAGGGGGATATAATAGCCTGGCAAGGAAATTGAAGCGCGAGGAGCGTGTGCGCTTGTCAAAACAAACACTTTTGGATAAATTGCTTTTTTTTCGGGGTGCGCTGGAGCTGATCGACAGAACGGGAGAACTGGAGCTTATGAATTTTAAAGGGGTTGGAGGTGAATGGAAGATGGAGATTCTCAAGTATTGAGTTGCAAATCTTGGTGGTATAGTACTACTCAAGTCGAAAGTTTCATTTTACAATACAATTGCTTATTCATACTATCAAAGTTCTTCCGTGCAAATAAGGTTTATACCTTTACAGATAGCATATATTCGCGAACTCGAAAGAGAAAAGCAAGCACAATATAATAACGTTCGACGTGTATAAATTCCCCTGATGTTATAAACTTTTGATCCCTTATATATTCCCATCGAGTTAAGAAGGAAAGTTGGGGAAAAAGATGAAATTATACAAACTACTCCAACGTGACATATATAAGTATACGCGCAAGCTCGCACGCGCAAGCACAAGTAGTAAAGTCCTGGCGCCGAGAGTTAGACAAGCGCGGTGTAGTATATACAGTTATACATGTTGGTGTACCCGTAGCACACGCGCTATTTAGTCAACTTGCGCACTGCTGTGCTGCGCTTTCCTCGATTTCTCCAAATAGAGGGCCGAATAACGTCGAACTAAAAGTTTTACGGCGCCATCGTCAAACGCACCGGTACTTCGGCCACACCGCGTCGTCATCGTCCCAGACTCGCACGAGGGAAAAACGTCTCTCGTCGGGTGTACGACCAAAGTTCAGAGAAATAACGTATATAATGGAAAGAAAAGACGGGTGATTTTTTGTGAGGATGAGAGAAAGTGTATAAGGGAAAAATAATGTAAACTATACTCACCGATATCGCTGGACTGCAGGGTAAGTTGGGCCTTGTTGCTCAGCCTGTACTGGCCGAAACCGCTCGCGTTGCAACGGTAAGAGCCAATGTCTTGCGTGAGCACCTCGTCAATTTCCAAGGCACCTTTGTAGGATCAAAGTGGATTTTTAGTCATGTTTTTGCGCATAATTGGTCAGTATATGCAGCATGGAAAGGCGATAAAACGGCTAGAACTGATTTAATTCGAAATTGTCGTCCGCGAAAACAGCTTTATATATTATAGAATTTACGTAAAGTTCAACATAAAAAAAGTGTGTGTAAAATAATGAATAACATATAAAGAAGCTACTTGATAAGCTCGAACCTTCAATAACTCTATAACCTCGATCGTTATATCTAAGCTATTATAAACAAAGGGTTTTCCCATATCGGCGCGCACCTCGTGGAAAATAATTCTCGTCATAGCGGCAACGGGCGGCATTCGAAATTAAATCAGCATCCTAATCTCCGGTAGACGTACACCACGCTCTATACATGGGCACACACGCCACTGTTTATCGCCTCTCTCCTGCGCGCGCGCGTGTTATTTCATGCAAAATGGTCGTGGCCCCGCGGGGCATTGTTTACCTGACGGCAGGATCGTCATCCTGCTCTCGTCCAGCATGAGCGGCTGCTCGTCCTTAAGCCACTGTATAGTCACCTGCTCGGTGCTGGCTAATTTACAGCTCAAATAGGCTATTTGGCCGGGATAGACCATTGTGTCCTGTGGCTCGCGATCGAAGCCTGGCAAGCCTTCAAACGGAAACAGCGGGGAACGAGTTTTCATAAAAGTTCTTCCAGATAGAAAGCGTTTGTACGAGAGAGAAAGAGAGAGAGAACGAATCACGCGAAAAGAACTATGTCGCCGCTCCCCTCACCAGTTTTTTTCGATCCCCCCTCGTTTTTCTCTCTTTTTTCTTTCTCGGTCTCTTTCTTCCTCGCACGCGCACCACTGATGGCCGTGCCGGAGAAAAATGTCGTAACTTTTCTAATTATTTTTTCGCTTCGGAAAGTTTTGCGTTCCTGGTTACACACACACACACGCACTTGTGGTATCGATACTGTGAAACTTTATATTTCTTATAAATTTTCTCGAAAAGAAGTAATTTCTTTTTTCGTAACTAATTTTATGAAAGAATACGGTATAGAATGCATTTTTAGCTCGAAAAATAGTGGCAATATAAGAGAACCATGAGTCAGTGTTGTTGATTCACAAAATGATACCCGAGTTATGTGGGAAACGTAATACTTTCTGCAAGGAACATACAACCAAGAAGTCATTCTTACATCGACGCACGTGAATCATGGTGTATTCGACCAGTAAATGTCAGGAAACTCCATATAAAGTTTATTCCCCTTTTCTAGGTAAGTATTCGATAAAATTCGCCAAAAGGTCCCCACAGAAATATCACATGTCAATGTCACATGCAGCGTCTATGGTTTCAGTTTTGGGCGTTTCCGTCACGGGAACTTAACTGAACAGTGTTCCAAGATAAAAACGTAAAGATAACCGATGCATTTCGGAAGAAGTATTCTTTACATGATTTTCCAAGATAAAGAAATAAAGATAATGTTTAGTTAACTGACATTTACGGGTCAAGCATAAATGGTTTTATTTCTGTTACTCAATCTTTCATGACTCTGTTTGATTGCAAAAGTTACACTGAAATCGTTACACGATATATTTCTAAAAAAAAACGGATTTTTTATTCAAAATTTCTTTTCTATAAAATATTCCATCAAAGTTCGGAAGGGCCATCAGGAAACAGAATTTTTCTACCTCTAACATCATAAAAAATGCAAAAGCCATAAAACTATATATATATATATATAACAATCTGTGTGTGTATACTGACTGGCCAGCTTGACGACAGCAGTCCTGGACGCTATAGCGCCGACGTTCTCGATGGAAGCCAGGCATTGGTAGCTGCCTATCGACTCCTGGTTGGCCGAATTGATGTACAGTGATCCGTTGGCCAGTTGGCTCCTGAACAAGGACAGACAGAACCATGCGTTAACAAAAAAAAGGGACATCAGCAGCAGCAACAACAACAACGAGCCGTTAAAAATCTATGAATGTCAAGCGGCAGTGATTTACTCTGTCGTTTCGCGTTATTCCTCGCTTTTACGTCCTTCCGCGAACGCGCGTATATACACCTCTTTAATCGGCTAGATTATCTTTTATCAGCGCTGATACGCAGCGCGTATGAGGGGATTTTCTCGGTAAGACTATATGCACGCGCGCGAAAAAATGCGCCTGTGATGGTTATATACACGTCTGGGCGTATATAAATAAAGTGCAATTTACGAGGGCTTTGTTATTGAATCCATTTTTTTCCGCGAAACTGATTTTTCAATCGCACTTGAACGATTGCGATCGATAATGCGTAAATCGTAAGTAAGCCGTACTTGCACATGAGAGATAACATCAGCGTGTGTGTTATTTATAATGATATCCGTATTTTGACATACTTTTCTTGTATACCAGAATAATGGTATGGTAATAAAATGTTTATTCGCCTGTAAATTGTAACTTTTCTAATAAATGATGTATTTGCGAGAAAAAAAATTTACGGAATTACTTTAAAATGCAAAATATAACGTCATTTTTTTACGATAATTGTTCATATATTGAATGAAGAATTTTATCGAAGTTCACACGTGATTGTTGATTATTTACATTGCAAGCATATCGCTATGGAACAGATATACGTATAAAATTGGAAATACCAGTAATTAATTGTTCAAAGCTCTTGATTGTAAAAACAGGTGAAATATTGGAAAACGAAAATAAATTTTATACATGGTTGTTATTGAAAATTTTAAATAATAAAAGCTCGTTCAATCGACGCTTCAATAAAAAAAAAAAAAAAGAAAATACGACAAAAAAAGCAATCACACTATCGACTCCGAAAATACAGCTGCTACACCCGTATCGACAAATAAATCCACAATTAATAAAAATAAACCTGTGAAAAAAAAGTAATTGCAATTTTCACTTCTCTACCATTCTAATATTCAATATTTCACAGAACCCCAGAGGTAATAAAAAAAAAAAACCAATAACTTTCATTCAGGCCACTCTCGAGCATCAGAGCGGCGAGCCACTCCACGTGCTCATCCTCTCCTGCGCGCGCACTACAGCACGGGGCCGTCTGCAACGGCAGACACAGCGTCTGTAAGAATGCAGCCCCTACTGCAGCAGCAGCAGCAGCAGTGTAGAGATACGCCGTTGTTGGTGGGGCGTTTATCTTGCGAAAGGGCATTAAGAGATTTCCAGCGCGCACGCGCGCACGCGGGGGCATACATCAGCCATCGAGCGCAGTTACCAAGATAAGCGGATAAGCGATAAGGGGCCACTGGGGAGAGCGAGTCTCTCGTCGCCTGCGCGAACGCGCGCGCTTCTCAAGTGCCTGACTCTCGTCGACGGCTTTTCTTTTACAAGAGATATAGAGAGAGAAGCGAACAAAGTGATATCGGATCGTCGACGAGGGAGGAGGAGGATGTTAGGGTGGGAAGAGGAGGGGGGGATATATAGAAATTTTATTTTCTTTCGGATATGGCGGGAAGGTATAATAAGGGGGATGAGGCGGCGCTTTGTGAGGTTGTGAGAGTGCCTTTAGTCGATAGAAGCGGCCGATGTCTTTGTCGGATGAGGGCCGGCGTTCACCGTGATAAATAAGTCGTAGACGGGGTTTTGTGTGTGGCTGACACTTTAATGAAATGTTATATGTCTCTCTCGTGTGTAGATTACAATTGAAATAAAACTCGAGGGAGCGAGAGAGAAGAAGAATATAAGAATATAGTGTATAGAACGATGACTCGAGTGGATTAATGAATAGCCTCATTTGAAAATCTTTTCAGAAAATTAGATTTTATGTCGATTAAAGTGTAGTTTTATTGCCTACTTCCTTATACGATACACAAGCAGTCATAAATTTTGAGAGTTAAAAAGAATCACGCCCCATATGATTATCATCTTATTTATCGTACGATTCTCACACCAACAGAGTAATCACGCGCTCTTGACATCTGACAAATATGGTGAGTATTTTTGTTTGATTATTCAGAATAGTTTTGATTGTTATAGATATATTAGGTATATTATATAAAAATTTCATGAAATCATCCCTTTTGAG
Organism: Torymus texanus; assembly: GCA_036873485.1. Classification (NCBI taxonomy): domain Eukaryota; kingdom Metazoa; phylum Arthropoda; class Insecta; order Hymenoptera; family Torymidae; genus Torymus; species Torymus texanus. The sequence goes on from JAYJLV010000011.1 coordinate 9,419,998, forward strand.
TGGTGGCAGTGGGAAGAATTGTTTCCAACTTCTTGTCATCGATTTTCTCAAATATTTACTCTCTGTTTTACGTATCCTCATGCGGGTCTTTTCTTGTTGAAGGGACTAAGGGTTCAATATTGATATTTTGCGTTCTAAAGAATCGACATTTTATTCGTATGGTTATGAATGTGTTGAGTTGAAAAATACGAATTTATTGTAGAATAAAAGTGAAGTACAGATGTACTTTATGTTTTCTGAACTGTAAGATTCAAATCTAGAGTTGAATTCATAATTACCGTTTCTAAAACGTCATAGGTACAATATTAAGAACAAAAAAAAATCTAAAACAAACGTATGATAAATTAATTCTAGCAATGATATTCAAAATATACCTTACAAAACATTCCATATATATGCGATACATCGAAATACAAAACAAATATAGACGAGCGTATTTTACAAGTGACTTCTATGTAAAATTCACCGCGCTGCGTTTAGTTTCGACAAGCAAAATTAATTCTACACAACGCAAGGAATTTGAATTTCAGATCGGGCGACCACGCGAGAGCAAACACCGCGCGCGCAGGTGCATTTAAAATCGAATCGATTTTTAACTGCCGGGCGACATACGCGCAGGGACGCAATACCATCAGCCCTTCAAAAGTAAACAAAAACATAATCCCGTATCGGCGCGGTTTCAACGCAACCCTTTTTGCGTTATATATATATACCACCGCAACCACCACCAGACTCACACGGAGCAGAAATAAAAAAAAAGAAGAATAAAACCACAAAAGAGGTGTACTCTCGCGCTCACCTGTACTTGTCGCCAATAAAGTTGATTGGTTGGCCATCATCGGTACGCCAGGTGATAGCGGGCTCCTGCTGCTGCTGCTCGTCTCGTGCCTGACAGTCGAGACGCACCGGCCTACCAAGCTCAGCAACCGCGTCCTCAGGCTCGTAGATGAACTGCAAGCCCTGCTGCGCTGTTCCTGTCCCTACAAACATACGGACAGAACGAATCGCCGTTAGTCACAAATGCCTGACTTTTCCATATATATACATACATATATATGTATATATACATATATAACGCACATGTGCGCCATACATAGCTGGCGGAATTAATCTCTCGACGCCGCCGACGGCTTTGATATTCGTCTCCCCCCTATCACCCCGCCCGTAGGATTTTCATGCTTTTACGCAGCCGCGCGCGTTCAATGAGTTTTTCCCTTGATGTACGTCTATGTATGTATGTGTCTACACGTACATGTCTGAGCGTACGGTAATGTCTTCCGCGCGGTTGCGAAAGTGCGAGTGGTCTTTGACGATTTGCCGTAGAGATAAAAGTTTAGTCTGTGGTGGAGATTTTTTCTAATTTTCTTTGTAATGTTTTACGTTTTTTTTTTTTATAAAGTAAAGGTAAAATGCGAAAGATCCTGGTTTTTTAAATTGGAGTGGTGGAAAAAAGACTAAATATATAGTGTCGGGAGAAAACGTAATTCATATGTTTGTAGATATACGGAACATATTCATCTTTTTACGTGTGCTGCAGTGTCTATATAAGTGGAGATTTTCTAACGATAATTGCTACGAAACAGTGGGAATATTAACCTAATTTATGGTTGTAAAACGAACAACATCGTCATTACGTTAATTATCTCCGCGTTACACCACCGTGACTTTTTTCATGCCTTATAATTCTATTTCGCTATATACGCATAGTGCATCTCATAACATTTTTTAAAAAAATTTTAAAAACGTAGATCTAATATTCTTTTTACTTATCGTATAATAATATATTTCCATATTTATTTATAATATTTTATAAATATATCTAAGTAATAAAAAAGCAGTTTTTTATATTTACAATAGAATCAAACACATATACAACTATTCCAAGTATAACTCATTTACTATATACGGGGGCCTCTTAAATATTCAACCAACAGGCAACATGCGTGAACGTGCGCGCACTTATACGCATGTTCATGGCAATGAACATATGTCAAGCATTAAATATTCCAATAACTAAATGATCATCAAACAAATCAGCCTCCATCTCTCCGCAACGACACAATTACTTAACGTCCCTCTCGAAACCACAACGACTGCACAGCATAGAGAGAGAGCGGTTGTCCCGTCCGCCGTTGCCCCCATCTACATACACCGGCGAATGAAAAAAGGGCAACAACACACACCCCGCGTCGCATTATACAATCAGCGTTATTACCTAAATAATCGTCGGCGGCGCACGCCACAGTAGGAACCAAAAGCTCTAAAGTACACATACACGTACAGTCTAATATTCAAATTCGTGTCGTGCCCCTTTCTCACCGCACAACATACACCCCTCTATCTTTATCTTTTTTGTCACACTTACGCAGCAACGAGCCACATATAGGGGGAGGGAAGAGTGTTTTCTCGTGACTAGGCGGAATATTAATATTTCGGATTAGCAATAATTCATGAGACATTGCTGTGTGTGTGTGTGTGTGTGTGTGTGTGTGTGTGTGTGTGTGTGTGTGTGTATATATATATGCGAGGCTTCCCGCCCATCATCGATTTTAACGTGCTCGCGCGTTCTCTCTTCACTTTTCGGCGTGTTCTTCTATATATATATGTGCACGCACGCACAGACCGGCCGGTGCGGCGCGCTTTTCGCTCTACTCGTGGCGCAGTGGCGCGCGCGCCGCCGGTACACTAAGGACGATCGATAATATTAATGCCGCGACGAGACGCGAGCGAACGCGTGTGTGTGTGTGTGTGTGTGTGCGTGGAGGGTTGATACGCCGTACTATATAGATATGTATACGCGTGCGTGTACGGGGGCAGAAACGCGTGCGCGAGCGACGTGTAATTCGGAATTTATGTCGGCCGTCCGACGCGCTCTCTCTCTCTCACTCACTCTCTCTCTCTCTCCACGCACGCACGTATATATACATACGAGTGAGTTCCGAGACGAATCAGGAAACGCTGGACTGTTTAATGGGGAGAGTAATGATGCTTCGAGTGGAATGCTTTTCCTGATTTTTCTCTTTTATTTATGTAGGTATAACGTTTTTTTGGCAATCTCGTTGTCGTTTTAATTGATTATTGAGGGTGTAACATGGAGGAAGAGAAATGTTTGGCTTTTTTTTTTCTGCGACGGGAAGTAAGCTCGCGAGAGGGAAGAATAGATGTCGTGAAGTTAAACTATAAAATATTATTATGAATGGATCAAGAGCTTTTTTATAGATACTAAATAGTAATTAATTCAATTAGCGTGTAAGCGACGCATAAAATATTTATGAAGTTACGGTCGTGTCGTGTCGTAGAAGGATGTCTTGCGTAAAAATTTATGATTATTATATACAAACTCTTCAACTATGTAATAACATGTAATATTCGTTAAAAAATCATGTAATACTAAGCGTATATATAAATATAAACGCCGCACGTATAAATATTGTTTTTATATTTTATACTTTCCCGTACCGCGTGGTAAAAAGCACAACAACACACAGTATTATTTTTACAACACAGCTGTACGCACGCAATGAAAAATACCGATTACCTTCGATATCAATCCCTAAATTTCACTCCGACATACTTATGCTGTCCTCAGCTCTAACACACTCCTCCCAGTTACCCGCGGATATACTCGTGCATGAAATGGTAAAATATTGAATTTCCCGCGAGCTCGTGAGAAAGCGAGAGAGAGAGAGAGAGAGTTCTATATAATTTTGTCATCGTCCGTAATAACGCAGCGCCGCAAGGTGAATTACCATAATACACGTCAACTGCTTCATATTATATGTATAACGATCTATAGCCTCTCCCCCGCAACTCCCTCGTCATAAACGTCTGAGGCGTTCTTTGATGAACAATTCCCTGTAGCTGTAGCTCTCGCCGCGTATACGCACACTACTGCAATCGTTTCTCCGTGGATAATTCATTCGGCTCTTCCATATACGAAGGTAATTAGCGCGTTAAGTGCATCAACTTGGGGCAGTATGGGTATGTATGCAATTAACATACTGCGCTTTGACTATTTATTTTCTTTATCGCGTATATTATGCGTGGAATATACGCGTTAGTCGTGTTGAAAAAAAATGCAGCGTATACGGATAAAGAGAGGAGAAAATATGAAAAGAAGTGGTGAGTATTGTGAATCGATCGACCACACTATGGTGACATCAGCATTTTCTCAGTGCAGTTCTATTCTTCGTAAATATTTTATGCGAAAGAAAAATGTCTCAAAATAAAACCTCTTGATAAAGTCATTATATAGGTGTATAAATATAGAAATCTGTAAGTACGGAAATATACAGAAATAGCGGGGAGAAAGAAAAATTTTATTTTTTTTTTTTTTAAATATTACACAACACTTTTAAATATTATCTGTGGACTGGCATCATAATAAAACGTAAAAGTAAATTTGCAGCGTCAAGTAAGAGGATTAAACATGAAAAATCTAACATCCTGAATAAATTTTTTGATATAAAATAGAAAAGAACCGCTCGCAGAATCATGCGATTTCAAATTCAAATTCCCCACAACCGCACGTAGCACTCAGCTAATCTAAAAGTTATTCAAATTTAAGCACAAGCAAGCAGACATCCGATTCCATAACATTTATATACAAAACGTAAAACTGCACGCGCGCATTAAAACTAAAATTTCCCAAAAGTTCGAAGACGCACTACTAAAGTAGCAGACCCCCTTTTACGGCTTAGGCGTTCTCGTAACACACGCGCCCCTTTATAAATATTCCAATTAAAACTAAGCCGGAGTCAGGCAAGGCACACGCCTGGACGCGCGTTATAAATCGAGCGAGAAAAAGCCCCGAGGGAGAGAGAGAGAGAGAGAGAGAGAGAGAGAACTCCGGCAAGTGCAAGATGTCACGGCCTGCACCAAGAGAGACGGCAGAGGAAAAAAAGTGTATGTGCGCGTTCGTGTACGTATAGGACACACGATCTGTCGCCGCGTGAAGCAATCATAGCGATAGCTGCCGATAATCCTTGGTTTAATGGCATTCACGCGCACAGGGGCAGGCGGGCGAGGGGTGCGTACATACATACGTGTACGTATAATATATATATGTATGTATGTACGTACACGCGGCACCCCGGCGCGTGTATGCGACTTTGCATTTTCATCGTCACGTACTCCCTCTCTCCCCCGTCCAATATCGCGATACTTCGTCTCTGGGGTAATAGTCCGTCGGCTCGTTCGTCTTCCTCTTCTTTCTTTCTCTCTCTCTTTCTCTCTCTCCGCTTTTTTTTTCACGAGGACGATTGCAGAGCGAGCCCCGGCGCGCAATTTCTATGATTATCCGGCTATGAATGGACGCCTCCTCCTTCTCCCCGTTGGCGCAGTTGTTTTGTTCTCGCGAGAGGCGCGATGTTTGCCACCGCGCTTCAGTTTTAATGGATGCGCGCGCGCGCAAACGAACAACTCTTCCGTGGAGTTTAATTATTAACGGCACATCTTTTTTTTTCGGGCTGTTATATATCGGGGTGAGAAAAAGAAAAAGCAATTAAGGAAAATGTGTCAATGCGAGCAGAGCGCTGGTATTCTTTCGGGCTAGAATATAATCAATGACGTCACAATTGTTTTTAGATTTTTTGTTTTTGTTATATAATATTCAGTGATCGCGTTGGTGAGATATTAATACATGCGTGGCAATTCTCATATTTTAAAATCGATACGTAAAAAATGACAATTTTACGAGGTGACGAAAACAAACTAGCGGCGACACACTTTCGTTCGAAAGATTTTTCACCTTATAAGTCGTGTTTGCCATGTAATAAAACCGGCGGCCGAATGTTCGAGTGTTAATCTTTGGGACGACAATAAAAAGAGCGCACGTGAGATCGATTATTCGGCGCTATGTGCTTCATTAGCAGGTGAAGGTGTAATCATAAAATCAATGGATAGGAAGGAGAGGGGGAGACGCGTCGCGGCGTCCGAAAGCGTAAATATGACCTCGTTTTGACTGTGCACGCACGCACTCACGCAGCGCCGTTTAACATTTTTGAAGTACGAGTAAAAGTAAAGTACTGATAAAAAAAAAGTAAAAGAAAATATTGCCTTTAGAAAGTTGCTACCGAATGGAAAACCATGTGAAAGATATACTTAACTATACCAATTATGGTCAGCGTTGCGTGAAATACAATCTAAGTGCTCGTAAGTACATTGTATACGCGATGTTAATTTTATGTTCCAACGATATTTTATCGTACATTATTAAGCCGATAGATACATTACATTATCCGCGTTCGTGGGAAAATCCTCCTGCAATCGTCGAAAATTTAATTTTACGAATAGCGTGTGGATATACGTATAATTAGAAGGAGGCAAAACTTTGAGTGAAACTCAATATTATTATTATCGTAAACGCATTTTATCAATTATCGAAATTAATACAACCAATAAAGTTATAATAAACTGCTTTTTTAAAACGTTAAATTTTCGATTATCCTCCTCATCTTCATGTGCGGGTGTCCACATCGAGCTTCATAAGCCGAATTGTCAACAAAACGACCGCTCCATCAAACTCTCTCTCTCTTCCCTTTCGCCCCTCTCTGAAACCTCCGTTCAAATAGCAGATATAAATTAAACTCCCAGTCGGACGAATCTCGTATTCCAATATAAAGACCACCTCCATATACACTTTGAGAATATACCCACTCGATTTTTTCAAATACCACACCGTATATATCCCACTCACACACACACACACACATATACATGTATACAATCGTATAAGAGATAGACATTCAAACGTCCATCCTGTAAGCTCGAGACCTATTCTTCACAATTCCGTGTCCGTCTCGCTCAGTGGCGCGCGCGCGCGCGCTTCTCGATTTCGAGGTCGCCGACGGGGGGTTAATGATTGCGCGAACACCCGTCGCACGTGATACACACAAAAAGAGCAGGACGACGCAAGCCTATATACTTACCAGAGGAGAAGGAAGAACGACGCGCAACGACGACGAAGAAGTGGAAGGGGAGAGAGAAAGAGAGTGGCTAGACAATGAGGTATCGCGCTATCGAATTTCGCCTCGACGGCCTGCATCGCCCGCGCTTTAATAAAACGTACGGACACACACACATGCGCAGACCGTCTTCCTCTCTCCTCGGTGACTGTATAATACATATACACGCGAGCGGCTGTAAATGAACGTGTGGATGAACGCATACACCGAGAATATTGTAAACGTGTAAGCGCGTATGCGTATACATACGTATATATACACGCGACCAGTGTGTGAGAGAGAAGTTTTCTTTTTTTACAGTGGAATTGATGTTTCGGAGTTTGTGAGAAATGGTTGGTGCGAACACACGTGCGTGTGTGTGAGCTTGTTTCGATTGTAATGCACAGACAGCGCGCGCGAGGTTGCTTCTTAAACTTTGATCCTGCACGCGAGTATATTCTCGTTTTACGTGCTGTACAGGATACTATATTTTTTTGAAATACGAGGAGAAATTTTTCAACTCATTGTTTGTACATTACATAGCTATATACATTGTGCGTAGTACATATATATAGAGTGTAATTTTTCGCTTGCAAATCACGCGTGGTTCGTGGAAAATTTATATTTTTCAGAAAACCAGTACGTTTCGCTTATTATACGCGCGGTATACAGCAGCAGCCATGTGTTATATGTGTGCTGCTACTAGGAAAGGAGAGTAGCTTGTCCGCACTGCGCAACAGCATCAACAACAACAACAACAACAGCAGCCGCATCACGCATGTTTATATATACGCTACGCGTCGTATAAACTTTTACGAGGAAAAAATGTGCATGGTTGGATGATCCCCGATGGCGTGCATTTGAAAACAACTGCCCCATGGGGCATTTTTCCTTTACAAGTATAAAAATTTTACGAGCAGTCTCGTCGACGGTAAAAAACCCTCGCGCGTATATTTGAAAAATTAAACATCTAATGCACTTGTATAACCATACACCACCAATTCGGTCCCGCGCGAACGGTGCCAGTAGAACAAACATACTAGCTAGAGGTTTTCATAGAATGCGCCGCGTGTTGGTGAAAACCAAGGTAAAAAAAAAGAGAAAGAAAAGAAGAAGTAAAACTCACTCTCAAGTTTACTCTGATAACATTGAATACTACGTTAAAAAGAATCCTGCGCGCAGCGTAGCGATGCGAAACTGCTGATATAACGCGATATTCGAGTAGATGTTATAGTTGAGTAAACGGAGCTCTTGCTCTTGCTAATCAAATAGCTGAATTTAAAATTACAGCCGCTCTTTCTCTCTTGTCGAATGAAGATACATATTTCTTCCATCAAATTTCATAAAGATCCCTTCTTCCTCACTCTCTTTCTCTTCCTCCCTCGTTTATGCCAGTGTGCGCCTGGGCGACAAGCGAGTGCGCACCGTCAAAAGGGGGATGCGCAACCATCCATTCAGAGTCCCAATGCTATTATGTGTGGCCGCGGTAAGATAAGGATTCTGTTTGCACAGTTAGCGATATAATGGTTTCACTAATTAATTTTCGAACAAAGAACCCAAAGGCAACCGGCACGCGCTCACCCATTGTTGCTCTGCAATAGTCTACGTATCTATATATATGTATATATGTACGCATACTTTTTCCTGGAAACCGTTTTTCTCTTCTCTCTTCTCTAATTAGACAATTCACCGTTCGCGCGAGTGTGTATACATGTACACGTATGTAATGTGTACTACAATTATCCGCATTTTACTTGAAAACACACATACGCTCATGGCGAAGATGACGAGGTACATATCTACAGTATATAAGCACTGAACGCACGCAGCCCACGTTAATTAAACAATCCGAAATTGATTTCCGGAAACAAGTGTGTCGCTACCTCTCTCATGCCCGTGTGCGCATATCCCCATTATAATTCCAAACCGCGAGCTCTCTGCGTCTAGCATACTGCATCCGTCGTCCACGTCCACTATATATACTCTGCGCGTACATTCGTGTGTGTGTGTGTGTATATATATATATATATATTTACACGCATACGCGCAGCGGTATATAGTATTACGGACGGTAGCGCGGCCAACTATTCGGGATACATATACACACGTTTGTGTGCACATGCACGCTCGCACAGATGTGGGCGTAGGGTATATATGTGCATGGTCGCAATATATACACGCGGTATAAAGAGAGAGACAGAGAGAGAGAGAGAGAGAATGGAACGAAGGCAGAAGGAGCGAATGAGAAACGAGGGAGGCAAACAAAGGGAACGCTCGCTGCCCCCGGTATACGACGACGACGACGACGACGACGAGCTGTGAGCTCGCGACCCCCTCGCGTGTCTTTGCACAGACGTCCGCGAATGCTCCGAGTCTCTCTCTCTCGCTCTATATGTCTGTCTTTCTTTCATTCTTTCTCTCTCTCTCTCTCTCTCTCTCTCTCTCTCTCTCTCTCTTTCCGCGACTTTCGACCGCGTGTGTGTGCGCGCTATATACCTTCCCTTCTTCTTCTTCCGCGAGAGCTCGTGCGCGGATAAAAAATCTGACGTTAACGAGGAAATATGTATGTGGCGACGAGCCGCTCGTTCTGTCCCTCTCTCTCTCTCTCTCTCTTTCTCTGTTCTACGAGTCCGTGATTCATGACTCTGGATTTTCGGCGAGGGACAGAGAGAAAGAGAGAGAGAGAGAAAGAGCGAAATATGTTGTATTTTAAGCACAACCGAGGGAGGTTTTCACTTTGGCGAGGGTGCAGCAAGCACGGTTGTTAGTTTTGAGGATTTTTGTGCGTATCTGTGTGTGTGTGTATACTGTTTTGTAATGAGCTGTGTTTGACTTGGGACTATTTCCAGATGTATACTGCCGGGATTTCACGACTAGAGCGTGCCGTAGCTCGTCAACAATGAGCACGAAAACTTTGTTAATTATCGTGATGTGGTCTGTTTTTCATTCCAACTTCTTTATTCTACGTTTGCGTAAATAATTTCAACAAAAATTTTAATTCTTCGTAGAATACATTGCAGCTATGAATGCGGATTACTCAAAGTGATTCACCATTAAAATATGTGCTGTACTTTCTAATAGCTTTAATCCTTATTCCATCCAATGCATGTAAATAATATGCATAAATTACTGGTTATAAGGATGCTTCCAACGCGGTGTTGAGTAAACATTAGAAAATTAAAAGTAATTATGAAGCAAGCCAGGTAGTTCATATAGTAAATACATAGCTACGGGCATAATATGAATAACGTTTTCTACGTAAAGTAGCAAAAATCTATAACGCGAAAAATGATTAATCGTTGAAGGTAAGCCGAAGCGACAGCTTAATATCAACGCTATTAATTTTTCCAATCGATCAAACAATTTTTCGTAAGATATACGCATTTCTATGAATAATCAATATTAATAAGCCATCAAACTATCAGCATTAACGCTACCATAAATTTCCATATAAAAAAACGCGCAAGCGCGCAGTTAACCCCATTCACGTTCGAATCAACGATCAAATAAGCTTTATGAAAATCACGTATCATTTTACCGTGGTTATCCGACCGCTCAACGACCATCAACGACAATAAAATTAACGAACGACAAAAAAAAAAGAAAACTACGCAGACAAATAGAATATATATGCCATAGGCAAATGGCCCATAGACAAACACTTTTTACCCCATAATCCTTCTCTGCTGCTGCTGTGAGTGTCTCAGATTTCCGAGTAACGATATCGCTCGGTCATTATACGCGAGTTGTAACGCGAGCCCTCCCCCGCCGTCGTAAAATTGTCACGACGCTCACGCGCGATATATCGCCTAGAATACTGCAGCTAGCATTCATCATATTAACTTAATACGTCGTAATCCCTCATAATTGCGTTCCATTATACCTACACAGACGACAACGACTGCCCGTTCCACGGATTTTGCCCCGCGGGTCTCTGCGCGCCGCGCTATCGCGACTTCCCAAAGCGAGTGTGCATGGAAATATCAGCATGAGCCAGTGTATGCTATGTATATATACAGGATGTATCAAAAGTACCGGGACGGCACGATAACTTGACGGGAATACATTTTGGGAAAAAATGTTTCAGGCAAAAGTTTTTTTTTCAATCATGGTCAAGGTCAAATTTAAGGTCACCGTCAGAAAAAATCCTAAAACTTTTACCTGAAACATTTTTTCCGAAAATGTATTCCCGACGAGGTATCGTGCCGTCCCGGGACTTTTGACACACCCTATATATATATACACATATATTCACGTTCAATTTCCGCGCGGGCCGCTAATCAATTTAGCATCCCGTCGTCGTAAAGAAGACGAAGAAGCGGAGAGAAGGAGAAAAAGCCGCGAAAGACGGGAAACGCTCGCTTGCTCGTTCGCGCACCTTTCATCCGTCCATCATTCATCCTTACTTTATTATTCCGCTCGCTCGGAGCTCCATTATAATACCCCTACGTACACACATACACACACGTAGAGCGGGGTAATGCGCGTGCCTTGATGTCTCTCCACCTCGGATTCCCTTTGACGCGGTGCGCGCAGGCCAAAAGCTCTCTCGCGCCCCTTTTTCGGAGCTCTCATTATGCACCTACGCGGTGCCTGCCTGCCTGCTTGCTTGCGCGAATCTATATAGTGTATATATATATATATGGGGTAGACGTATGTATACGCGCGCACGAGCACAAAGCCCATAGCGCGCGCTATCTCGATCGTCGCCGTCGCCGCGAAAACTCCCTTAAAGCCCAGTATAAACGAGGGGGGGGGGGGGAAGAAGAAAGTATGTGTGTATGTAGGTATTCGCGTGAGTGTATGTGTGTTTATACGTGAAGAGGTCGGGGGCATCAGGTGGACGGATCTCAAGCGCGCAGGTATAATTGATTAGAAGGAGACGGAGGGGCGGTTTTGTGTGTGTATGTGTGCTACGCGTGTGTATATACTGACGAAACCGTTTGCATTTTTTAAGCCAGCTCCTAAGTGAGCGGTAAATTCTCGTGGTAAATAGAAGCGAGAGAGAAGAAGAGAGAGAGAGAAGAGGACTGAATGCGGGCCGCTGTTCTCCTCTCAAGGAGGATGCGAGTTTCTTTTTTCAGCCGGTTTATTCCTTTCAATCCTTTTTTTTCATTCCTTTTCTTTTCGTTCACATGCGTATATATACTGTGTATTTCAAAGATTGTTTCGCTGTTCAAAGTATTATATATGTACGTGTGAGGGTTGGGCGTGTCCCCGCGTCGTATGATGGGTGTGTGATTATTAATTTTACTTTTCAGAATGTGTGTTCATAGACGTCGACACGCGTACGGACGACTTAAAGTAATACGGATTGATGTCATAAGTTAGAGGATTATCGAGTTAAAAGGTTATTTTTTTTCAATGATAAATTTTCAACCACTCGAAATTGGAACCTCTTATTCCGTTGAAAAATGTGATCGTTCGTTTAAGCTTAGTACAAAGTATTGAGATAATACCATAATAGTGTCATATTTATTTATCATCTTTACTGAACAAACGCTCGATAGGCGTGTTTGTAAAAAAATTAAAAAAAAAAAGTTTTCGAATCCGTAACTATTCTTTTTGTCGGTATTGTACAACATTGCATTATTCAATTTTCCGATTCTCTTATCAGATTACGCCCTAAAGCCGTCTGGTAAAGTTTTTCCGCACAATAGAAGCCAAGCCTTTCGACTTTCCCGAGAAAAGGGAAACACTACAGGGGCTCCTCCTGCGCGTGGATGTATATATATACACACGCCGAATCCCACCTCCTAATCCGCAAAACTCGACTCTCCCCCCTGCATCTGCAAATATTTTACAACTGCTCTGCAACAAGCAGCGACGACACTATACGCTATATATTCATTCCCCTCCTCTTGTGTGGGTTGTAAGTACCTCTGTCTCCGACATCAAGACTAGCCAACAAACTTGTTTAGCAACAATAAAACCCCCGACCAAACAAAGGCGCGTGCACGCACTCTTGTCTCCCTCTCTCTACACGATATATAGAAAAACTTTACCCGGGGCAAACACGAGCCTGTCCACGGAGCCATCAAGCAACAGAAGCAGCAGCGTCGTCGCCCCTATATAACATATCGACACGCGCCTGCATCAGCGCTGATACGTACAACCAATGCGCGCTCCTGGAAAAACAAGCACACGCGGCGTCTCCTACTCCCCCCTAGTCGTTTCTCTGGCCCCTTCAAGATCGAGCGTCTCTCGCTGCGGGCCATCAATTTTTATTATCAATCAATTTCCATCTCTCTCTCTCTTTCTCTCTTCTTCAGAGCGTCGAATTAATACTCGTCGAGGGGGTCGATGCTACGCTGCTCGTCTCTCTCTCTTTTGGCTCCCGTGTCCGCGAAGTATCGACCATTCGTTAGCGATCTAGTAGCGGCGGAACTTTGCCGGATACATGTACGTGATGTATGGCGGAGGATGTGGTCTGGATGCGAGAGAGGCAAAAAAAAAAATAAACGGAGGAACGCGATGGGCCGCGGCGAAATGAGAGAAAAACGACGAGAGGAGGGTGCGGGAAATTTTGCTCGACTTGGTCTCTGATGCTGGAAAGCCGCCGCAGCGGCTGCGAGGAACGTCTAATCCAATTTTCGTATAACGGTTTCGTGATAGCTCTGGGTTTTTCCGATAATGACGCGATTCATCGCGGGATTTAACGAGGAGATTGCATTTTAACAGTGAGGGGATTTCTTTCCCCAAAGAATATATATATATATATATATATATATATATATATAGTTCGTGTTTCCTTCTTCTTCTTCTTCTTTTTTTATTACGAAAAATCTCGCGTTTTCCGAGAAACTTATATGCGAACGGTGTAGTATTCGATAAATTAGAGTTGGATAAACATGATGATGTACGATGTCAAGTTTGATCTCGCATGAAAATATATAAGATCCGAAAAAAGAACGAAGAAAGAAAAATTGTGTCGCCTCGTGTCAACCGCACGGAAATATACAAATATATTCGATGCTCTCACACGAAGTATAAAAAGAGAAGAAGAAAGTCGACGCAAAACTCGAACGTACACCTGCTGAGACCCACATATCCATCTCTTGCCGGAAGAGATGCAACGCAGCGTCGCCAAACTTCGCGCGATCGTACACATCCAAATCTCTCCTCGTGTCTCTCCCCATCTCTATATCTCTTATACCGCAAGTTATTCGCGAGTAGCACACATATCTTTCGCCTTCGGTGCTGCATTTCCTCGAACCCAGTACTACTGCTGCTCTTCCCTCGACACATCCGCGTATACTTCCGGCCTCTCTCTCTCTCTCTCTCTCTCTCTCTCTCTCTCTCTCTCTCTCTCTCTCTCTCTCCCACCCGCGTGTGCGCCATTTTTCCGTCATCGCGCCCTGGGCAATAAAGAGAGCCGCGTGTGTATGTATATCTCGTCGCCGGAGGGGGATTTAACGATATGCATTGCACGCGCGCTCGTACCACGAGAATATTTCGGCGAAGGAAAATTAATGCGACCGGAGAGAGAGAGAGAGAGGGCGAGCAGGCAGCTCTCGAGAGTTTTCGGCTAAGTGGGATAGTCGGATTGAAAGACTACTCGAGAGTGGGGCGCGAATTCAGCCGGAAGCGCGCGGGGAGAATTTTGATTTTCTTATTTTCGGAGTGTATATGCTGGTGCTGCTGCCCCCTCAGGCGCTTGCGGTGGGGTTAGTGGCGCGCAGATGGAAACGGTATGGATTCGATTTGGAATGGAGGGCGGAAGAAGAGGAGGGAAATTAAAGGGCTTTTCCGGCTTGAGCTCGAGATGCGGTTTTTGAATGATCAGAGATGAATAGGGCGATATTGCGAGGCTACTTGGTTTTGATTATTATTAAAAGACGCAGTTTGCAATAGGTTGATATGATTGGAAATAAAATAATCTGTTTTTAGAAGATTGTTAAATATTGGGTAGTGCTAAATTATTTTTCGTAATGTAATATATTGTTACTAAAAGATCATCACGATTTGAACAGGTACGAAATTAATGAGTCTGAAGTTTGCAACGTTGGAATGTAACGAAATAAAGAAAAATTTGATTTTACTACTTCAAAGTTATATTGATTAATTTTAATTTCGCCTGAAGATTGTGTGTATTATAGTGTATACAATAACTTTATGACAAAGGTTTAGATGAAATTTTTTACTGTCCAGTAACTTTAATTAATTGTAAAAAAATATTTTGTTGCATTCCAATGATGCAAACTTCAGACCTATCGAAATTATATATACCGCGTGTATGTCTTTTTTCAAGTATAACAATGTAATTTTATTTTTAATACCTTTTTATAATAGCATTGGCAAAAGCTTATAAAAGATCTGTGAAAAGGCATTAGACAAAAGTGCTCGTTAATCCGCAAGACTTATCGTATTGTATTGGAAAGGATCAAATCGTTTTAAAGTAGAAAAACTTACCTGTACTTGCCAGCTTTTTTTGTAAGTTGGTAAGACTTTTAACGATCTTAAGAATCTTAAAAGTTTCGAGAATTTTCCGATACTTGAGCAGCATCTCAAGTTAACAACTATAAGTGTATCTCGAAATTCTCGGCATTTTTGCCCCCTCGAAAAGAATTTATACGTATATACATGATTAAGAGGCGAGCATATCGTAATAATCAATACACGATATATGAAATAAAATATTATTAAAGAAACCAGCAAACCTCAGTCATTCAGCTATAAATATTTCAAACTTTTTTTTTCAATTGTAAATTATTTAGTAAAATATATTGAAATACTATATGTAAAATACATATCTATATAATTAATCTTTGATAAATACTGCATTATAATAACTACGATTTAATTACAATACGCAAAGGAAAACGGGAATTGAATGGAAATAAAATTCTTTTGATGTCTACATTTAATTCAGTACCCATCGTGAAAAGGCTCGCCTTAAGGGGATGTGATATACCGACATAATTTTTAAACATGTATAACTAATGGAAATACCAATAAAAACGCGCAAAAAA
>JAYJLV010000011.1:9444079-9456719 GCA_036873485.1 Torymus texanus
CTGAACCAATCTGGCTGAAACTTCACAGCATACCTAGTCGGTAGTGCCTCTGCATGAAAATGGACCGCTTATAGTACCAGTCGCGCCATCTGTTGGATTTTCTAAGGACTTATTTACCCACCCTCGTAGATTAAGGTTCTCCCCCCTTTCAGGAAATTGCTCCCGAGACGTGACATCTGACTTGGTAACAAGAAATAATCTTACAATATTGGTCTCGGAAAACAATCCTTTCGGGTCGAGGAGGGGTGATGTAGTGGAAATTTGCGTGGGTACGGGATTTCTCGAAAGTGCCCCTGTTGAAAATATCCATCTGGATTTCTACGTGGAAAATCCACATGGAAATCCACGTAGTGGACAGGGATGTCCTCGTGGGTGTCTACGCGGATATCCTCGTAGATATCTACAAGGACTGTTTAACATGGATTTCCAAGTAGATTTTCCACTTTCATTTTAAGTGAATATCCTACGTGGATATCCTCGAAGGTTTTCACAAGGATTTTTTAACGTGAATATCTACGTGGATTTTCCACGTAGATTTTCGTGAATAATCAACGTGAAAATCCATATGCATTCCCTATAGAAATTATCTACGTGGATTTTCACGTAGATTATCTATGTGGAAATCCACATAAGTAATTCCAAAGGGATCAAGGTGGAAATCCACGTGGATTCTATACAATCCACATGGATCTGTACGTACTTCATCAGGGCAATCCACGTGGATATTTGTGTCAAGAATCGAGGTAGATTCCATATAATTGTGGATTTTCACATTAATTCACGTAGACGAACTATTTGACATAAGGAATTTAACAAAAAAAATAAGACAAGCCTTGTACTTGAAGCAGCCTTCTAAAAGAGTCACTGGACCTATAGAGATGATGAACAACATGGCTTATATGTCCCTAAGCGATCCAATGTGTTCGCGGGAGTTACGCCGCACACGCCGCCAGGTGGTGACGAATGCAACAAGTATCGCTTCCGTCGTTGTCCGCTGTCCATGAGTAAGCTTCTGCTATGTGCCACTAGGCGGCGTGTGCGCGTAACTCCCGTGAACACATTGGAGCGCTTCGGGAGATATAAGCCGTGTTGTTCATTGACTCCAGTGACTTGTTTCGAAGGCTGCTCCAAGTACAAGGCTAACCTTCATTTTTGTTAAATTCTTTATGCCAAATAGTTCGTCTACGTGAATTAATGTGACAATCCACAATTGTATGGAATCTACGTCGATTCTTGACATAAATATCCTCTTGGATTGCCCTGATGAAGTAACGTAGAGATCCATGTCGATTGTATAGAATCTACGTGGATTTTCACCTTGATCGATTTGGAATGACTTATGTGGAAATCCACATGGATAATCTACGTGAATATCCGCGTGGATAATTTCTATAGTGAATGCATATGGATTTTCACGTTGATTATTTACGAAAATCTACGTGGAAAATCCACGTGGATATTCACGTTGAAAAATCCTTGTGGATACCTTCGAGGATATCCACGTAGGATGTTCACTTAACTTCAAAGTGGAAAATCTACTTGGAAATCCATGTTAAAAAGTCCTTGTAGATATCTACGTGGATATCTACGTAGATATCTACGAGGATATCGACGTAGACACCCACGAGGAAATCCCTGTGGATTTTCCACGTAGAAATCCAGATGGATATTTTCAACAGGGATTGCATATTGCCATTACAGTGAAGTTTGTTTTAATACTTTAGGTTGAATTAAATAAACAATAAACAATACTTAAGTAAATTATCTTCATACTGTAGGGTCAATTTTTAATATCTATATTTTTTTCAAAATAGAAATTAATGAATTTTTTTTTCATTTAAGGTGTACAATTTCAAAGATTCAAATTTTATTATAAAATCCAATTTTAAAGATACAAATTTTTATTGTGAATAAGATTTATAATTTATCGACAAAAGTTTCAAACAATTCCATTAACAAAACCTTTACAAATTCTTAGAATAAAAATAAATTAAAGTTTTGTTCAAAGAATTTTTAAAGAAATCAACAACAATTTTATATCAATTATTATAATTACCTAAAAATTTGTAGGATAGTGTGCTGTAATTTTTTAGAAAGCAACTTATTTAATTTAATGAGTTCTATTATATTAAATTAATTATAAGATGAACTTTATGCCTCAAATAGTAATCTCTGTGTAAAAGGTTCGGCACGATAATATGAAAATAGAAAACTTGTGAGCATTGTAAAGTTGTAGATAGGAATCGGATGATTTTTTAAAATGAGCTGCAAACAGTTCAATATAAAAAACAAAGACAATAATAACAAACGCGCACACACACGTACACACATACATACACATGCGTGCACGATATTTTGTTTAAAACTTAATTCATAAAATGTCATATAAATTCAATGCATTTTTTGAAACTTATGCAAAACGTAAACGCTTCTCACTGCGTGTGAGAAGTTAATAATTCTTGCAGGCTTTTAAAAGAGTGTGCAAATTAGCTACTTCTCGCACGTTACTATATCACACGAGAAATCGAACTTCTCTTACGATTTTTCAAAGAGTATTTTTTCGTATAGTAGGGGAAGAAAATTGATTTTAATTGCCTCGTCTTACAAACTATAAAATGATATTTTATGTTTGTAAACGAGGCGTAGAATAGCATTTTATACCTCCGTGAATCAAAACATTATTATTATGCGATTAGTATAATATACTACGTAACGGAAGCTGATATTTCTTACCGTTAATATAAAATTTTTTCGACAATGACAGCTTTATAAATATTTTATAATTAGACAATACTCAATTATTTTTTAATTTACATTTTGTATGAATTTATTTTTGTTTAAAACTCATGTTTTCAACATTTTTTTCAGACTTATGTTATGGAAGGAGGGGTTGTGCCAAAACATCTGTACAAAGCTGATCTCGAAGGAACTAATACAGAACATGAGCACAGTTTATATCATTCTATTAGTCTTAGTCGTGGTCAAGTACACAATGTTGTTATACATTGTAATGATCCAGGAGCTGTTCTCACCTGGGACTTTGATGTGATGCGACACAAAGTTCTATTCACTGTACTATATAAAGACAAATCCAACGATTCTAATTGTTTAGGTATTTCAATTGTTTATTTTCAACATTATTATTATTATTCTTATTATAACTATTATTATTGAAAGAAGAAAAAGAATATATTTAAAATATAATAATAAAGTCTAAAAAATGATTTTTAAATTATAAAATTTTTTATTTTATTGAAACAAAAAATATATTGTTATCTTTATTTTATATTTTTTATCAAATATTTATATTTTATTAATTTGCAGCTGTACCAGGAGATATAAAAGTCATTGATCCAGATATGACCGGACCTAAAGAATACAAAGAAGGAGTTGATTGCATTAAAGTAGAACCAAGTGTTGTTTGTCATGATGGAGAAAGCATTCAAGTAATTACAAAAACTAAATGTTTGAAAATTTTTAATTTAATTATTATATATATTTATAATAATTTACAATATTCTAGGGAACTCATATTATGCAGGAAGCAGGAATTTATGTTTTACAATGGCAAAATTCAGAAGATCAAGGAGAATTTCTTCCATCAATCAGCTCACATAAGGCACAGTTAATGTATTTCTATGAGACTTTACCATCAGCTCATTACAAGTAATTTAATGTTTTAACACTTAATAATTAAGAATTTGAATGTTAATAAAAAACAATATATTACATAACACCAATATAATTTTTTTTATTATAGGGGTTCTATGATGAGCTTACAATCAGCAATAAGTGGCCGATCGGTCGCCAGTTCCTCTTTGTCTAGATGAGAAGTAAACACAAGTACGAGCAAAGCTGATCCTGGTGAAAAGACGTAATTCGGTTATAGCATTGTAAAACTAAAGCGTTTGATATTGTCTTACATGCAAATTTTTTACCAGGTTTGCTCGCTACAATTTCGGACAATTCTGGTTATGTCCAACTAACAAAGAGACAAGCAACAAATCCCCGTGAAAATAATCAATTTACTGTTATAGGAATACAATCGTTGACAAATCTGTTAAAATGTAACATTGTTGTTGCCTTAAAAATTATTTTGGTACGTAAAATAATTCTGCGCGAATTTCACATACCATCCGTGTTGACGTGGTTTTCCATTTTTACTGGAATATCAAGACAAGACAATTTTAGCCGTCTTAAGATTTTTTTACAGAAAAATATTTTGAATGTCTTGAGAAAAATTATTTTATACCGTGCATATAGTACGTTTTTTCTTAGTAATCTATGAAAGAATAACATATATTTATCCTTAACAAGTGAATACAATGATCTGAAATAAAGAATAATAACAATTTAACCCTTCTAATTCATAAAATCTGTTAATTTTAAAACATACCTATATTTTCTCTTCAGTTTTTTATAAAGCTGATGAATGATTTTTAAGTTTTTTTTTATTTATAGAATATATTAAGATTTATACAATTTTCAGTATTAATGAATGTAGAAGGGTTAATGATATGTATAATGCGTTTGAAAAGTACCGTAAATTATGTATTCATATTTTATTGAGAATCATTAATTTGTATTTACAAAATGATTTATGCGTTTGGGGAATAAGAAACATACCATCAATTTGTAACATTGACAAAAGAATTTTCAAGTGTAATCTAGCTATACTTTTTTAATTAGTTGACGTGTTTATGAATATAAAAATTTTTATTAATGAACAGAATTTGACATTGGATTCAAACTTATAGTTCAGTAAAAGTTAATTCATTATAAGTATCATGTCTTCTATAAATTTTAGGTAAATACAGAAATTTTACTATTTCATCTGTATTATGTTAATTTCATGTAATATAAAGTAAATGACTTCTTTTTATTATTGTCAGTAAGTGATTAGTGACATTTGCGAGTCACATAAAAATCTATTTTTGCTTTTTCGTAGTTAATATTAATATATTGTTATAATTAGTCCAAATTAGATCCATAACAAATATTTTATTGCCAATATACACTTATACACTCTAAATTAATAAACTATTGACAAATGTTAAAAAAATGTTAATATTTCAATTTATATAGTACAACAGAATTCAATCAATCTATTGGTATGCAAATTTTAAAGTATAAAAAAAATTTATATGTATCTTATTGAAGACATGTTCACATCCAAAACTGTAAACATGACATTCCTATTTAGAACAATACTTATGACGCATTTTCACAGACTGGATTTTAGGATTAAATTTTAATACGTATCACTAAGTATAATTGTTTTTTTCCCATGTATTAATAGTAGATTTTCCCTGAAAAACACTGTATGTAAACTGAATTTTATTCACTCATAATTATAAACAGGTTTCAACGAACCTTTTAAACTTTATTAAAAAAAACTATTTTATTTATTTATACATAACAAAAGTATTTCAATTAAAATTTTTTAATATTGCTATGATTTTACAAAATGGAATTTAAATAAATTGAAATAAATATTTTTTTAGCCGATTTAAATTAAAAGTCGGAATCTTGCGAAATTGGATTCTGTGTATTTACTAATAAAGAAATAGGCCTAACAAGGAATTTTTCATCACTCAGCATTACAGAACTGCTTATTTAAAAAAAATTATTTATAAAAGTACTGTGTAGTGGCTATAAGATATTGCTAAACTCGCAGTGTTAACTGAATATCTGTACTGTATTGGCATGTTATATTGTAGATGTAGAATAGAATTCTTTCAAACGAAGCATTTACCTCACTGTACCCGTAAAAATGTTACTGTTCAACTGTGCGTTTCTATATATAAAAAAAAAAAAAAAAAAAAAATAATAATTAAATTGAAATTTTAATGCATGACATCGACAATGCTACCTCTAAAAATTTTAGTTATAATAATTTTAAAATCATTCTGAAAGAACCAAAAAAAAAATTGAGTAAAAACAATTTTTTTAACATGTCTATTATATCAAAATTATAATTCATTGTAATTATTATTTTTTTTCAACTTTTATGCCCTAATGTTGCCCATTTCAAAGTTGAGCCAAAATATATTTTCTTAAGGAAAGTTGTACAAAAAAGAAACATCCGAGAAGTGTTAAAAATATGTGATGTGTATATAGTATCAATGAATGATAATGATCAATTATACTTTTAAGAACATTGTCTCCTTTTTGAAACAGGTTGTTTGAAGTGTATTTAGAGAATTTTAATGTATTTTATCTTAGAAAAGTAGCCTTAAAAAGTGACGTTTGCAAATTTAGGATAATCAGTGGAATATAAACAGTTGAATCTAATAGCTATGTTATTGAATTTTATATTAGTAGGAATTCTCAATAATTAATCCTTTTTTAATTTATTATCAAATTCTTAGTGCAATACAATAAAATCTTTAATTAAATTATGAAATATTTAAGTTAATGATAAATATATTTCAAACATGGCTAATAAATTTAACTGTTTTTGTTAAAAAAAAAATGTTCAAAAAGTAGAAAAATTCATTTATAAAAGAAATGTCTTCACTTGGAACTGTAGTACAAGTCGATACATTATGACAATGTAATGTGATAAAAAAATGATTTCAATTGAAATATACGAAGTAAACAAATAAATTTCATGTATTTTATTTATCTCTTATACAGAACTATTTATAGATAAAATAATATAAGATTTAATTAATTTATTCAAATCCCTTATATTCTTACACATTATGAAAAAATAGTATCTAGATAAAGAATAATGTAGACTAATATTTCATAGACTGTTTGGGGCTTATTTATTTTAACTTTTTAAATAAGATTATCTTAAGAATAGTTTTACAAAAAAAGTATAAAATGAAGTATTTAGATTATCTTCTTTTAAATCCATATTTCTTTCTTTCATAGAAAAGATCTGTTTTTGAGCTACCAAGATTTACAATTTTCGGACAACCATCTCTCTGAAAAAAAAATTTAAATGAATAAAATATATTAATTATTTCACACCGTAGTAGTTGTTTCATAATGGTTCTGATATTTTTATTATCAATAAATAATAATTAAATAATTTTTATTTTAATTAATCTGCATATATATGAGTTTAAAATTTCTAATATTAATATGCAAACCTGACAGTTTTGTCTTTACTATGTACATAATAATGTTAAGAACAAATTTTAAGTCATTGAATGATCAAGTTTCATTTTTTGTTATTAGGTTTTTCGTGTCTTTATGATTTATTAGATATATATTATTATATTCTTAAGTATATAATTTTCATTTGGTCATTATTCTATCAGTGGAAATGTAATCAATTTTTAATTATTAGCATTACTTACATCTTTTTCCTGTATAGTGCATTCTTTGCAGTAGTAAGCATCTGATACACCTGGACCTCCGCAAATCACACAACGACCCTGGTAAGAGCCATAATTACATTCGTCACATATCCTGACTAAAGTGCAAGGCCTCACATAAGAATCACATATGACACATTTACCATCACATTTTTCACATAGTCGTCCAATAGCTAAAAATTAATTTTTAATATTGTTTCTCAAAAAATTTCATTTTGGTTATAATGACTTACCAACTCCAGGCTGTTTACGACAGAAAATTAGATCTGGATGATGTTTTGCCATGGTAAGTGTTGTTTTAAAGCTAAACTTCAATAGTTATTTCCACTTACAATTTTAGGAAATATTTTTTGTGTATGCACCGTGCTAATATAACCTAATACCGCCTGGTCTGTATATATATATATATGTATATATACTGACTATACGAAAATATGTATACCATGGCAATGGCAGCACGCACATCTGCCTGTAGTACTACGGCCCCTCTCCATTGTATGTCGTATGCCGTATGCTTCAATATACTCCTAGACTTTTCAGCTGATTGGTTGTCTTCCAAAGCTTGACCAATCAGCGGAGAAGTCTACGTGTAGTTGACAATGGAGAGGGGCCGTTATTTTTTCTTTTTCTCATTTTGACTTCCGATTCATAATCGACATTTCGATATTCTGCTTCCTTCATATTGTTATAGTTGCTACTTCTTATTGGCGTTGGCGTGGAGGCGTGGACATTGACCGCTGTTTACTTCACTTCAATTTAGTTTTCTCGTGAAGTCGTAGTCGAGTACATCGTAAGTTATATAGCCTAACGAAAGAATCGTTCAAAACAAAGTAAAAATGACTACAGCAGCAAGACCAACTTTCGATCCTGCACGAGGAGGCCAAGGGCGAGGCGAAAAAGATTTAAGTGCTATTTCGAAACAATATAGTAGTCGTGATTTGCCATCTCATACAAAACTAAAATACAGGTAAATAAGTATGTCTTATGGAAATGTTTTTTAAGGAAGTACTTCATGTAAAATAAATAATTAAATAATTGTATTGCATTCTTATTTGTATATTTTTTTAAATATACAATGTAAGAAGTTTATCAAACAATGTTTTTGTATGGAACATTAATTTAGAGTATAAGTTCCAAAATACCTTGCTGTGATATTTGTTTTGTTTTGATATCTGATTAGAGAAATTATGTTCTATTATATATGTTTATATTTTCTGTACATCTGTTGCATACAATAAATCCGTTGTATAAATAGTACGGGCAAAAATTAAACTATTTATTGTGTTTTTATACTATAGCTTTTTATTAAATATAAAATTTATATTTAGAGAACATGGTCAGGGGACAGTCGATGAACTTAAAAACCGAGACTTCAGAAAGGAACTTGAAGAACGTGAGCGAGAAATCAAAGAAAAATCTGCTCCTCGTCGACCTCTGGCCGTTGAAGCTGCTAAGGAAGCTCCTGCACCTAATGCCAAAAGACAAAAAGTTGATCAAGTACCTGCAGCGAGTCTTGATGCAGATGATCCATTAGATGAGGATGATTCTGAATCTGATAGTGATGATGACGATACTGAAGCATTAATGGCAGAACTTGAGCGGATAAGAAAAGAAAGAGCAGCTGAACAAGCAAAAAAGGTAATGAAATTATTAAAATTTTCATAATGTTTACTTATTTTATATTGTAAACAATAAAATAATTACATAAATTTATTAATCGCATAAATTCATTCAGAGTATAATATTTATTTATCACTCCAGGAACTAGAAAAAAGACAAGAAGAAGAGCGAATTCGTATGGAAAATATTTTATCTGGAAATCCACTCCTAAACTATGCAGCTCAAAGTGGAAAAAGTGATTTGAAAGTTCGTCGTAGATGGGATGATGATGTTGTATTTAAAAATTGTGCACGATCAGAACCAAAGAAAAAACATGATGTTTTTGTAAATGACTCTTTACGAAGTGAATTCCACCGTAAATTTATGGAAAAGTATGTTAAATAAAATGAGCAAGAGTGAAGTTTTTGTAAACTTATAGTTAAGTAAAAATTAAGTTATTATAAGTACAACCATATCTTTTATCATGTCTATAAAAAAAAACTTATTAAAGATTTATTAATTTTAAAATCAATCTGAAAATCTGGTTTACAATTTTAATGTATTTTAAAGGTAACCTTAAAAAATGATGTTTACAGATTCAGGATAAACAGTAAAATAGAAACAGTTAAATCTAATTGCTGTAATTAATGCTTTTTTAATTTGTTATTATGAGATTCTTAGTGCAATACAATAAAAACTTAAATTAAATTATGAAATATTTAAGTTCATCATAAACAATGTATACGAGGTTTCGATCGTTCATCGTGAACGAAAAATCAAAAATTGAGATTTTGATTTTATATGAAATTTTCAGCCTCGTATCGGTAAAAAAGTACTCAAAACGAGTAGAAAAGACAATTAGGACCCAACTACTCCATAAAAAACCCCCAAAACCCACCCCTAAAAATATGACTAACATAGAAAAATGAAAAATAAGCGCATTTGAATTGGGGAAAAAGATTTTTTTTTGCGCTGAGTTTGGGACGCTGAAATAAGCTTAGAAAAAAATTCCGCCCGGAATACTTCCGCTCAGCAGGTCAAAGCGTTGCGGGGGAGGGCAAAAATGCGTATACTTCAAAAAATCGTATTTTCCGCGCATATAGTTTGGGGAAAAATTTTATTTTTGCGTTCAGTTTAGGCCTCCAAAATAAGCTTAGAAAAAAAAAACCCGCACGCGAAATTCCGCCCGGAATGACGTTAATACACATATACACGTAACTTATCCATTTATCTCTACCACCTGTATTTTCATTTCCACAGTATATCGTAAAAACTTTGCGTCTCGCTTTTATTTCACGTATATAACATGTAACGTTAGTTCCCACCTGTGGATCACGCGTCGGTAATAAAGAAATTCACATTTCCTATGGTACATTACCATAAGGAGGTGTGAATAGTTACCGGCTACTATTTGATTTTCTTTAAAAACAATTATTGAGTAATTATCGAACGAGAGTTATTACTACTAATTTTCCAGAATATCACCGATTAAGAAAATTGATACAATATTCGCGCCAAAGATGTACAAAATACGTAATTCTCATATTTCCTTTTTTTGTTTTCTCTTTGATGTTTTAATTTTACACTAACTATTACGTTAGGTAATAGGCTATAGTAACTTCTAATTATATGACAAGTGATCAAGGAAATGAATTACGATCCCAGAGTGAGAAAGTTTTTAAAACTATGAATAATTCTATCTCACTCTAGCCCATAGGCAAAAAAAAATAAACCTCGTAAAGCGCGCAATGTCATGCAAGATCATTGCGCGCTGGCTTGTCAAGTTGAACGGAAACACCCGAAAAAAGGTTTGTAGGCCAGAGGGGTGTATAAGAAAAAACACGAATTATCGCGAAGGTGAAGATGCGGGAGTGCACTCACAGGAGGAGGACGACCCGCGAGTCAGTTCGGTACGGCACGCTCAAGCAAGAGCAACAGCCTTAGCAAGCCTACCTATAGCCAATGCCCGGAATCCCACTCGCTGATCTGTATTTCTAGGCAAGTCTCACCGTGACAAATCCTTCGAGTCGCTTCTCCGAAATCGCCTAAACGCGTGTACGCGTTTCGAAGTTCAAATATCGAAAAATTTCATTATATTAGATTATTCTTAAACTAGGCCAATCGCAAAAAACTTCTTATTTTAATTCATAACTATGAAATTTACTTTTTATTGTAGTTTGGAAATTAGTTCTTCAAATTCTACAGCAAATAATGTTTTGTGAATTATGTAATCGATATTGGATACAGCACGCATTATCGTAGAGCTTGGAAGTATTTTTCAACCACTTGTAATTTCAACAATTCTCTATATTCTAATAATAATAAACTGAAATAATGTTACTTCATACAATGTTTCCCATATGTAGATATATACTTCTAATAAGCGAAATTATATAACTTTGTCGATGAAATCATAACTTATTATCTTATGTTTCAACTGGACTTATATGATTAACATTGAATAATACGAATAACTTATTTTTGGTATATAAGATAATATTATTGAAATACGAAAGTAAAACATTCTATTAAATTCTCTGGAAAAAGTTAATAGTTTGCGGTCAACCGTAGGCGTACCCCTCCGCCGTTTCTCTACCTAGCCAAACCTATCTATTATTACGTATTAATACAAGATTGACTTACAATGTTGCGTTACACAGAATAACTTAATTTGATGCTAAACTTTAAATATTTTAATTTCAACAATTTTAACTGTTCAATAGATATGAATGTATAAAATATAGATTGAAAATAACGTACAATGGATTCATGGTCTTTTGTACATCAAGCATACGGGACCGGTTAACCGCAAACTATTATATCTCTTTATCAAGAAATAAATGTGTAATGTTTGACTGTAACATCCCCGAGTCATATTATCTTATTCACAAAACATAATTTTTTATTTTATTTTATTTTTTTTTCAAATAATTGACGTAAAAAAGCACAATGCCGTCATATAAGATAATCTGCTTCAATTTCATCGACGGATGTTCTTTAATTTTTATGATACAAAGGTATATACTAGACAAAAGAAACATTATATAAGGTAGGATTATTATCATAATTATTGTTACTGTAATTTAGATGGTTTATTTTGGAATGAGAGAGATTAATATTTTTACTTCTTAATTGGAAAACTTTATTTGGTTAATTTTAGAAGTTTTATGACGTGGTATTGATGAAATCAGAATGCAGAATGAAAGTATTTTATCCTTCCTTAATACTAGCTTTTCTAATTTATCATCGAAATTGCATTTATAAAAGAGCTGATTTGGTTTTTCTTTTGATACAAATACTTGCTTAAATTTGGAAATTCCTAATATAGCATTTACTGGTTTATTTTTTTTCAAAACAGTCCTTGTCCAATTTTGCTGACTTGATAAATCCTTGAAATTGTAAATCATCTCAAAGTTAACATTTATAACTGATTAAAAAGTTTTTTCTGTTTTCGAATATTTTATGATTTCGCACCATTCATTATGTATAAAAATTTGTCGGCCTTTAGCGTGTCTTTCAATATCCGCGTGGACAGAATCCACCTGATTCTGAGTGTGCCCTACTTCTAAAAATGAGTGCTTTATGTTTATCTTAAGTTTATCAGATGCGTATATGTACATGGCAAATACATGTTTATTTCTATTTTGTCCGGCGCAATTATCTGACCATAAAAGGAATTCGTTGACGCCCAAACAAGCAACCCTTTTTGA
>JAYJLV010000011.1:9456819-9471056 GCA_036873485.1 Torymus texanus
ATATAGTATTAAAGTCATTGATATTAGTCAACTACAAAATATTGTAGTGTCGACAACTCAAAATTTCTTTCTGTGCATAACCACCAATCAAAACAGTTTTATTGTGATGACAGATTTCATCCATCACTTTTTTAAGAGAAAGAAGATATTCTGTATAGACAAATCTAATGAGTACTATATAGTAACCAATCAAAACTGTCTTATTGTGATAACAGATTTCATCCATCACTTTTTTAAGAGAAGAAGATACTATTTTAATTATACACTTTTGAAAACTTATAAACTCCAGAATTTAATCTTGAAAATTCAAACATATTAGATATCCGCGCCTATTCTGTATAGACCAATCTAATGAATCTACGGCAACCAATCAAAGCAGTCTTATTGTGATGACAGATTTCATCCATCACTTTTTTAAGAGAAGAAGATTTGTCCTTTAATGTGTGTATATTCATAATATGGATATTTAAATTATTAATTATTTGTAAGTCAGAGGAGACTTGCTACTTAAGGTGGTTCATCCGATCGGGAGCGTATCAACAGCACACATGGCCCTGTCTTTTACGCTCCCTAATTTTTCTTTATGGAACCCTATATTTGTACGTCCCTGCACACGCGCACATGGAAAAACTGTACGTGTGAACACGTATAAAGCCCAACGAGAGAACGAGAGTAAACGGCAACACTGCATCAGTGTCTTGATGTTCTCATAAGCTATATATATATATATATATATATATATAGTTATTCGTTTACGTTGTACCTAGTATATTTCATGAAAACTTTTATATAAAGTATTATCTTTTTTATTACATATATTTTTACACATTTGAGACTACTTTAAATAACTTTAACTATCATAATTACTAATTTTTATTAAATTAAAAGTAACTACATATAATATAATCTTATAATTAGCCAATTACATTATTATATTACTTGCTTTTCTTAAATAACATATTTCCTATAACCAATAAATACTTCATTCATTATTATTTTCATCAATTTTGTAATGAGTTGCCACATCTCGCCATCGCCTTCATTTAGCAGCTCGCACGCGCGACTGATCCAGCGAGATTCTATACTTTGAACTACCATATTTTAAAAATGGTGAAGCTAGGCTCTCTGAACTTGCAATATGAGATTCTAACTATTGATGTTAATAACATATTAATTTTTCAGAATAACACCAAATGTATCTTCAAAGTTATAGATTAAACGTTCCTTTCCGCGTATCCGCCCCCATAAGACGCCGTGTTAGAATGCTCAAATTTGCCGGTTAATATCACGATAACGGTAAAGATATAGGCTCTTTTTTTGTGAAAATATGACATAGATAATAATGTCATGTACTTGTGACAAAAATTTCACAAACTTCCCAAATAAAGTTAAAATTGGATGAACCCCCTTAAGTTCAGTTTTTTTAGCGTTAGGGTCTAATATAGCAGCTTTCTTCATATATATTTTTACACCCAAAAACATATCACAAAGTTTGAGCCGAATCCGTGATCTAGAGGCCTGACCCCCTCCTACAGTTAGTAGTATAGTTCTCTCTTATATCTAATTATTACGAGCTGATGATTAACTTTTCTTTGTGCAAAAAACTGACATCTGCACTTATTAACCATCAAAGACATATTTATTTAGCAATCGACTAATAGAATTTAACATACTTCGTACGAACGGTATCGTAAGAAGAGCAGCTTCCTCTATATATCGCTCATCATCGGAAACTGAATATCCCCCGCTTTGCTAAATGTCAGCCGGACAAACCAAAAAATATTAATAAGAACTAGGGGGGCCGCGCCCCCCTGCGCGCTATCGCGCGCCAACCCCCCGCAAACTTCGTTTTTACATTATAGGCACGACCGTACTGCTCAAAAGAATCTTGTATTTTCATCGGAGTGAAAATTACAACACTTCAAATACTTATAAAAACTTAATGTATAATAATAATAAAATTATACAGACCTAGTTATATAAGTCGTATCTTACATTTATGTGTCAAATTGAATTCTGTTAAATAATAAACGAAAATTGACTTATAGGGTGTATTGAGACATTCAAAAATCGTTTTTATAGATCTAACTCATCAGGAATTGATTTTATATAAAAATGTTAAATAGGAAAAAGTTTGTTTTAATATTGTCTACAACTTTTGTATTTAACATTTTTGTATAAAATTAAATCGTGTTAAGTTATAAACGAAAATCGATCATTTTAGGTGAATTTAGGCATTAAAAATCGTTTTTTTAGATTTACCTCATCAGGAATTGATTGTACAAAAAAATGTTCACGAGGAAAAAGTTTTATTTTAATATTATCTATATAACTTTTACATTTAACATTTTTGTGTAAAGTCAAATCCTGTAATGTTATAGCAAAAAAAACGACTATTTTTGATCTTTTAAGCGGTTTTTTTCGCTATTTCATGACCAAATACTGTTCGTAGAAAAAAGTTCAATATAAAAAAGATGTATTTTTATTAGTCTTTGCAGATGCGTTTGTAGTTTTAGAATTTTAATATCATTTTATACCCATTATGTTGAAAAATCGTTTTTTTCACATTTTTAAAAGCTCTGGCGTTTTTTTAATTTTTCACCTATCTCGCTCAATATAGGACCATATGTTACTTGTAATTAGACGAACATATAATTAAAAAATCAGCGAGATCCGTCAATTTTTCAGTGAGATAATCGGGTTACTTGATTACATACATACGTACAGGCATACATACATCTTGAAAAATGCTTAAAATGAACTCATTTTGAGTGGAAAATGATTTTTATATTGTAAATTTTCGGAATTTGGAGTGTTACAATTTTCGCCCTGACGAAACTATAAGGCTCTCCCGAGAATCGGTCGTGCCTAAAATTTGAAGAGTAGAAAACAAAAATAGAAAAGAATGATTTGTTGCAGTTATTTATAATTAATTGAGACTGAATTTAAAGTAATTTTTAGGCAGAAATAATTCGATTTAAAATTCTGTACCTCTATATATTCGAAGCGAGGAGTGGAGTGACATATTATACTTTTTTTTCAAATCGATTAAGTGGCTATTTTTTTTAAGACTAAGTGCGGTCCTCCTATTACCGCGACTATTGCACGGATCCGTTTTTCTCTTTCAATCTTGAACTTTCAGAAAAAAATCTTTGGCACGTTGTATAGATTTAGTAAAGGGCTAAAACGTATTAAAAAGATTTTTTCTTAAAGGTGAAAATCGTATGATAAAAATGGGCCCCTGCAATCGTCCATAACGGGTAAACCACGCATCATCACCTTAATAATGATCGATGAATAATAAATACTAGAATAATAATGATACCGAATATACTTATACATTACGTGTTTATAAAGAGCTCCTTTCAGACCTACGACTTACAACGAGATGTCGGTTAAGTATGTATAATATTGTATATGTATGTACGAACGCTTTCTCTAATTGCTATTGGAAAAATTCGGTCAGTCGGACCCGGTCGCTCACACTGGTGTGACCACGAACATTCTATAGGGTAAGATCGTTGTGAGTTTAAATTAGAACCCATATGAAATCGCATATAATATTTTCACGCGGGAATTAATGTTTAATGTTTAAATAACTTATCTGTACACTTTAAAGCTTATTTTATGATTATTTTCATAAATTTTTTTACTGTCAAAAAATCACTAAAATTGAGTTTTGGACTATAGTAAAACAGATTTTATTGAAAAATAATATTCTTAGCACCTGTTGCCCTGTATATTTTTGCAAATTTTATTCATCTATCGTTTTTCTATAAATGTGTTGAAGAATTGCATTGACATTTCGTAAATATTCTTGAATATTATAAAGGTTCATGTAGCCCTATGCGTCATATTATACCGTCCCATTTTTTCCTACTCTTTCAACTTCCGGGCATGCGGAACTTACTATCTATCAACATGATGTACGCGACATTAGTTTAATGTATTATTTAAACGATTTATCAGGGGTTGAATAGCAAGTTATACTTATTTGTGAAGCAACTATTGATGATTCAGGGAAATTGGTGAATTATATTTCATGTATTATTTACTCACCAATTTAACAAAAAAGTAAATCTAGCCAGGAATATTGTCCATTCAGTATTAATTGCAAGAGGTATAAGTACTTATTTCAGAAAAATTATTTAGAAAAGTTACTATTATGTAGTAAGTACTATATTACAGATGTTGAGTAGAATTTTTTCACACGAAGATCTACTTTATTGTTTCCGTAAAAATGTTACTGCTGAACTAATAAAATATTGAAGCTAATGATAAATATGTTTTAAACATGAGTAATAACTCACAGACTTAAATGTTCTACGCCGATAGTTCGGTCGCATTTAAACGCACTCTCAATTTTTGAGGATTAACAGTGTATTTTCATTGCTTAACTTAAAATATAACTTTAAAATAAATCAATATTCTTTAATTTTGAACAAAGTAAAGGAAAACTAGTTTTATCTGATTTCATTTTCTCTTTATGAATTGATAAAGTTTAAATGGTTACTGGCTTTCCAAGATTTAAAATAAATAAAACTAAAAATATCCAAAAGTTGAGTTTTTTTAGCGCTAGAGCCTTATATTGTAGCTTTCTTCATGTTTCTAAAGAAACACATGTAGATCGAAACACATATACTAAAATTTACACTGACCTATAGTCAGTAAAAATTTTAAAAAGCTCTCAAAAAATATATTGTCAATAGAACCCCCTTAATTTAAAATATAAAATAATCTAATTTATTAGTTGAAACATTCATAAAAATTATTCAAAACTACAATGATTGCTCTATTATTAATATTTATTTGAAAAATATGTAGTTGCTTATAAGTATTTTTTAAATCACGGAAGCACTTTATGCATACTTGAATGAATGCGTGCGCATCGAAAATGACGGAACCACGATATACGCCCTCTGTCTTTGAGAACAGAGTATATACTCACGAAGTAAATGCAGATGAGAGGTTAGGTCTTTTTTTCCGGTTCGTAGAGCCGTGAGGTGCGTTCTACCGAAATTGTTAAAATAATCCGTAAACATCGAAGCAACGAAACATTTATTAGACATAGTTATTGTAATAAACATTTGTTAATGTGTTAATATTCACTATCGTACAAAAATTTTTCTTTTTATGTCTGCGATACGGAGTTACTGAGAAAATTCTTTAGTCGTCAACGTGTCTCTCTCCTATTTACTAATCCTACATGGTTTCATTTGTTTTTTCAATACTTTGTTTACATTTGCGGAAGATCTATTACTGCTTTCTTTTCTAGTGATAAAGTATAATTGAGCATTAGTTAAACATATTACAATATTTATTTATTTATAGGTTAGGTATTGTAATTGTTTACCAGGTGTACATGATCTGGAAGTTACTTATGTTTCTTTGCTTTGATGTTTAAATACCAATAAATTATATTATTGTGTGTTGAACTTATACAAGAATCATTTATAAACTGTTATTGTGTTTAGTAGATCGCCAAGATGGTGAAGATTATGAAAGTTGGTAAAGTCGTACTGGTCCTCAGTGGCCGGTACGCAGGAAGAAAAGCCATTGTCATGAAAAATTATGATGATGGAACCACTGATAAACAGTATGGACATGCTCTGGTAGCAGGTATTGACCGATATCCTCGCAAAGTTCACAAGAGGATGGGCAAGGCTAAAATTCACAAGCGTTCCAAGATAAAGCCATTTGTCAAGGTATTTAAGACTATATATTGAAACACTTAATTTTGATTTATGTACAATATACTTTAATTTAGAACTCTTTATTTCTTTATAACATGTATTAAAAATTAATTGTATACATGCATTGATTGTTCTATTTACATTGAATGAAGATTTTTTTCAAACTTTAAAAATGTTATTTTAATTTGTTCTAAATCGGAAAATTTTGTTTATTTCGTTTATTTCAGGTCTTGAATTACAACCACTTGATGCCAACAAGATATACCGTTGATCTGCAACTGGAGAAAATTGCTCCAAAAGACCTCAAAGACCCCATGAAGAGGAAAAAGATTAGGTTCCAGACCCGAGTCAAATTCGAAGAGAGGTAAGAAAAACTTATAAAGTATCCTTCAAAAAATAAATTTTTACTTATAAAAAGCATTTAAAAATACTTATAAATAAATTTTAAATAGAAGAGTTAGCTTCAGTCAAGTTAGAAACTCATTCATTACTTAGATTTTATTTATACAATTAATATTCAAAATTGTATTTTATTTGAAAATTTTTTTGAACATCAATTGGCTAAATAATTATGTTTATATATTTTGAATTCTGTTTAAAAAAATAAATTTGAAAAAGTGTTTTGTGCGTGTGTATGTGTGTGTGTGTGTATATATATTACTTTTAAATTTTAATTTACTTTTAAATATCTGGAAATTTCATGCATAAAAATTTCAACTAAAAAATTAAGAAGTTTGTTATTGTATTTCTTTTTAGTCAATTGAATTGTGTATTTATCATGTAAATGCGTAGAATCTATTATTTTCAATAAAAAATTATTCTAGTTTAATAAAATCATTAATACTAATAAATAAAAACAAATTTTTGTTACAGGTACAAGTCCGGCAAAAACAAATGGTTTTTCCAGAAGCTGCGATTCTAATTTTTCTTTAAATAAATATCGATATTAAAAATCTACAATGTTTATTGATGTTCTTTACCATTTTACCCCAAAGTTTTTAGATAATAATTCATTTTATCTAAACTTAATATTTTTTATTAAAAATACTTGAATGAAATATATGCTGTTTTGTTTTCATTTATAGCATTATAAAAATATTAAATAATTTAATTTTAAAGATATGAAAAAAAAAGTATTGAAGCATTAACACTTCTGCTTTTATGCATTAAAAACTTTGTAATATTATCTTGAATTTCTCTTTTTTTTTATTTGTATAATAAATATTAAAAATTAAAAAATTCTTTATTATGATCTATATATTATCACCAAAATTTAAAAATTTATAGAGAAAAGTATTGATAAGTATTAATAACTTAATTTATAAATTAATCTAAGTACATTACACATAATTTGAAATTTATTAACCAGAGTATAGTAAGACATGTTATTGCTAACTCCAGAACATAGTTACATTTCAGAAGCAGCAAACATTCTATAGAGATAGACATAGATCCAAAATACATATTAACACTTATAAACTAGGTAGAATCAAGGATTCTAATACTAAAATCTATTTGAATGTTTTTAATGCAGAAGAAAAAAATTTTACACGTATGTATTGGAGAAAGTGAATAATAATCACATTCAAAAAATTAGCCAATCGTTTCAAAGTAAACGATCATGCGTTATTGGCCGAAAGCACGGCCATATGCAACCGTGATCGAAAAGCGAGTGCTGTTTCCATATAGGTTAGGTTGTTCTGCCGTTTATTTATTCTATTCGCGTTCGACATAGTACTATAGTAGTTGTGTGTTGGATCTTCGATGGTTACCCATCATATACTTAAGTCAATGAACCGTTGTCCGTATAAGCCAAATTTTTGTAAATTATTTTTCAGTTTATCTTAATTTTCTAAGTAATACAAAATCCTTTATTCAAGAATGAAATGAAATTATAATTTTCATTCAGATATTTTATTCAACTTGTCCATTCTATTTTATTTTATCCAGACGTCAAGAAGTTTAATAAAGAAACGTAAGTAAATGTATTTTATAATAGAAAACTATGTAATTGATGATCAATAACTTTGATGAGTAAAATACAAATATACATCTACGATTAAAAAAAGAAAAAAAATGACATTGAAATTTTGTTTATTAAAAAATGATAAAATTGTTGTCCTGTTAAGATATTTATATTATACTTGTAAGATATTTGTAAAATATTTGTAAAATATGATTATTAGTAATTTTCTTTTATTCAGTACTAATCTTAATTTAATATTACATTGAAGAAGTATTTATAATTATTTTTCAGCGTAAATATGTCAGTTCTTGGAAAAGGTAGAGGTAGAGGATTTGTTGAAGTTCGAGAAACTGCTTTACGTCGACCTGGACAGCTTCCATCTAAGTTTAACGCTATAATAAAATCAATAGATAATCTATCTATTCAAGATTTAACTTCTGGCACCAAAATCAATGACATTGTGGAGTTAATAAATGAATCTAGTAAAGCTAATTCTTTAAAGTAATTATTTTAAATGATTAATTAAATAGAATACATTAATGCTAAATTACTTTGTTTACATATTATTTTATGTTTTTCAGAGAAGTTTTCGAAGATCTCTATAAGCAAGCATTAGAAGAGAGACAATTTGGTATTAAATTAGCAGTTGCTTTTAGTTATTCTAAAATATATTCAATAGAAAAGAATGATAACAATTTAAGATATATAGTATTACAAAGAATACAAGCAGATTTTGAAGGTACCTAAAATAGAATATGAAAACTTGTGTTCATTCGAAACATTGAGGATTATTTTAATTTGATATTTTGTAGATCGAGAAGAAATCAAAAAGAAAAATATTATTCACTTTCGCAATACAATATCTCTTCTGGGTGAAGTTTACAATTGCTTTAAAATTAATGGCAGTCCTATTGATATCCTAGCTGTAGCTCTTCTTCAATACCTTGAAATGCTTTTAGAAGCTTCAGAAGAGGAAGATATAGAACTTGCAACAACTCAGGTATATTTTAAAAATTTTTTAAGTTAATCTTTTTGCATGAGAAACAAAAGAACAATAAATGACAAAATTAACTAATCTTTTAAATTCACAATTTAAATATTTTAGATTTCTATAAATGGTCGCAAAATTTATGAAAAATCTCCAACAGAACTTGAAGATTTCATAATACGAGTGAGAGAAGTATTAATAAACCGCAATTTAAGTGCAAGATCTCGAGGAATGTTACTTTTCATTATTGATTTAGCAAACCAACGTTTTGCACCACTTTCTGGAAAGATGCAAGAGTTTTATGTCAATGAACTCGGTACTAATACTCTTGTAGATATACAGCGACATAGCAAAGATCTTACTGTCAATACAAAACTAGAAAATAATGTTACTGGTAGGCAAAAATAAAACTTTCTTCTTGCATTTCAATTTTTTTTTTATATTTTAGTATTTTCCCTTATTTATGTAATTATTTTGGAATCCACAACTTTATGTTGTAGATAAAGATAGCACACAGGCTTATAATAGAGCAAAAAACAAGCCTGTATCACCAAACACAGATACCTCTGTTGGTATTTTAATGAAAGCTCCAAAACAACAAGAAAAAATTTCAGGTTTTGGAGCAACTGAAAAAAGTCTACCTAATTCAGGTTCAGGTATGGACAAGCCTGTTCCACGAGCTATAAGAGGAGCTGGTGCAGCAGATAGTACTAAAGATAGAAATACAAAAAAATCTCCTAGAGGAAGAAAGGACAAGTTAACTGATGAACAAATTTGGTCTTCCAAACAAAATACTAGCAGCAAAGTTTGGGGACACGATGACCGTTTTGATAAAGATTATTAAAATTGTCTATTCTATAATCACCATTCAGAATACTGCATTGTTTCAAGTGCAAAGGCAATAGTATACTAACAGTTTCTTCTTTATTGGTAACAAATATTTATTGATGAATTAATTTGTATAAATACGGGAGAATATTTAACGTACATTAGAATATAGATAGTAATGCCATAAACATCACAGTTTAAATCACTTTTAATGTTTTGTATTCTGGATAGAAATGTAATGTGAATTCAATGTGATTTAATTTATATCTTGTTAGTGTACTACATCCTTAAAATTAATGTGTAAGTATTTATTTTAAGTAATATGGATAAAAAAAATTTATTGATATAGTAAATAGACAATATATAATTTTTTTAATTTTTCATTACATCCGAAAAATTGTTATAGTATTGTCATGCACAATAGTTGGCTAAGAAGAAACTAGATATTTTTACAAAAAGTATTTGTATTTTAATTGTTTTTACACTTAAGATATTAATTTATTATTTTTTTGATATTTTACATTGTATGTACATGAATTGTAAAAACTTAATTATTGAACATTTCTATCGTTTACAATAATTATATAAACGTGCTATTAAGATAATTTGTAACATTTGGATTTAATATTATATATTTTTTTAAATGATTTTCAAATTGACCATTTGTCTATAAAATTGTAATGTTTACAATTATGAAATAAATTTTTTACTATTAATGCATTTATCTATTATTCCTTTTGTCACGAGCTTTTGAAAATTCCGCCAGCGGTCCAAAACGTGAATCGTACGTTTTGATTATTTTGTCCTACAATCGAAAAACCCTCGACGCGGGCGCATCACGCATGCCGTGCGCGCGCAGACGAGAGTGCATTTCGACTCCGCCAATATGTCGCACAAAACAGAGGAGTATTGATGGGGATTTGAAATTTATTTATCAGAAATTCACAACTCGCCACTTATCAAATCATCAGTGTCTTACAACATCGTTGCGTAACAGCAAAGCAGCGTCCTTTGTTGGCCCCGAACAATTCATCGCGCTCCCCGACGAAGTCCTCACAGGTGAGTGTTTTCTGCTCGTACTCCCGTCATCGGCGCGTGACGTTCTTTTCTCTAATGTGCCCGTGTATCTATGTATCTGTGTGTGAGAGCGCGGTTCCCACACCCCCTTACTCGACGATTGACGCACATCGGATTCCTGGTTCTTCGATAATTTCTCTGGCACCTCTTTTTCGACGTCGCAAGTTCCTGTCGTCATCGTCGAAGCTAAAAAAAGGTTAGCGAATGCCGTTACAGCGGTGCGTCGATTCTCTCTGTGATTTTCCGTCGGGTCAGTTCACTAGCTGGACGGCAATTCGAGAGAACTTGTGAAGATATATAGGCGGCGATTGATGGTTAAAAATATCTTCTAATTCCTTGACATTGAAAGTATCTTGGAGATGCCCTAGTAACCACACAAGTCGATTTTGTGTTACACTGTTACTATTTGTTTGAGTTGTCAGTTGTCATACTGCAAAATACTTAGTATCAAAAGCTGTTACATGTAATTAAGCAATATTGAATATTTAAAGAATAAATATTGGATATCACAAATCAGTTTAATATTATGTACTATGGTTATAATGTTTGTGTTTGCTGATTTTGTCATATCTGTTACATAAATGCATACCTTTATTTGAGATTGTATATAATAGTTTTTATACACTTTTGTTATTATTTCACAAAATCATATCTTATTTCAGTTTTAATTCACAAGAGGTAGCGACAGGAAAAAGACAATTTTGTCACTGAAACGTACATTATTGTTATTATCAATGACAGTCGCTTTGACATGTCATACACTGAGCTGGAACATGGCTATCAGGTACAGTAGAAAAATTTATTTTAACAAAATTTTTCAATAATCTAACAATTGAAATTATTTAATAATTCACATTATAAATTAAGCATCATTATTATTGTTGTTGGATATTATACTTGAGTAATAAATAAAATGTTATTGATTGCAAAATTCACAAAAACTAAATTAAAAAATGTATAATTTTTTAAGTGATTAAAATGGTAGTATTTAAATATATTATAATATATTATATTAATATTTTGGTCTTTTACACAGGGTCTCAGGAGTGCAACAAACCAACCAGTCTTTTACGTAGGTGGTATAGAAGCAGTACAACCAGGGCTTATTGGCCCAGTTGGTTCATCTCTCTATCGTACATCTAATCGAGTAAGTTGATTAAACAATAAATTTTTAGCTAGAAACTGAAATTATCAATTGTAAGATAAAACAACAATTTTTTGTAATTAAAATATTACATAAAATTTTACAAAATTAAAATTTCTTTTGAACAAAATTTTTCATAAGGACCCCAAATTATAAACAACAAACCCAAGGAATTATGGAAAACAGAAATGCTTCATCTTCATCAGGGGATCTTTGTTTTATTAATTATGATGTTGATGATGTAGAGCCCTACTGGCTCCAATTTATGGTAATATTAGTACACGTGATTACGTTTTTTTGTTTTTTTTTTCTAAAGAGTGATTTTCATATTTTTTTAGATAATAATAATAGATAATTAAGAATAACATCTATCTAATTGACTGAGCATGTTTTTGTTATAAATTAGTTGATTGCAAAACTAGATTGAGATGGGAATCTGTAATACTTGAAAGAAAATTTTAACATTTTTAACCCAAAACAATTACATAAATAAATATAATATTTTTAAAAAGTTTAAAAAATAGACATGCATGTTAATACAAAATCGGAGCAATAACTTTTTAATTAATATAGAGTTTATTAAAAATCAATTGTAATTGTAGCAACGTGTGTAATACAGAGGTCCTCATACATTTATATTGCTACTCCGATTTTGTATTCGTATTTGATAAATTAAATTTCTCACATATAAAATTTTAATGAATAAAATTATTTTTAAAAATTCTACGTTGATTTACGTAATTACACAAATTACAGCTAGCGTCGCTTCCTCTTACCGACTTTCGCTTTGCTCCAAAACAAAGGATTAGTAAGATTAGACTATCGCATCTTCTTTAATGTAGCTCCCTAATTAAACTTGTGTATTAATCTTGATAAACTCGGCGACTGTAGGCTCGTACATCAGATAGGCGCAGTATATACAGACCTCTGTATCTCGAGCACCCGGCGATTCAATATTTGTCATTGCCTTAATTTAACGTACAATATACTGGACTACAACAGCCACCTGCGATCGGTCGAGGAAACTCTATCGGCTGTTCTCGCACACGTGCACGCACCCACACATATAGTCACACGTTGGCATATTTACGTCTATATCACGCAAAATCTGCGCAGAATCGAGGCACCAGAGAACTCATTAAAATACACTCGCGTAAAATTCTCCGAGCCCGCTAAGTATATGCCCACAACGGCTCTAGCTTTCCTTGCACTCGCTTAGTATTTATATATATATATATATATATATATATATATATATATATCGACACCGAGTACAACGCGGCGCATCCCTGAACCTCGTGCGCGATCATCTGCGTGCGTGCGCGAGCGCGTGGGATAAAAGGGAGACGCGCCGCGCGCGATAACGACTACTACTTACTCACTGCCGTGCGCTTGCCATATCGTTTGGCTATCTCCGCGTATATACGGCGCCGCATGCGAGAGAGAAGAGAGCGAGAGAGTCGCGCGCTCGCCCGGTTGTAATATAGTGCCGA
Organism: Torymus texanus; assembly: GCA_036873485.1. Lineage (NCBI taxonomy): Eukaryota > Metazoa > Arthropoda > Insecta > Hymenoptera > Torymidae > Torymus > Torymus texanus. The sequence goes on from JAYJLV010000011.1 coordinate 9,470,009, forward strand.
TGAGACGGGCAGCCATCAGCAGGCTCAGCGCGAGAGAGAAGAATGTCCAAGTCCGGCGATGACACCTGCAGTGACGAATCGGACGAAGTACTGCCGTACGTGTATCTCAGCCCCTTTAGAACGTCCCTACTGAAGGTATGTTTCCCCGTCGATTACAATGTATGTGCGTGTGCGCGATTCTTACGAGGAAAGATATAACAACGCTCGCGCGCCGCGCTGCACCAGCTGAGTTATAGATGTATACTTACTATAGGCGAGTGTCTTGTGGCAGCGCACTCGGCACCTCGCGATGATTGCGCGGTTATCTCTTCTAAGCTTCCTATATTAGCGAACATGTGCTATTTAAAACTACTGAGCGTAAATGGCGATAAGTTCAATAGGGTTGATCATGGATTCTATAGAGCTGTAAAAAAATTACAGTTATGCTTTAATAAATGCCAGTATTAAATAAAATATAAAGTAACGTATAAGATTTTTATCAGAAATATCGGAGTTGAGTGCAAAAACATCTCAACTCGAAAAGGGTTTGGTTGGATACTTTCATACAAGTAAAGCTGCACACGTTTAATCTAAATAAAGTACATTTTTCGTAAACCAAATCTAAAAATAATTTCTTTTTGCCACAACTGAAATCGACATCTTTTTTCAATGGGTGAATCTGTTTGTTGACATTCCAACTTCCGTAAACATGAACCCCCGCAAACAAAACATTGTCCTCAAAAAACAAAATTCTTCCTTTCGCCACAAAAAAAAAACAGAAACAAGTATATATTTATCGAAATGGCCAAGTCGTAGACACGGGGTTCCGATCGAACGCGACGATTTGCAAATCTGATCGACCGCGTAAATCATTATCACTGTATTATGCAAAAGACGCGCGGAAGCTAACGAAAATTCGCGTACGTCGAATGCCGCATCGAACGACGAGCCTTTCACGACTCCACACAAGCGAATTTTCGTCCACGTGTGTGTGTGTGTGTGTGTGTGTGTGTGTGTGTGTATGTATATATGTATTTGTCTGTGTGTATATCTCTCTCTTTCTCTCTCT
>JAYJLV010000011.1:9478324-9524335 GCA_036873485.1 Torymus texanus
TAATGATAGTGTGTCGTTTTTAACTCCAAAATTGACCAATAATTAGCCAACGCATCGTTAACGTTTCTACCAGGGTAACGGTCTAAATATATTAATTTTTGTGGAATAGGCATTAATTCATAAGTAGTAGAAAATTATTTATTTTTATTTGAATTATAAAAATTAGTCTAGTAGTCATTCTAGTAGGCCATCAGGTTTCTGGTTTCTCCTGAAACTGTTTGTGGGGCTTTCCATATAAAATACAGGCAAAGTAAATAATGAGGTTCAGGCATAATGGCACCCTTGCCTATTTTCTCTGCTACAAATTTGGTAATATCATCATCAGTTGCTAATCAACGGTTTAATTCTGCCTTCTAGACTCTGCATGTTCTGTGTTGTGTTTGAATGTTCTAATCTTGACATTCGAAGACCAAAGATGTACTTTCAGATCACGAGCTGGTCGAGTCGGAGGATCATGTGGAGGTTAACGGCGTTACGTTTAACAAACCCTTCGTGGAGAAGCCCGTCTCCGCGGAAGATCACAATATTTATATATACTATCCTACCTCTGCCGGTGGCGGCAGTCAGCGACTGTTCAGAAAGGTACATTTGTCTAGGTCCCATTGCACTTATGAGCCCCTTCACACAAGATTCTTTGCAGCACTGCTCTTATCGACTGTAAATATACATTGTATACAACTGACAGGTGTAGCACAGATAATCGAAAATCTTTTCTCATATCAATGAACTCTTTACCTACGTGCTTTATGTAAGGTCGATCATGTAATTACACGTTACACTTATATACGTTTCCGCTCACATCATTAGACTGATTATGGTGTACTGTTACTAATGAACTAATATCAATTTTAAATTACTGTTATTATATATATATATATATATATATATATATATATATATAATCACGTTTTATAGAATATTTTAAAAAAATTATTCTCAATCCTCAATCCATTGTACGGAATTTGGATTACAATAATTTTTTAACATAAACAAATTCAATTTGTTCGAGTACGAAAGCAATAAATATATCGTTACTATTAAAAAATACCAATTGAATATAATGAAATGTCAAGTAATCAGTAAATGTGACTAAACGAGTATTTCAGAAAAACATTCATTCAACTTAAATTTATAATTATTTATTTCAACACTGAGCACCTACTTAAAGCAACTCAAAACTAGAAAAAAACTATCACCGAAAACACAATAACCGCTACTAGTGCTCCATTGTCTGTAGTATCCATGCGATTTTTAGAAAAAAAAGTAAAAAAAAAAGAAAAGAAAAAGAAAGAAAGAAATTACTCGAACAAACGAATAGTGAAATAATGGTTGTAGCCATTTTGCATCGCTGATAAAATGTCCCAGATCGGCAGCCGCAGTAGCGTGTACTCACCGGAATCGCGTGTACGCAAAACTGGATCCTACATCTACGAGGACTTTATGCCAACCGACGGCACGGACGTCAAGGTCTACACCGTCGGCCCGGATTACGCGCACGCCGAGGCGAGAAAAAGTCCTGCACTGGACGGTAAGGTAGAGCGCGACTCCGAGGGCAAGGAGATTCGGTACCCCGTAATACTGAGCAACGCCGAGAAACTCATCAGTAGGAAGGTGTGCCTCGCTTTCAAGCAGACTGTGTGCGGTTTTGATTTGCTCAGGTGAGTTCGATATTTGAAGTTTTTCTATTACTCAAGTGCGTGGATTATTTTACTCGAGTGCAATACTGTCGTCTCACAAACTTATCTGGTAGAATTTACGATCTCAAGTTAGCTAGAATTACCTTTGTTTACAATAAAAGGTGTATACATGCGGGCTACAAATGCTCTATATTACAAAATGATTATCTAAGATAAGCGATAAAATCATTTTGTAACAGAATAAAAACAGATTAACTATGTCTATATTTATTTAAAAATATTAACAGTATAGGTATACCATTTACATAAATATATTAATTATCATTTGCGTAGAATATGTAAATCAAAATATCTTACGTAATCTCTACATTCTGTATGTCAATACATTAAATAATGTAACACGTTGCACTTTTTAGAATTCCTTACAAACTCATACGCTTTTGCATTGTGTACAGTAAAAAATAGCATACTTATCAGCGACACCCTGCACTCGCTCTCGCGTTACATGAATAGCTTACATACAAACTCTCGTGGCCTTAAAGCTCAGCGAGTGCAGCTAAGCAGTTGCTCCTTTGATCGCGGCTAAGTTGCGCGCGCAAAGAAGAACTTTTATATGCTTATCCAGAATCGGCTGGTGCGCAATTCACTTACACTCGGTTTTTGCCGCAGAGCCAACGGCCAGTCGTTCGTCTGCGATGTCAATGGATTCAGCTTCGTCAAGAACTCGAACAAGTACTACGATGATTGCGCCAAGATACTTGGTAATATGATCTTGAGGGAGCTCGCCCCGACCCTGCATATTCCATGGAGCGTGCCCTTTCAATTGGATGATCCACCGATCGTGCCCACTACTTTCGGCAAAATGTGAGCATTACAATTATAGTGTGAGATTGTTTTTTTTCGTAAGTGCTTTAATGTTAAAAAGTTATGACACTTTGTTTACTTGAAATATTACGTTATGGGAAAATTTAAAAAAATTACTTGCAATCCTTTATGAAATAGTCATTTACTAGTCAACAATATACGCCTTTATTTTTTTCAAGGATGGAATTACGATGCGTAGTTGCGGTTATACGGCATGGCGATCGGACACCAAAGCAGAAAATGAAAGTAGAAGTCAGACATCCGAAGTAAGATGACGTTATTCATATAATAGAAAAATTATTTATTATTAGTTACATTTTAGTTGATACAACGTTAATAATATTATTTTGACAATTTATTTGTAATTTTATTTACTACAATTTAAGCGCGTAAATTTTTTATTTTTCTTCAGCAGATAACAGAGAAATAAGTCATTACAAATCGTATAATATATTATTTCTAAATAAAATCAAATTACTATAATCGGGGTCGTTTGATTCATTTTTTTTTTTCTTAAAGAATTCAAAGGTATATCTACTTATTTCTTGATATTTGTAACGAATACTGTATAGGTATTTGGCATCAATTTACATTATTGGTTTAAAAAGGTATTAAGTTTACAAATTCGTGTAACATTATATTGGAATGATACCGCAAATAAGTACTTGATAAACTGAAAGGCTTTAAATATAAATTTATTTTTATAATTTTGAAAATCCATAGATGTCAAATTATATATATTTTTTTTAACCTAGATTTTTCGAGATATTTGCAAAGTATGATGGCTACAAACACGGACATGTCAAACTCAAGCGTCCTAAACAGTTACAAGAGATCTTAGATACAGCAAGAAGTTTGTTGACTGAAATTCAACATCGAGCAGCTGGACCTGAGTTGGAAGAAAAACAAGGAAAACTGGAACAACTGAAAAGTGTTCTAGAAATGTAAGCAATAAAGCATTATTTTACAGGATACGGTATTTGAATAATTTTGCCATCTAATGTTATTTTGCATTTGTTAGGTATGGGCACTTTTCGGGCATCAATCGTAAAGTACAAATGAAATATCAGCCTCGCGGGAGACCAAGAGGAAGTTCTTCTGATGACGGCAACAGCAGTAGTACGTTTACTATAAATTTAGTTCAGTTTGAAATATAATATAACTTGTTACTTTTGAATATTATGAAATATTATTGTTCATTTTTTAATAGGAGTCGAAATCTTATTTGTATAGTAGTAATTAAGATAGATTGCAATCATTTTTCCATATATAATATAATATTATTTTATTTGTGTTAGATCGACACGGTGAACCTTCGTTGGTTTTGATTCTGAAGTGGGGTGGTGAGCTGACACCTGCTGGCAGAATTCAAGCGGAAGAGTTGGGTCGGATATTTCGCTGCATGTATCCAGGTGGTCAAGGTAGACACCTTAGTGGTTCGTATCTTAAGCTCCTTTCGCTTCTTTTGCTGACGACTAAGTTTTTTATCGCGCCTAAAATTACTTGAGATTTGTATTGTTATTATCAAGCTGCATATATATTTCTATTTCTACTGTTGATTTCTGCCAGTGTTTAGGATTCGTGAGAGCCCACGCTGGACATAGTGTTCAAGGTTCTAACCAAGTAAATTATAAATTTACAATGTAAAAGTTGCAGTGTAAATTCATGGAGTAATTTTAATTTGCATCCCCTTACCGTAGTTGTACTTGCTGTATACGTTGATTGTGTTCCGACATATTGAGAGACGTCTAGCTAAAAGAAGAGAGTCAAACGATTGCGAGCTATCGAAACAAAAATGAATGGTTAAATTGACTTCTACGAGATCTCATTTTAAAATTCGAACTGATCAATGACTGTTCATTTTCTGATTTCGTTTACAAAATTAGATAAAATTATCGTTGATATTTATTTGTGAAAGAAGATGATAAAAATGTTTTTTTAATAATACTTTAATTTTTTATTAAGCATATATTTTTAAAAATTTTATTTAATTTTATTTTGCAAAGCACTATTTTTACTTTTTAGTATAGTAACTGATGATATGAAATATTTAAAGACCGGCCAACTACACTACGAATGTTTTTATTACTTCTTACATGATTATAGTAATTATTGGATAATACATCCTACTTTTATATTGTTATTAATTGTTGTCAAGACGATAAATTAATTATATTTGTGTTTTGCACAACTCTTTTCTTTTATTTATTTCTTAATTATTCTCTTTATTTAGTAAAAATAAAAGAGTATCTTGTATTTTCATCTAAATTCACATAATCATGAATAGAATGCTTAAAAACATTAGTATATTTTTAATTTATTTGTTGCCCATGGTTTTTAAAAAAACATTTTTGATTTCTTATAAAGTAGTTTTCATCTTAAAAAGTATTTTTATTTATTCCAATTAAAGGAAAATAATTATATATAATATATCAACTTTGAATATAATTTTTTAAAGTGATATCGAAGTATGTAATTATATATAATAATTTTCTTAGGAATCTGTAAAGATTTCTTTTATGCTACAGACAATCTTATTGGCAAATTCGTAGAAAATTTATTAGTCTGAAAACAATCTTCACATAATTTAAAATGTTATTTCAGAGGAAGACTCAGAGATGTTACCAAACCACGGTAACTTTTTATTCAAAATAATTGCTAGTTGGTAGTTAGTTATGTGCAGTTTGTATGTCAATGTTTTCAACATCTCGGCAATGTCAGAGCAGCAGGAGAAAGTTCCCCCCATTATCTCGAATTCTGAACATTTATACTTCATCATAATCACAGTATTGAAATATTTTTCTGACTTTTACAAAACGGTTTGGTTTTTCTTTTTATTCCTGCCTGTCGTTGCCTGAGCATTAGTCAAGTCATATTTTTATGACAAATTGATATAGATGCTTTCCCACTCTCTAAATTTTTATATTTTGTTTGCGTTTAATTAACGTTTTTGATTGTGTTGCAATTAATTTGATCATCTTCATTTTCATCATATCAATTTTAATAGATCGCAACGTTAAATCGTCTCTCACGACCAGTAAATCATTACAATTAAATGTTCTTTTTCGGAAGCTGTATTTCCGCAGCTACATTTCATCTACTGCAGTCGCATTACTCATACTTCTTATATGTATATATTTCATGAAATTCTTATCTTTTGCAACGATTTATTTTCTTTTCGTTTTGATGAATGTTGCCACTTTGATTACATTTTATATATAAATTGGAATTGAGCCACTGATAAATTTTAGAATTTCACAGTATAAACAATGCAATAAATATATCTAATCAAAATGTACACCGGTGATTATGCTTCTACACTAATTTTATTTCAATTTAATAATAAGTTATTCCACACATAGTTTAGGTAGCAGTTTACGATAAAGTTTTTAAGCTTTGAATTACCATTTCATACATTTTTAATGTCAGTATTAAACATCAAAATTAAACGTTTTCCAAACTTCATGAGCCATTGTCTTTTTTTGCATGGGATATTAGGCATGACAACTGAATATATTCAAAAAAATCCATTAAATCTAAAGTTATTGTCGAAGCTTTAAAACCCCACAAATTGCCATCTAATTAAATGCACGCGGCTTAACTCACAACTCATAGTGGCTCAAACCAAAATACGCGACCGATGCAAGAAGGATACGCTCAATTGCAGCTGTTTCGAGTACTGAGCAACGGCGTACGAATTACTAAACTTACGATTGTCACACGAAAAAAACGCATTTTCACGACGTCATCCGTACACTAGGCCTTGTTTCTGCTAATCGCTCTTGCAATTTGTAACATAGGTGAATACGCGGGTGCACAAGGCTTGGGTCTACTGAGGCTACACTCGACGTTCCGCCATGACCTCAAGATCTACGCGAGTGATGAGGGCAGGGTGCAGATGACGGCAGCTGCGTTCGCAAAGGGTCTACTTGCTCTGGAAGGAGAACTTACGCCGATTCTTGTGCAAATGGTCAAGAGCGCCAATACAAATGGGTTGCTCGATAACGATTGTGACAGCAGCAAATATCAAAATATGTAAGTTTCAACTAGTTTTTATTATTATCAAGGATTTTTCTTATTGAAAGATTCAACGTTGTTTTTTGCAATGCAAAATTTCATTGTGTATTAAATGAATAATTTTCGCTTATTTTCTATATAAATGTAATATTAATTCTAAATATATAGTACATCTTGTTTATTTAAATTACAGGGTGAAAAATCGATTGCACGAGTTACTACAGCAAGATAAAGAATTCACACCAGAGGACAGAGCTCAAATTAATCCGACGAATGCCTTGAGTATAAACGCAGCTTTAGATTTTGTCAAGAATCCAGTTAGATGTTGTCAGCATGTTCATGCATTAATTCAAAAACTAATGGATATTGTGAGAATAAAGAAAGATGATCCAAAAACTAAAGGTTATAGTTATAGACAACTTCATGATAGTCATTTAAATACAATAAAATATTATTTAGATTCTAATTTTTTAAATTTTTTGTACAGATGCAATACTTTATCACGGAGAGACGTGGGAACTAATGGGTCGTCGTTGGGGTAAAATAGAAAAAGATTTTTGTACTAAGCAAAAGAGATTTGATATTTCAAAGATTCCGGATATATATGATTGTATAAAATATGATTTGCAACACAATAACCATACTTTACAATTTGAACATGCAGAGGAACTTTATATATATTCTAAATATTTGGCCGATATTGTTATACCTCAAGTAAGTTAAATTTTGCATAGAAACGTATTTTAATTATCGTTTTAAGAAAATAAGGACTAACAAATGTTTTTTTTTTATTCAAGGAGTACGGCTTGACTGTGCAAGAAAAGCTAACTATTGGTCAAGGTATTTGTACGCCTTTACTAAAGAAGATTCGGGCTGATCTTCAAAGAAATATTGAAGAGCCTGGAGAAGAAACTGTAAATAGATTAAATCCAAGGTATACATTTATACGAAATTATCTAATTAAAGCATAAACTAAAATGTATATAAAAGTTATTAATTTTATTTATTTCAGATATTCGCACGGCGTCTCAAGTCCAGGTCGACACGTACGAACGAGATTATACTTTACTAGTGAAAGTCATGTACATTCTTTACTCACGGTTTTACGTTATGGTGGCTTACTTGATGTAAGTATACACATTAATGATGAACATTAACATAGAAACCGGAAAATTAATTTCAAACCCTTCTATCAGGTTCTAAATGATGAACAGTGGAGGCGAGCTATGGAATATGTCAGTATGGTGTCGGAGTTAAATTATATGTCACAAATTGTTGTGATGTTGTATGAAGATCCGACGAAGGATCCGAGTAGTGAAGAGCGTTTTCACGTTGAATTACACTTTAGTCCTGGAGTGAATTGCTGCGTACAAAAGAACTTACCGCCAGGACCTGGTTTCAGACCGCATTCTAGAAATGAAAGTAGTCACAACCTTGTAAGTTTAACTTAACTCAATCTAAAAGCTTCTAAACTATGTATTATTTATTTAATCATTTCGTTCAATCAATTTTATATTGTTTTTGTTTATTAAACTTTTGAAGGGGGAAGCAGGTTCGGGTCAAGACAACACATCCCAATGTAGTACTCGCATTGAAGAAGAAGATACCGAACTTGGTCTTTTAGAGGATGACGTCATAATTCCGCCACTTGAAATAGTAAGACTATAATTGCGCACATTTAAGTAGAAATAATTACTTTTAATGTTTGCATCTATTTCTCTTTGTAAGAAGAGAAATTGTGTTTTTAAGGAATCATCTCCACCGCCGACGGAAGTGGATACAGCTGATTCAACATTAGATAGTCCAACAACAAGCAGAGCGATCAACATAATGGATCTTGATCCTAATATCATGGATGAACCTTACGATAGCGGATTTCTTCAGAGTTCAGCACCTATTCCTATAAGGTTAGCAAATAATTTTATACATATTCTTTATTTATACATATTACAAAAATTATTTCCATCTTAGAAAATGATTACTTCATAAAACGTGTGGGTATTAATAAGTTTATTTTTAATTTTCAATTAAGTGCTAGGACGGTGGCTGGTCATGAAGCGGCAAGATTAGGTAGTCAATTGGCAGCAAGTCAAAGACAGAGAAGGGAAAGAGAGGCTGGCATGATATGTGAGCCCAGAGCTAGAAGCTATGATCATCAAAGACAGGACAAGCCAGAAAAAAGTAAGTCCTTTACAACTAACAAACAAACTTACCATAATTTTTTTTGTAGAATTACTTAGAAATATATATCGTATATTATAAAATATTTTTATTTTTTAAAACAACAATTGAAATTGAATCAATGAATTTAATAATAACATTAATAAGTACATGCCTTTTTATAAGTATAATTCTAATATAGTATTTATTAAATACTATAGTAATTTAAATATATAGTATTTATTAAATACTATAGTAATTTAAATATATAGTATTTATTAAATACTATATTTTAATTACCACATTAGCATGCAACTTAATTAATAATATTTTTTGTATCAAATGGGTCTCCATATTTTCATCGATGTACTAAATTTTTTTTAATATGCTAAGTCGAGGTACAACCTCATTTAATGCTTTATACTAATGTAAATTGGCAAAAGAGGAGCATAAATGGGTAGCTTTTAGACAAGGTCATTTATTCATCGGAGAAAAAGTTATTGAGGTTGTGCTATAGATTTGAACTTTATTATAGCTGTTTTATATACTTTAAATTGTTGTGTTACAAATACACTTATGTGTTCTGTTTTCAATCTTTAGAATGACATAAGTGTTTTATACTTTCTGTATAATAGTTGAAAGGATTTCTCTGGTAATATCATAATGATATTTTTATAATCAAGTTTTTTACATGTGCATAAAAGACTTCATTTTATATTAGATTCTTTCATGTTTTAAAACTTTAATATATTATGGTATTATGATCATATAATTGTAATACTCTTTGTTGTTAGAAAAAATCTGACGCGTTTTCTCTCGACAGTCGACAAATCCAAAATGCATGATCTGAAGTATTGATAATATATCGTAGACAAATAAAAATTTTTTTTTATAATCATGTAACTTGGCCATTGCTGGAGAAATTTGTAATGTTGGTGTTGGCAGATGGATATACTTTTATATTATATCGTGGAATGAAAATACTTCTTTTTTCTTTTTTTTGTCGTATCTCTTTTTGTAGCTGCGGACAAGCTGCAGTATCAGAGCTTGGACGCGGTCAACAAAGAAGGTATGTGTCCTTCTCTATTTTTTCAGCTTCTTTTTTTATTATACAGTACATCCGAGCATTTCTTAAACTTAACTCTTCGATATATGAATTATTATTTATACTCTCCACCATTAGCCTTGTACTATCTTAGCGTAACTAAGATTAGAAGTGGTCAACAGTAAACTAACTCCTTATAGAAATAAAGCGCTCCGAATGAGATAAGCCTGCATAGGATATATCCTGAGAAAAAGTCTGATATGTTGATGTTTTCTTAAAATAAAAAAATCGCTATTTTTTAAAGTATGCTTCAAAATAATATAACAGACTTTTTAACAGGATTAATAAAATAAGGATTAGGTTCATGAAATAATTACTTTAGCAGTATAATGACGCATTTATTTCGAAAAGGCTGAACTGCACTGCCATTTATTATTCTCATAATTAATTTAGTCCCCAAGCTGGAGCAATAATTTGATTCCTTTCTGCACCATGATATTTTTTTTTACAATGGATAATCTGGTCTCCTTGCAGCGCCTTAATAAAATGTAGCTCACGCGTAATTGGCAGGCTGTTTCACATTTGTATATTGAGTGACATCTATTCATTTATCAATTTCATTTGTGGTTCTTAAAAAGGCATTTTTCCGTTGAATTTTTTTTTAATTATTTATCACTGATAGCAAGATAAAACGCCAAAAACTAGAAAATAAATTATATGATCGAGATCTATTTATCTAAATAAAAGAGATAAAAAAATATGTCTACTGTACGTCCGTTTACATTTAATTGATGGGAAATCGATTGTATCTTATGTTCAAACGTTGCATGCGTTATACTTATTTACGACTATTTTTAACGCAACGTTGATGTAAAAGGAGTCTGTAGGTTAATACGTATTTTAATATAAGCACGTTATTGAATTGTTTAAAATGTCAATTAAAAAAAATATTGGTGTATACTTTAAAATATATTGAATAATTAAAAAAGGTACCTCGCAATTTGATATCGTGCTTGTTATATCGATAAACATATAAGATTATAATAATATCTTTGTAAGAATAATGATATATTTCTAAGTTTATAAAATTAAGATCTTTGGTAATTGCGTTAGTAAAAAGTGTAAATTATGCCTTGATCTTTAACCTGCAGAAGCTCCAGTTTTTCTTTTTTTACAAAGACCTCCAGTACAGCGTTAATTTTGGACACCAGATGACTTTCGTGTTTTATCTAATGTGTTTCGTTTCGTGTCGACAGATTTTAATGTGTGCTGTGTAAGGATGTGATGAGCCACAGCTAATTTTATTGTTTAATCTTTTCTTGAAATATTTTTATCCATCAACAATTTCTTATTTTTTTAATTTGAGATTCTATTTAAGTTTTACAAATAATTTTTTTTCAAATTTCCACACTATTAGTTATCCTCATCGCGTTCTTAGCTTCGTGTACTTCTAAAAACCTCTAGCAAAGTCGCAGGACACGTGTGCGCTCTACAATAATAACGAAACCGAGTGTAACGAGCAGTTTTTTCTCATCCGACTTTGAAATAACTCTTTGCTCTGCGATAGTTGTGCGCGTGGAAGCCATAACTAATCTGTTTGAAAATAAATGATGATTGTTTGGACCACATAATAACTTGTGTGATCCATTCAGCCATCATCCTCAGTTCCTTGAATCCTCCAAAAATGTTCACTCTGCACTTCAATTTCAAATTCTTATTCCAAATTTTGTTTTTAATTTATTTTTTCTTTGTGAAACCAGAAAAATCCTACTATCCGTTAATATATTTCAGTTGAATGTTAATTTGTTACTAACATGCTTAATTTCAACGTGATTATTTATATATGCTTATGACGTTACAAACCTCGAACCTTTGCTTGTGTTACTTAGCGAGCTTAACTTATCAATTGTAAAAATGAATTGTTATAATATTCATTTAGGTCTCGATTACAGTAACTTATTTATGTTTTACAACAGTTTTTTCTCATATAGTTTGATTAATTTTGATATTTTTTTATTATTTTGTCTCATCTCAATTCTTTGTGTACAAATATGAAAATTACCATTTTAAAAAAATTTATATAATTAGAGACATTATCCTTTTCACATTTCAACGTGTAACCAATTTAGTGAAAGTCTTCGGCGTGTTTTAAACCACGAAATAAAACATCAAGTTCATTGATTCATTCATCAATCATATTTTAAAGTAGTTAGAACATTTATTTAACATCATAACATTATTCATACAGTTATCGTCATTTATAATTATGGAAGTTTGCTTGTAGTTGGGCTTTTAGATTAAATATACTTTAATTCTACGTAAATGTCAAGTATGGAATTCTGAACGCCTGAAAGAATTTTTTAAAATAGTACACAATTGAGTACGTGTCATAAACAAAGTAATCGATTTTTATACGAAGTTGAGGCTTGCATTAATTAAATTCTTCACGCTTTACATTTTTTGTATAAATAGATTGTGCAGTCTATCTACGTTGTAGGTGGTTTCGACTAATTTGATTGTCACTTTTATTTCGTTTGAAAATCATCTCACACTTTTGGGGTACCCGTTTGGTCGACCCATATATACGGTCTGTTAAAAAAACTGTTAGAGGAAAAAAATCCTCAAAGTTTCATTTTGACACATTCTTGAATACCGGCCGCCTGAAGGTTAACCAATTCAATATTAATTAAAATTTATGACGAAAATCATAAATATGTTGTATAAAGTTTAAAATTTTAAGAAATTTCAGATATTTCAATACTTGGCATGTTATACTTATTTAAATAACTGTATCAGTAATAATAATAATCTAACATCGCATGCATGATTTGCTTTATCGTGTATGTTGCTTGACTAACTTTTAATTGTAGTCTTTATCGCGTATGCTGGTGGTCTATATATAAATACAATTTATTTGTAATGTATGTATTACGTATGTAATGTACACGTATCTATTCTATCAAAATCACACTGTGAGCAGGTTAAAGGTGCAGTTGTACACTTCCCGACATCCCCTGATTATCTTCAAATCTTATATATTTTATTTTCCCTAACGTGACTGCCCGACAAATCGATGCACTTCCCGAGACGTTCGAACGTCAGCTTCAAATGTCTCCGGAAGCAAAGTATATACGGAATCTAAACGAATAAAGATGAAAAATATCGCAACGGTAAATGACGCTTTTTGCCAGCAACGACGGAGACTTTAATCTTTGTTTCTTTCTTTCTCTCTCTTTCTCTCTCTCTCTCTCTCTCTCTCTCTCTCTGACTCTTCTCTCGCCCACCCACCAATGTCCGCATCCTCTTCGACTGTCTACTAAATCGACCGTGTCATCTAACGATCAACATCGTTAACAAACCCCATCGGCGACCACTCTAATAACGCAAATTGCAACGCCGACAATCCAGCGAGTTCGCGAGTCTCGAAGCCCCCCGAGTTCACGGAAATCTTCCACGAGGAGCCCGGGCGCATGTACCGGCTGGCCAGGCCCGGGCCCCTGGCCCACTCCGTCAGCTCCCCCGAGCTCATTCCCGTGCCCATCATAAACGTCCTCCAGGACTCTCCGCCCGCGTCGCCGTCGCTCTCGCAGCTGAGCGCGGCCACCGCCTCGCCGTCCTATCCGCCGCCCCTGATCACCCTGCACAACACCCCGCTAGCCTCGCCGGTCGCGGTGCCCAGCAGCCCGCAGCCCTACGACTACGAGGCAACGACCGCCGCGGCCGCGCGCGCCGCCGCTTCCCTAGTCTTTAGCAGCAGCCCGCACTATATCAACTACTCGCCGCAGCCCCCGCTACAGCAGCCGCACCAGCGCCAGACGACGACGAGCTCGCTGCTACTGCCCGTCGCCGGCCACCACGTCAAGCGCTACGGGCGCTCGCACTCGGCCATGACGCTGCCGGTGATCGAGATCAGCGGTGAGTCGCCGATGGCGAGCGATGACGATAGTGCCGACGGGAGGGACGGGCCGCGTGCCAGTGGCGAGCGAGCGCCAACGGGCTCGTCGGGCGCCTGCTCGCTCCTCCTCTCGCCGCCCAAGCTGCGTAGTGACTCTAGTACCCCCCAGCACCCCCAGCACCACCATCACCATCGCCACCAGCACCACCGCCACCACCACCCGAGCCCCGAGCCCCTCCCCGACAGGCGCGACTCGAGCCCGCGGCCGCTGGAGCTGGTGACGAGCTTGCTGCTGGACAAGCGCTCGCGCTCCCTCTCGCCCGCGCCGGCTCGCGCCTGCTCCTGCTACAACTGCAACGTCTCCGAGCTGATAATGCAGAGCCGCGAGCTCTCGCCCTCCGAGCGCTCCAACTTCCGCACCTACTTCGTGCGCTCGCTCTCCCACAAGTTCTTCAACTGCTCGTGCTACTCGCTCTGCGAGTCCGCGGGCTCGAGCTGCGCCTCCTCCTGGCACGGCTCCTGCTCCTCCCCCGAGAGCGAGCTGCTCGCCGCCCTCGACCGGCCCCCGCTGGCCAAGCTCGCGCGCACCGACTCCTGCCCCGAGCAGCTGCTCAGGGCCCGCCCGCGGCGCAAGCGCAGCGACTCGCTGGACTCGCTCGGCTCCTCCAGCTCCTCGTCCGGGGCCTCCCTCGCCAACTCCTGCAACCTCGCCCCCGACAAGCTGCATCTGAGCTGCTCGCTAGACTGCCTGAGAACGGCCACGACGATGATAACACCGACTGCGACGATGCACGATAACAATTGTCACTGTTGCTGCAAGCGCTGCTGCTGCACGCCCGCCGACGCAGCCGCCGCGGATATTGACGGCGCGGCCGGCTGCGCCGACGGGGACTCCCTCCCGTGGCTGGGACAGAACGGCAGGTGGAAGCGACGGAGCCTCGAGCCCAGCCACGGCTCCCTCCTTAACAGCGGTTGTGCCCTGCGCTGCTACCACCGCCACCCCTCCAGCTGTCTTACCGATTACCATCCGGCCCCGCACCTACACCCCCGCCACCACTACCTCCATAGCCACAGCCACCACAACAACCACCACCATAACAGCCACCATAACAGCCACCATAACAGCCACCATAACAGCCACCATAACTGCCACCATAACAACCACCACCAGCGTCCTCCTTTCCTCCACAAGCTCCAGCAGCAACGATCCTTCTCGTCCCCAGACACGCGACCTTCGATCATTCAACCTGACCCTACCTGCACAGCAAGGCGCCACCGTCACAGTATCTCCGGACAGATGAGTTATTTGAAGTTGTTGGGGTACAACGTTAACAAGAAGCTCACCGGATCGGCTAACAGCCTCTTCAGCACCGCCGTCATCAGCGGATCGTCCAGCGCGCCTAACCTCAAGGACATGGTGCCGCCCCATGCCTCCGCCGTTGCTGGTGAGTTACTCCCTCCCTACTCTCTCTCTACAATATGCACATACAACGTCGACGAGCAAATACATAAGCAGGTTTTTCTTCAACTATGTGAAAAACATTAAACATTTTTACCATACAGAACTCACCGTGATTTGTCTTTCGACAGATCTTCGTACAAAAGTAAGTAGCTCTGTAAAGTAGAAAGTAAGAAATGACCAAGTAAATAATCTCTCGTGGTGTATCATGAATTTTTTTAACCAACACCTCAGAAACGCTAATAGATTCGAAATCAAATCCACGATATAATTAATCAACACATTATATACTATACACTCCTCTTGTTTGTTACATTTCGAGGAATCTCACACGATGAATTAGAAAAAGCCGATATTATGTACTCACCTACGTCTCTCTTCTCTTCTCTTCTCGCTCGTCTCTAGCTATCGAAGGCTTCGGCGGTGTACCGCCCATCCGGCCCCTGGAGACGCTGCACAACGCGCTCTCACTGCGTCAGCTCGACAGCTTCCTGGAGATGATGACGAGCGCGCCGCTGTTCCGTACGCCTGCGAGCTCGCCGCCCAAGTTCCCCTCGCCCATTGGGCCAGGACCGGGCCAGGTCGCCCAGAACCTCGGCATCGAGACCGCCAGGTACTACAATTGACCGAGAGCGAGTTTCATCGAACTCGCGCGATTATAAGGTTGAGAGAGTGACACGAGAGACACCGACGGATATCTGCACCGCGAGCGCACATACGCACATTAATGAAAATGCACGCGTTTATCGACCGGTAGGACGCGCAACACGAAATTCTTCTGGCTTTATCGTTTTTTATTTTTACATATTCCTTTTTTCTCTGTGATATGGTTGTTCGAGTTTTGGTTTTCTTTTTATTCTTTCTTTCTTTGGAGTTGTATATAATATATAAGACGCGTGATGCCTTGTACATAGCACCGAGTCTGTGTATATAATATACGTTTTTCCACATGATCGGTTTCGACGTGCAATAGAATGGATGGGACTAAGCACGTTCCGATCCATCCTTGAGTATAATTATGTTGATTCTTTGTTTTTAATAAGTCAGTATACTCTCTCTCTCTCTCTTTCTCTCTCTCTCTCTTTATCGGCTTCGCTGCTTTCTATATTACTTGTTACCAAATGTCTTTTATCAATGATCAAATAATCTCTTTTCAAAATTAACTTGAACATGGGGCTTTGCAAACATTTGAGATAGACGTAATTTTTCATTTGAACTTTATTCTTTCTGATTATAACTGTGGCGCTTCCTTTTAGTCTCGACTACTATATGAACATTACACAGTATAATATAATTATACAGTTTTAATAGATGTCAAATAATTGTACCTTCTATACTTGTATTCAGTTTTATTTTTAGATATTTTTTGTTAAGTACGTTGAAAAGTAATCTATGTTTAAAAACGAACAATTTTTCAAACAGATAAGATAATGGAACTAGAATTTTTTTTGTGAATCGAACAAATATGAAGAAAATGATAATTATATCAATCTGTTTTTTATCAGGTTAACTCGTTATATTTGGAGTGGAGTCAAGACGATATTTTCTACTGAAGTTATTTTTAAAATAATAAAAATATTTATCAATACGGGAAATGAAATAAAACGGTATTTGATCATATACTGTTATTTCATCTCTATCGTCCAATAAAAGTTGTTTCATTTTGCATTCTGTGTATATAACAATTTCGTCTTTCAGTGTTGTACCATCTAATTTACTTAATTAGTAATGCCATAAGTTTCAGCTCATTTGTAAAAATTTGTAAAAAGTATAGAACGCTACTCTGTAATTATTGTTAACTTCTACATGTACTTTCTTTGGTTTATGTACGCTAAAACCATTTATCATACATTAATAGTGTTAAATAATATAAAATGACGCTACTTAGAATTTATCTTGTATGCAAATCTATAGGTATATTACGCCTACACCAATTAATTACAAAGGATCTCATGACAACGACTTAAGTGATATTAGAAATCAAGCTTCTCCTACGAGTCCAAACAGTAAGCAAAACGTTTTCTTTTAATTCTTCGAAAAAGGGAGTACGCGCCTCTAATTTCAATTTATACGTGTCAAGGCACTGGCTGGAGCAGTGAACCACCTTCTTTCTTATCATCCGAACCATCTTCACCAGCGCCAACTTCAGCAGGAGAATGCAGCATGTCCATGAGTCTCGTTAGTAACGACGGGTGAGTCTCATTTTCGTCTGATTCCCAGAATCAATAAATCAAATCCTACTCACGGGACATGTACTTCTGCCTTTCAGATCTCAGCCATTTTCGGCAGGCCCGAAATACTCGCCAAATCGCTGCCTCGACCTCGATTACAACGACTTCTGTATGAACCTCGACGCAGAGACCCGCGAGAGTCGCGGCAGCGTCTCCTATACGGATTACTACAGCAGCGAGGACGGCCAGATACGGCGTAGCGCCAACGACAACTGCTTCCCCATCTTCGTCAAGCCCACCGTTTGCACGTCTGTTGACGACGGCTCTGGTGCCGAAAATGCCGAGGAGGACGAAGAGCACACGCTCACCCTCAAGCAGGCTGAGGAGCAGAAAAAACAGGACGTGCAGTACATCTTTGAGCAGAGGGAAAAGGAAAGTCAGAGTTCGGTGCCAAAGCCGAGCAGCAGTTACAAGAAAATCGGAAGGTGCGTTTTGACATTTTGTTTAATGTTGTATTTTTACATATAATATGCTTTTACAAAAGAAACTTATCGATTATTTTTTGTTTTTTTTTTCAGATTCCGAGTTGAAAGTATGGAGATATCAGATAACGATGTGAGAATAAAGGAGACAAGCTCGCTGGGTTCGAGTGTCTCCTCGGAGAGGAACAAATTCCTGTCTTCCCAAACGAAGCTTGACACGTCTCCGTCCTCGGGCGTTCCTCCGACGTCAATGGCCTTCTCTTCGAAGAAGAGCAACAATCTTTTGCGCTCGCAAAGTGTCTACACGCCTAAAGCCGCGTCTGGTAGCATTAGTGGTAGCGGCAGCGCCAGTAGATCGCCCCGGTTACCCAAGCAGAGCTCGCTCTCGACCGGGGAGGGCGATTCCGATAGCTGGAAGGCTTCTCCGACGGATCCAGTAACGCCGGTGAGCCCCGAGGACAAGGATGCGCATCCAACGTTGACGTTGGCTAGTAGCTTCACCGACAGGTCGAACGTCACGTTCGGTTTCGAGGTGCCCAACGAAAAGGATTAGTTTCTTTACACATTTTTTCTTTCCTTACCTACTCTTTTATTTTCTCTTTTTCTCTCTATATCTCGCTCTTCAAATATTATATGTGTATGTATAAATACCAAACACACACACACACACACACACATTGTACAATAGCGTTTTTATTTTGTGATCGCATATTTTATATGAGAGTGACAGTATATACATAACACTTATTGTATTTTTTTACTACAGTGGTCTTGTCGAAGGCGACGATGCAGCAATTAATCGTCAGAAAGTTGATAAAACTGGCTATTTTCTTAATGAATTTTTTTCCGATTCTTTTTATAGTGCCGTTTTGAAGTATTCTCTATATTTGGCTTTACATTCCTCAATAATGATATTACTTTGGTTGTTTTGAATGTATAGCGAAAAAAAACGGTAATTTGTATACCTCTATTGGTAGGTAATACGTATACCTCTATTGACAAGCGCTTCTCGGGATAGTTCTCCTGCAAATATGTATGTTTCTAACTATTATCAATTGTACCTGACAGAATGCTCTTTACAGAGAGGGCACTTCAAGCGGAAATTTTAAACGATCAACGAGTACTTAATAATCATGTCTAAAGAATTTTTATTATTATTAATTGGAAGTCCATGCTTATATACGATAGTTTATTATGCAGATTATAGGTTGCTTTTGTATAGTAAACATTTATATGTCCACAAAAACATGTTTGTAAGATGTTCTTTGCAAAGAAACATTGTTAAAGATCAAAGGGAAATGTCCATTTTATGTAATCAGAATACTATTTTTGAGACAAGAAATGTGCCTAGGAGCTTAAAAGAAGAAATCACTGATAAACTCCGTTGTCGAAATAGGAAAAAAAATTAAAATATCAAAGGTCTATGTCGCATGATAGGTATTAATTAGAAGAAAAATAATGTATTATGTGAATTAAAAGAGAAAAATTAATAAAAAAAAAACAAGTGTTTCGGTGCTGTATCAACGGTGTCTTAAGTTGTAAAAATTGTTAACTTATAAAATAAATAAAATATTTTAAAATATTTCCTGTTTCTATTATTTACCAATAAACAATCCCCATCTAGCAATCGTAAATAGAGTTTCCCATTACATTTTTAATACGTGAACAATTGAACGCTCATACATTAAATTTGCTTATGAAATATGACGATAAGACAAATTGAATTAATAGGCAATTAGCTTAAACGGGATTAACTCTGCCTGCGGCATGGCAACAAAGACTCGTCAGTCAGACAAAAACGCATCCCGACATGTATCGTGCAAGGTGCACCCGCGTATGCGACACCCCCCCCCCGCAATCACGTTTTCTCTCTCTTTCCCCTGCTCCTCCATACATTCGCCCAACAATAATGTATCGCTTTATAACGACGCGCGACGAAAAATCGAGCGCGCCTCTGCAGCGCGTGTCGAATCCACTTAATAAGCGTCTCTGCCAAAGGGGGTTGCTCTCACTTACGCCCCGATGATTCTTGCGGGGTGGCTCTTGCACCCCATTGTGTCTGTATGTGTGCGGGCGCGCACGTGCGCCTCTTTAGCGCCCCTATTAGGCTCCGGGAGATCGGACTTTCCCCGAATCCGTGAAAAATACCGAGTGCAGGTGCGCAATGCTGACGGGCTGATCCGACGTACAGTCGTGATTTTTGACGTTTCTGGGTATCAACATCTGAAGGCTTTAGCTTGGTTTGACTTGTCGCCGGTGCAAAAACACGGGTGGATTTGTTGCATTCACAAGTGGTTTGAGCTACTTATCAGATTAGCCTGCTGATGACGAGATTCTAGTAATCGAATGAAGTTGAATTGATTGCTATTTGTTTGTAAACAAATTGAAAAAATATAGCAACTATAAATTGATAAAACACACTCAGAGATGAAGGTTCTTGGCATACGAAGTTCACACAAAAATTACTACTAATTTAACTTAAGAGCAAACTGTTATTATTTTTTACAAACTGTATATTATTATTTTATCAGTAAAGTTTTTCCATTTTGCTCAAAATACTTTAAAAAGTTTGCTTAGTTCAAGTGTTTTTGTCTATATTACATACAAAAGGGAAAAGCTCGAGCTTCCAGCGTGAAACTCACCCTTGGAGCTTTCGAGCCTCGAGTCCCGCGGCATTGATCCGAGGCGTCAGCTTGCAGTTATTACTTCGCCCGAGCATAACTATAGCGATTCGGATGCGAACCCCGACGCTCCAACTTCGAAAAAGATGAAATGGCCAAACGCAGGATATTAACAATAACCATCTCTCGTTTTAATACAATATTATTAATTTTAGTATAAAAATAATTGTGTTTATACAATAGTATTTATTATACTTCCTAAACTTAAAAGATTATCGTTAAATAACCTTTACCAAAAGTTATCTTCTCGTAACATATAATTATTCCATTAGAAGGACAGAAAAAATCATTACGTTTTTGATAATACATCATTTCGCCCGCTATTATTCAATCATCTGCATAACGCGAGAGCGCTAAAAGAATCTTCATTCGTCACAATCGTCTCTAATTTTCAGGCAGCCCGCACCGCTGTCCGCTGCCACCTCGGTGTCATGGCTGATCACTCGTGGCGAATCGCCCTCAGCTCCAGCCCGCAAATGACACCATATCCCGTAATCGCGGAAAATCTCTGCTTTCACCAAGACCCACCGAACCCCATCCCCGACGCTTCTATATATATGAAGAGACATAAGCGGCCGAGGAACAAAAGGGAAAGGGACGTACAACTCGCGCCCCTGCGTTATTCCATATTAATAATTTTATGCACCCCCTGGGACGGCGGGAGCAAACACGCTCGCTCGGATTCGACACGACGAAATTGCAGCGTACGTCAAGTGACTTGGCCTAATGTCTGTTTGATTAATTCTTGCGCGTGCAGCGCGCGGGTGGAGCCGATGCGTATAATATCTGAAGGAGAGAATATGTTCGGATAAGCGGTGACGCGTGCCGCTGGCGTCACGCAGAGATGGAATAGAAGATCCGGGATGCGTGATGCGCTGTGCTGGCGTGAATTCCGGAAGTATCTCTGTCCAGGGGATTAACTTTCAAAGAGTTTGCATAGACAAAATCTAAAGTAGATAATGCTGCATAATTAGATATACATAATTTGACTTTCGCATAATATATACTATGATAGTATTTTATTTTTACTTTATCATTAACCAAATCAAATTTTATGATACTTATATTATGACAAGGCAATTTTTGTGAAATCAGTTCCAAAAAATTTTTAATATATTCTGAAGCAATGTGGTAATTTTTTATGGCTAATAAATATTTTTAAAAAATGGGGTTAGAACTTTTTTCATTCTCATGCTGAATTACAAAAAACGATCGTTAGATTTGTTTGTTTCTTTTTCAAAGCCTAAAGCCTATATTAAATCCGTGACTTATGGAAAATAGAATTATCTTTATTATGTCAAATATGTGCTTATTGCTTTATCCACTTATACAGCTTAGTCATCTTTAAAATGACTCTCAAAAATGCCTTTCTCTAACATTACCTGTCGGCATGGTGCAACGAAGCTATTTACGGTGGTATTGGCCAGAATGGGGCTAATATTTTAAGTGAACAACAATTGCAGGGTTGACAGTTATTTTTGAAACCGCGCATATTTTTCTACAGCTCAGTTGAAGAGAAAATCTAGATGTCATAGTTTGAGCTTATGAAATATTTTGGTCGTCAAGTACAATCCCGTGTAAAGAAAATGGAAAAGTCTAGCAGCAGACTAGCGGAAGTCTGTGGAAAGTCTGGCTACGAACTCAATTTACAAAGACATAATTACTAACTAAAAGAAAAATGCTATCATTCTTTCGATTATTCTATAAGAAAAAAGGTCCTTATAAGTTTAACGCTAAACGCATTACTACGACATGAAAAATTCTCAAAGTTGAAAAATCGGAATTTGTTGAAATTTTGATGGTTAAACTAATATTGCATTAATTTTATCTTTAATACATTCTAGTGTTAAACTTATGAGGACTTTTTTTCTCAGAATAAAAAACATTCTAATAATTATAAAAATATTTATAAGTTTTTAATATACACGGATATAACGTTTTAGGTTGTACTAAAAATTTCCTCAAATTAATCTTAATTTGTATCATAAATTACAGAAATTTTTTTGGTATTTCGAATCCTTCTCACATTTACAATCAAACGTGATAATTTAATCATGAATGAATAATAAGATGATAATTGAAATAAATAAAGAAGTTGGTACCACGATTCTCAAAGTATTTATTATTTCTCGCCGCCATATTACGAAATTTTAAGTTTTATAACAACCCCGAATACACAGTTATAAACGTCAAAATATTTTAAGGACTCCGTGTGACACCTGAAAAAACAGCTGTTTTTCAACAATTTTCCTATAAAAAAAATTGAATTTATCGGTATAATTTTTTTTTGTTCTGTGGGTACACTCTTAAAGAATAGAAAACAATTTTTGTTGTTGCACATAAATATATGTATATTTATTTAATAATAAAAAATAAAAAAATGAAAAATATTTCTAATCTGTATGGTTGTCGCTATTGTCTAAATTAAAATTTTTATTTTATATAGCAAATTAACAAAATGACGTCTTTTTTGCAAAATTTTCGAAAAACTTTTTCTCAACATCATTCGGGAAAAAAATATAAGTTAAAATTAATACTTTTTAATAATAGTAGTTCGAGTGATAGGTATAAATATGCGCCCCCCCCGGCAGGTGAAACAATGTCGTTCCGAGAAAAAGATTTTGTGCACGAAAATTTAAATAAAATATGTATTTGCAGAATTTCATCAACTGTATCATAATTGTTATCTTTAGCTAATCTGAACTCTTTTTGGGCTCCCCGGGCTTCGTTGGAGTCATCATAGCTGCGTTGCGTTAATTGCTAACCGCACATCTGTATCTTCGCACTTTTCGGCAAAGCACAGGCTCCTTGAACAAAGTAGACAATCGATTATTTTTAAAATTTTCAATATTGGTGTGTAGCCTTAGTTAAACATGCTAAACTGCTCAAAATTTAAGCTCGACTAAAAAATATCAAAATCTAAAAACTTGAATATCTCTGTAATGAATCATTGTAGAAGATTTAAATTGTTATAAGAAACTTTAAATCTGTCTCATTTTTTTTGTACGACGCAATGGGTTACTTTTATGCTAGCAATTGAGCCTCTTTCAATTTTCGAGAAAATTTCGAAGCTTTATAGAACCAAAGCCATTGTCAAGTAGATTCCTAGAGCTTTGAAATGTGGTTTTGAAAATTATTGTAGCTCAATTTTTTACTGAAAATAGACTATTTTACATAAAAAGTTTATTCTTGGACAACGTTTTTTTTATTCAATACTATTTATAATATGTGAAAGAAAAAAATCTTTTTCTTTCATAAATAATTAACAAAATATATGGTCATATTTTAGAAAAAAAGTTTTATCAAATTTTCGGTCGATTTTTTTCAATTAAAAAATTTTAAATGTAGTAAATTAAGAAAAATTTTAAAATTTATACATTTTTTTTGTTCAATTATTCATAAAAAAAAATATTTTTGTCTTATGACAAGTAGTATTAAAAATAAAAAATATTTTATAAAAATGAAATAAAAAAAATACTTATGATTCAGTTAAAAATTGGGATATAAGTACTTTACAATGACTTTTGTTATATATATTATTTTATTAATTATATAAAAGAAAGTAATGACATTTTTTTATATTATAACAGCTTGAAAATGAGCTAACTCCAAATCGATTACGATGTATAGTTATTGATCCATATTTCAATTTCAATTTCAATTTATTCAAACCAGCATAAAATTACATAAGTGATTGTTCCTATATTGCTATAGATTACAAAGTAATTCCTATAGATGTAAAGCATTTACCTGCACATAGGTCTGGTATAAACTAAACTTAAAACTACTTATAACTAAAGTGTAACATTATATAAATTTCAATAAGTAGCAACAGTTTTGAAAATTCTTAATACAAAACAAGTATATAGAACTATATTAGTAAACGTTTGTCTTAGTCCATTTTTTATGCTTTGATTTTATCAGATTCTTGCTTGCTCGTATCATTTTTAATTCCGTTGGTAATTTGTTAAATAGTCTAATCGCTGTAATGTAGCTAGTCTTACTTCTCTTAGTTTTGTTTAATAGTGAAATATCGCTTGTAAGGCAAAAGATTGTTCCAGATTTATATATTACACATTTACTTTTTTTTTAAATTTTTTTTAACGAAAAGTGAGTAAGTCTACAGAAAACAAGTTTATACGCAGACGGTTTGTAACAGATCAGATTCCTCTAGTGTTGGATAGACTATTTAGAAGACAAAAAAATCGAAATACTGTGAATTTGGAGCAAGATTTCTGCTAACATTAATTTTATTTTGAAAATATGGTGAAAATCAGCCATCTTCAAACATTAATCATTTTTTCAGGGAGAGTACGGATACTAAAAAAAAACACGCTAGTGATTTGCCTTTTACTGGATGAAAAAAATATTTATTGCTTCAAAATTTCGAATAGCGTTCAAAGATATAAAATTTACGAATTTTGGAAAATATATTGAAAATTGGAAATACTCGTTTGTGTATATTTTTAAAATATTTTGCGTATTTTACATTCATCTTTGAATTCGTGTTAACAGAATCAACATTTTTTTACCTTGAAAAAATCAACTAATAACTTTAGTTTTATTTATTTTTTTTTACGTATGTATGTATGAGTCTCAATGATTGACACAATGACTTCTGTTTCAATATTGATCAGTTTTAACAATTTTAAAAATAAACTTATTGTCTGCAAAAAAGCTTGAAATCCAATTGACCATATTCGCGATGTTTGGACCTTCAAAATTAAATTATTGTACATTAAAAGAACCAAACCCCTAGTCTGATAGGTGTGTCTCTCAATATTTGTTTTGTCATATTTCTACTAAGTTGTTAATTGCTCATATAACAATTAAAGTTAAATATTAGCTTATTTTAATATGAATGCATGGGCTCGAGACTCATGGTCTGTTTTCTTTCCAAATAACAGAAGACCTCGAACGCATAAGCAAGTTGAATAAATCAAATGATATAATATTATTTTATTTGTATGTTATTACAAATTACAGGATCCCAAATATTTTGCATATCTCATACAAACATACGTGTGGCAAAGTAATAAGTACGACGTTGATCGTCTCAACGAGGTTCCACCCCTTTCTATCCTGTCGACCAATTACGTGGCGCTCAGCGCGCATTCACCCTTGTCTTCAACCAATCGGAAGCTGGTGCTATCGCGCACGTGTCGCGACGATCCCTTCGTCGTTGGGATATATTTGTATTTCTATATATATTTGTATAAACATTGACTTGATTTTCGGTACAGGATCGTAGATAGTGAGGAAGACAATTTTAGGCATTGCATATTACTACACACAAAGTTCAACATATAAGAATGTTTTTAGGTTTCTTTTGTTTTGGGAATTCGTATTTACTCAGCCTAAACGTATATTGTAAAATAAAAATTTTACAATTTTTTAAAGATTACTTTTTTTGTAAACGATTTTTTTGTATAAAATTCATAAATTCAGTTAGAGGAATTCTAAAATTTGAAATCTTAGTTTTGTTTATTTTCGTTCAAATAAAATTACTAAATCCCCCTACACAACCATAATTTTTTTGAAATACTATTCTGTAAAGTCAGATTTCCTTGAGTGAATTACGGCTATATATACGTTATTAATTTCGACAGGGGTGCGACACCGTGGCGAATCGGAAAATACGCACGGGAGGGGGTGGACGATGGTAGACGATGCGACGCTCCTGGCTAAGGGGGCGTGTCTGCCATCGAAATTTCCGATCCGGTGACTGTGCCTACACCCCCAGGACTATGATCCTGTTCTGATTTTGCCAACACTCGCAAGTGAGTTTTTGACGGGACCGGTCGTTCTATTTCGGGACTTCTCCGGTTTCTAGTTTTCTGTCTGGGCGGGACAAGTTGAAGCATCATTGAAATCAGCACGGGATATGAGCTACCCCGAACCATTGTGGGAAATTAACGGGAATCAAGCTCCAGTAAGTGGATTATTTCTTAGTGTCAAGTGAATTTGATGCAATAAAGCATTGATAGTGAGTGGTTATAATGAATGGTTGAATGTCACGCGCTTACAAATAAAGAGTGATGGTTTCGGTCTGCTGTCTCTCATTTGTAGGTACGTGTTCCTATTTTTGACGTGCAAGTTTAGCATTTCTAATCTAAAACAAGAACAATGACGTTATTAACATGAGTTTCTGAAATAACTAACATCTCGTAAATGTTTTTTTATATTATTTAACGTTGATCTTTGTGAACCCATAGTGGGCTAATTTGTGACGGGATCTACAGTTTGGAAAGGTGAAATACGAATTGCCAGCCTTGATGTTTAAAGACACGTGAAATCAAGCTGCGTTTGCTCGTATAAGTAAAATACATTTTCTCAAAAAATCTAGGTAATAACAACCACGTCGGAGATGACGCAGTACATAGGCAACGAGATCGGCAGCTACCCGATGTGGGACAGCTCGGTTCTCTACCCGTCGGCCCCACCACCTTCGCATCCGCACGTCAACGAGCATGGGCTCTACAGGCAGCCGTGCGCTCTGCTACACCAGAGGTGAGATAACAATGATAATACGACACATTTCAGACAGTCTTGAGATAAGCCGCCAGTGTCTAAGTTCCAAGACGATCTTTATTACAGATGAAGCGGAATGTCGTTTTCGGCGGTTGCTGTTGAGTCATTGTTTTTCAAAATGACAAAAAAATATTAATGATGTGTGTTTATATTTCGACGCATGATGAGATGCCGTTTACTTATCTTTTTCACCTAATAGTCGGGTATAGAAAAAGAAATTAGCAGCTTAAGCAGTGCATAGTGTCGTTTCTTTGATGAATGACTTTATTTTTTTTTCTATAAATGTTTAACTGTGGTGCTTTTTTTATTCATAAATTTAAAATGATATTTTATAATAGCTTATGGAAATAATAAGCGCTGGCAAAAGTTTGTTGAAGGTCAATAAGTTTAAGAGACTTTTTTTTAAAATTTCAGTCGCTACAATCAGAATGGGCGGTCTTCGAATATCTCGTCGTCGACATCGAAGAAGCCCAGACGCAGGGTTGCGACGGTGTCGCAGAGGAGGGCAGCAAACATTCGCGAGAGGCGTAGAATGTTTAATTTAAATGAAGCGTTCGACAAACTACGACGAAAGGTGTGTTTGCAAATGAATAATTACATTAATATACGCTACTGTATTAAGACGGAATTAAATCATATAACATAATTTAAATTTATTAATATGCAGAAAAATGTTATTACTATACTTTTATTTTTGTGTGCGATAAATGAGTTATTTTTATGTTTCATTATATTTTATCTTAAACTTATAATGGAAGTAAAATGATACAAACGATTACACATAAAATATACAAAGCTTACGTGGCTGTTGAACTTTTGACTTATTTTACATTATTATAGTTATTTTTCCAACTAAATATTTGATTTTACGCTAATTTAGAGTGGTTTGAAATGCTTGTAGCAATAATCGATAAAAAAACATCTGTCTATTGAGTAAAGTAAATGTGATCTTTAACAAAGTACGATGATATATAAGAGCTTTAATATTCGAATAAATCTAATTTCAACACTTGTTTGAACTGTACGACGAGATAAGGTATTCAAATGAAGAAGTGCGTGTAAATTATGGTCGATAAGTGTTTTTTTAAAATGTATTCTTGTAGGTGCCAACGTTCGCATACGAGAAACGCCTGTCGAGAATTGAAACTTTGCGATTGGCCATCACATACATCGCCTTCATGGATGAACTTTTGGGCATCGAACCGAACAGTCGAGAGTATTACTTACCACCGAGTTAAAAAACAATGTCACGTGTATATTTTTAAGAGCAATTTTTGGGATTTCGAATGCATACAAATGACAAGTTTTCAATCTTTACTTACGTGCACCAACATACGCACGCGATATCGCAGGCGCCTCGTTATCTCGCTAAGTGCGCTGTAACTAAGGATAATGTTACCGTGAATTTCATTTCTTAATCGGAACAGACACGTGTACGCAGTAGCATTTGGAAAAGAACGACAAGGCGAGGAAAAGTCTGTCGCAAAAATAAAGATGATGAGTGTATGTGCAGAAGTAGGAAAGTTAAAAAACTACGTTGTTTTTATCTAATGATTGTATTATTCGTTTTTTCCTTACAAACATTACATCAAGTTTTTTCAGTTATGTGTATATAATGATTTTTCTAGTTCTATGATTCTTTTTTATTGTATTTACAGTTCTTTTTATAATAGTTAAATCCTCACATATGATGTATTC
This sequence comes from Torymus texanus, assembly GCA_036873485.1. Taxonomy (NCBI): domain Eukaryota; kingdom Metazoa; phylum Arthropoda; class Insecta; order Hymenoptera; family Torymidae; genus Torymus; species Torymus texanus. The sequence goes on from JAYJLV010000011.1 coordinate 9,506,965, forward strand.
GATGATTTTCAAAAGAAACTAAGTAATTGTATATAGTTTTAATATTAATGTATTTTTTAATTAATGTTTGCCTCATGTTATCTATTATTGAACATTATAAATAACAATTTATATTTCAAGTTCATTTACATATATCAATAACGCAAAGAAAAACAATACTGTACATTAAAAACTCGAGTGATGTAATTAGCAATCGTGAGGATATCTAAAATGTAAAAAGTTACGCAAATCATATAGTTAATGTATACATTAATTTACGAATTAATATTAATGTATATTTTCACAAACAAACATATAATCACTCTGTCTTCCCCTCGTAATAAACATTTACAAAAAATACAATAATGTAGTGTAGATCTTTTAATTTAAAAAATAAATTTTTAATTTGTAATTATAATGAATAAGTGGCGAAGTATTTATTTACAGTGAGTGAACAGTTGTTCTGTTATGAAAGACTGAGTTACCTACAGCTAATTACGTACGTATCTTACTTCAGTTTTGATATCGCTAAAGTCATTATCATTATTTACATGCGTTTAAAGTAGTTTTGATAAGCTACGTGCCGTTAATGCCCTCGGTCGCAACTATCTGCACTTTTTCCGGTGTCAAAAGTTTCTCAGCCTCTTTGAATTCCTTCTCCACGTCTATCTTCTTTTTTTTATTTCTCTCGAAGTTCGGATCGTTCCACTCTTGAACTTCGCCACTAGCGAATATCACGAATATGATGTTCGTCACTACAGTGACGGCGAAAATTATCCAGAACACCAATCGCCATTCGGTTAATGTCTGATTTGGTGCTAAAATTCCAACTACGTAAGGTCCAGCAATTCCGCACAGTCCTGAAATGAGTTTCGACATGGCAAAATTAATAATTAATTCAGAATACATCAGAGCATATTGTAATAAGGAAATTGATATGGTTTATAATTAAATTTTCCACATTTATAAAACTTGTTTTGAATTATTCTTTCAATATGGATAATTCGTATTGAACTGCAGATAAAGACGATGATAATTGAAAGGAATGATCGTATTAATATTTATCGATAAGCACACATACTCCATTTAAATTTAATTCTTGCATTATATTCCACATTTTCCATGTTTGTTGTACTCAATATTTTACGCCGTTTTTAAAGCGACATAATAATCTAACAATTATTGGTAGCAAGAATTTTTGGAAGTCAAAATAAGGAAATCCAGAAAAAACGTACACTTATCGCGGCCAAAACCGGTCAAACTTTTTTGTGAAAGCACATCTTCTGAACGCCTTTTTCTTCTTTCTTATACCACGAAGTGTACGAAGTAATTGTATACAAGTAAAAACATCTTTGAGACACGTTTTTTAAGGGTTGAGGTTTTTTTGAAAAAATTGTTAGAAAGTTCTCTGCTTTAAACGTCAGCCGTTTAGCTCGGAAAAATTTGGACAAAATTCTGATCAGTTTCGAGGCTACGGTAAAGAACATTTTTTTCGGAATTTTCTCATATATAAAAGCCGCTTGAAAAATGCTAAAAAAATATCCCAATTAAAGAGCTGAATAGGAAAAAGGATGTAAGTTTACCTGCAAGTCCATGACTGATCGCCATGACGGTGCCCGCGTAATTTGGACTAAGATCCAGCACATTGGCTTTGACGCCGGGAAAGCCCGCGCCACCCAGGAAGGTCGAGAAGAAGGTGACGACGAAGTACTGCATTTTATTGCAGCCTACGTACGCCGACACTGCGGTCAAGACTGAGTGCACGCCCATACCCAGCGTGCCCATGAGCTTCCTCACGTTCGTCCTCGACATGTACTGCCTCACGATCAGCCAATCCGACATCCAGGAGAAGAGTATGCACGAGGTAAATATCGACACGTTCATGACGAGGAAAAGCAGGCCGGTCTCCTCGTCGCTGAACTTAAGCACGTTCATCATATACTTGGGCATGTCAGACATCATGGTGTAGCCGCCCCAGTCGCGACCAATGCTCACGATTACGAGCGCCCAGAACGGCGCCGAGGTGAACAGATGCTTCCAGGGTACCGGAGGCGCGTCCGCGTGCGTGTGCTGGCACAACTTGTCGTTGAGCTCCTTCGCCTCGGACTCCGAGATGAACGGATGCTCCCTCGGGCTGTTGTAGCACAAGACGATCCAGAAGAGATACCAGACGACACCCATTCCGCCGAACATGTAGTACACGCCGGGCCAGTCCATCAATCGGATGATGGGGCCGAGGCCCAGCGATATGAAGACCATGCCGAAAATCGCGCCCATGAAGACGAAGGAGGATATCTTGCTGCGCTCCTCGGCGGGGATCCATTGGGCCAGCATCACCGACATGGCTGGCTGGGTCGTGCCCTCGCATAAGCCCATGATGATGCGCAGCGCGATGAGGCCTGTTGAGCCGCCCCAGGCTATAGCCGTCGGAGTGATGATGGTGAAGAGAGCCGTCGTGAGGATGCCGAGGCCGAGGGTGTGCTTGCCGCCGAAGCGCTCGGCTAGGATGCCGCCCGGCAAGTGGCTCAGGACGAAGCCCCAGTAGAAGGAGCCCAGGATTATGCCCTGATGGTGATGACATAGTCGTTTAGCAATGTATTATTCAGGTTGGCGTTTCGAAGAAACGACAGACTTTCAAAGTTACATCTGGTTATTTTAATTATTCTCGAGGAAAATTCAATTTAAAATTTTTCGCTTGGTTGAGCTTTAAAATTCAAAAAGTAAGATCTATTCAAACATTTGACGCGTAATTCTTTTTGTTAGTTTTAACCAAATAATATTAGCATAGCATATAAGAGACACAATACAATGATAAACATATATTCAATGACTAATTAGAATTAATTAATGTCTTAGCAAATATTGCAAAGTATATCTTTCAAATTCTTTATAAGAATCATAATGCAGATTTCTAATAAAAAATGATAATTCTACTAAACCATTTGTTACAACACATGATTGTGTTAATTCGCTCAATGCTCATGTCTTTTTAGATTTGATTGATTTTAATAATTTTAATTTACTTTTAAAACTCAGAAAATCTAAAGTATTAATTTGTTAATTATAATAATTAATTATAACTATTTATCTTTTTAGGGAAATTTCTTGTTTCTAACCGTATCATAACTGGATCGTGTTATTATCTATTTAGAGATGTGAAAGATCTTGTTTTGCAAAAATCATTCTATTAACAATAGGACACTCGATAGACGTTACTTTTCACATTTGAACGGTTTATTAGATGCTCGCATTAAACTTTAATAGAAATTGTGGTTGAGCCAACAAAAAAATTTGGAAAATATTCTTCGTACTCACCTGTGTGTATTCACTCCAGTCGTAAGTTTCTGAACTAGTAATGAATATACTTTTTACTGTTGTATTACGTAAAATGGTAGTAGGACTTGGGCACGAATCGTCAAGAAATGCCTGTGAGTGTTCGATGGGTGTAACCATTTTCGGAATCGTTAGAGATAGACACATGCGCATTGCGAATGCGCAAAATATCGCAAAAAAACCCATAACGGCAAAAACCCATTTTTGCGAAATTCGCGAACCTGCAAATTAATTATGCATTTCATTATGCAAAATAAATATGTAAAATTTTCTATTAAGTGCAAAATTAACTTCAATTTGCATAAGAAAAAAGTCATGAATATACATATTAATGCTATGAAAACTCAATTTCTATATTCTTATGACAAAATGATATATATATAGTTTCATCTAGCGATAACAAGAGAACGCGTTTACAGATTTCTAATGCATGGTGCAGCATGCTCTTTTTAGATTAGATATAAGGAAAAATTTCTTTAACGCCCAGAGGACGCAAGTTCGAGAGTTAAGTTTGAATTGTTGCTGTGCAATATGTGCACTATTACAATATATAAAAACTAATGTCCATTATGTTTTCGAGGGTGCTCTTTCTAATGGTGGTGGTTAAAATTTTCCAAACCTACTTTTAACCATGGAAAAATGGAAAAGTATCCAAAAAATACGGAATTTTCGACTGCATTCTTTTTAAAACTGTTATTTCGATGCTTTACCGGTTATGTACATGTAAAAAATCTATCTAAATCGTAGCCTGGAAGTCTGAATTTAGAAAAAAAATGGTTAGCAAAGTCGGAAAATTTTTCGATAAAACAAAATGGCGGACGAAGTAACGAATTTAAACTTTATAAATTTTTTTCTCGGAAACTATAGACTTTAGAGAAAATTTTCATAGAATAAAGAAGTCTTAGAATTGATTAAAAAATACCCTGAAACTTTTTTAGAACGATTGGAAATAATTTTCGATTTTAGGAAAATCCGAAAAAATGTAATAAAAACTGTTAAAAACCCGCGTAAAAAATTTGTATTACCTGTGAATGGGTAAATATGGGCTAAATAGCGCACGGCACTTGTAGTATAATTTTATTAAAACTTTAGTTAATACGAACAGTAAGTAAATAGTGCGTTATAATTCAAAACAATAAATTGAATAAATTGTGAATCAACATAAACATAAACTATTAATATAAAATCGTATTAACGCAGATAAAAGATATATTTGATTAGCACCAATGAGTTCATAATTATTGTCAACCACACTACGTAATTAAATCTGATGACGATGCTCGAGTCTTTATAGATGCACTTTAGTTTATCGAATAACAACATTTATACTCACAGCAATATTTCATTTTTGCGGACATATCGACTTAATTTTCCTCCAATTGAATGAATTCAAACTAATTTCTAAGCCCACACAAGGCCGAATAATAATAATAAGATCGATGCACAGAAAAACTTCGAGATGGATGTCAACGCGCAGCACATAGGTGAATTGGTCTCACTCCAACATCAACAACGCAAATGCGCGTAAATCCAGGAGCGCTGCCTTGAGAATCGGTGTGACACTACGAAGTGAACTGCATGCTTGTCCGACAAGTTCTGTCAGGCGTCGAAGAAAGCCATCTCCAATTAAGCAAACGCCAGTCAATGCTCTTCGAGCAGAAGCACACTTGTGTATGACGATCGTCTGCCCGTACGCCTCTCTGAAATCGGTACAAATTTATCTATACCTATAGTAATAATGTGACGAGCCGGCGTTGACGCTACGACTTGTCTCTGCAGGGTGAAAAATCGCACAGTCATGACGAGAGAGGCGAAAAGCCGACAAGTCATTTAGGGGCATATAAATCTCGGCGAGGCAGGGAATCTGCTGCACAAGAGAGATAGATAGAGCGAAGAAACAATATGCAATTATATATAGATATACAGAGCCTTATCGGTTTTTAGATCAGGGAAGTCCCAGAAAAGATTTGTTTGAAGCAATTTGACACCCCAAAGTATGCTCTCTGACGGAAATACAAAGATATGGAGTACTTTAATAATTGCAAAAGTGTGGTGGTAAGATTAAAAGCTTCTTTGCGTGCAACATCAAGACTACATACTTTAAGATGAGGCTGTTGAAATATATTTTTGAGCATACATGAAAGATGGCAATAAGATCAGGTACTTTTATTTTCTAGATTTACGAAAGAATTATTTATTGTATTCGATAGAATTTTTTTAATCTATTCTTTTTATGTTTATATTAAATTTATATTTAATCTTCAATTTCTAATTCTATTCTAATTCTAAGATAAAATTTGATACTTAATTTAGTCACTTTACAGTTCTTCATACCCCTTATAAGAACCCATTTTATTCTTCAGTCAAAAAATTATCAAGGAAATATTATTTGCAACATTATGCGAAAAGTTCGGTTTCTTATCCGAAACTCGCCTATGAAAATATGTTTTTTTTTAACTTAAGTAATTGATTCTCTCGATACGCTCAAGTAAAATACTTCATGCGCCTGAGAAAAGCACACGCTTCTTGAATTACACAGATAACAATTTTTTTACAAAATTTACTCATTTTCTAAAAAAATGTACAATTTTCATGGTCAGGACACAAGCGTCAAGTGATATTTTTATTTTTTAAATAGTAATTTTTATGATTTTCATAGTAAATTTTTCTTCTTAAAATAATTTTTAGAGCAACATTTTTTATAAAATATTAATTTTTATGACTGCTTCAACGAAATATCACAACATCAGTTAATTTATTACAAACTGAGAGGGGTAAAGCTGCTAATATATTATAAAAATTTTTCGACACGGATCTTTTTAATAATAAAAAAAAAACCTCTTATTTTTAGAATCAACTTTTATTTACAATTAGAAATCACTTTATTCTAAGACAACGGATTTCTTAATAAGACAAGGAATTAAATTGTATTTCTTTACTTTTCTTCATATTGCTTTGATATAGCTAAATATGTTTGTATAAGATATGTCATTCGATCTTATACAAATCTTATATCTAGTACAAATAAAATGTTTTTGCATTGTATTTTGGTAGAAAAATGGTTGAATCACACATGAAATTAAGTAAGGTGCAATATTATTTTTGAACAACTGTCCTACTTCTTAAATATGAAGAAAATGAGGTGATTGTTCAAAATTACATTCTCCTTCAAAACTCGTTTATCTGAATTAATTTGATTTTCTCATGTATTATAAAGACAAAGACATGGATTTTAATTTATTATTATCATCATAGAATATTTTTTAACATTGAGTGTTCCTGATCGCTGACAGCATTCCTTCATAAATGTACATCAGCATAAAATCTCTGACTTTAAGAAAAATATGGATTCTTCCTGTGATACTATTTTTTTTTAGTAATTTGTAGTAACTCTGTCACTGAATATCGTAACAAATAACACCGCTATAATTATTGTTTTATTTGTATATCTTGAGTATTACCATATCCAAGATGAATGACTAAAGACAAAATGTATATTTCAATGGTATTGTAAGATTGATTTACATCACGTATGAGCGACATTATCTTCAAAATCAACAAAACAACATAGTCTTTACAATTATGATCATTTCAATTGATCAACAAGTAACTAAAGTGTAATTCAGTTTTTAATTATATTTTTTTTTAAATTATAGATAAAAACTTATAATTAATTCAGATATCTTGAAGTTTTATTTAAATTATATGCTTTTTACACAAACTTTTTGCTTCCTCAAAGAGGAAGCTTTGTAAGGGTGAAAAAAATTCTTGAGACAAAAATGCTTAAAATGATATTTTAATGCGAAATATGTTGAAAATTTTCAATTTTGTGAACATTTTTTTTCCTGTGTGTGTGTGTGTGTGTGTGTGTGTGTGTGTGTGTGTGTGTAAACTCTCTATATCTGGAGTATCAAACCGTTGATCTTCGTCGGTCAATTTTGTTTGTCTCGCGAATAAAAATCGACACCATCATTGATTTAACAATTGATAGATTTTATTTCTTTTTATAACCAAAAAACGATTGCGAATTTTTCGTTTTTTTTTTACATGTAGAAGTGAAAATTATTTACCAGTTTAAATTTATTTTGAAAGCTCTTTAAATTACTTATATTTTAATTTTTTAATTTTTAGGTTATCATTTGTATTTCATTTTTTTGTATTTCAATGTTTTTAAAATTCATAAATTAATTTCTTAGAAACTGCATGGTCAATCGTCTTGAAATTTAAACCACTTATTAAACTCATTTAATAAAACTTAGGTTAAATTTTCAAAATATTATATTTATTTGTTATTGAGAATAAAATTATTTTCGAAAAAATAGCGTTTTCATTGTCGCCAGATAACAGGAGTAAAAATTATCCGATCGACTTGAAATTCAGCACATATGTAGCTAAGTAAAATAAATAAGCTTACAATTGCGATTTTAAAATGTAAAAAAAGTTCATTTTCTCTTCAAAAGTTTCGATTACTTGAATTTGAGCATCACAAAAGTGAGATACAAAAATGATATATAAGATATAAAATAAATCGATATTATAAGCATAAATTGTTTTTAATAATTATTTTAAAATTTTTTAAAATTATTTTAAGAAATGAATTAAATATTTTTTAAATATTATTACAAAATATGTATTTCTATGAGAAATAAAAAAAATAATTTTTTTAAATTTTAATATATTTGTAATTATTTTGTGCATTATTAATGTAAGTATTAATCTATTAATAATAATTTTTAAAATCATTTTTAACGTAAAGAATTTATATATTAGCACAACAAATTAAATTTGAGGAAGTTACGTGCCAATGAATTTGCAGCGGTATTTTTATATACACAGATTATTAGCAACTATTCATCAAAGAATTCATCAAAGTTCAGGTATGCGCGTATGTGCGTGTGTGTCTGTGTATGTCTGCACATAAAATTGTATAGGCTGAGTGAAAATATTATTATTTATACAATTAATGATACATTCTGCCAACTTACAAAGATGAAAATCCGGTGAATGAAAATTGCAAATTGTTTTTTTTCCATGCTTTAATCCGATGTTCCAATGTTATTTGAACAACTAGTACTATAGCTTTAAAATTTGTTTGTTTTAAAGTTATTCGAGTTAATGATAGGCTGAGTGAAAATATTATTATTTCTACAATTAATGATACATTCTGCCAACTGGCAAAGATCACAATCCGGTGAATGAAAATTACGAATTGTTTTTTTTCCATGATTTAATCCGATGTTTCAATGTTATTTGAACGACTAGTACTATAGCTTTAAAATTTGTTTGATTTAAAATTATTCGAGTTAAGTATGTCTTATTTAACATTTGTGTAATCCTTGCCAATTCCCACAGCTTCTTTTGTTTTGCTTGCGTGTATTACCACTTTCAATTTACATCTAGGAAAGCTGTACACTCATGGCTAGCGCTTAAGCTACCATATGTTTCTCGTACCTAATGATATATTGCAGTATCGAGTATGGTTAGATGTACATACAATCATTTCATTAAACGTGTCCAATATTTCAAATACGGGATTCTCAAAGTTACAATAGAATTAAGTATTGTAAAAATAATCACAGGGTTGATGGTATATACAACAAATGCGTGAAGCAGGTGATTTTCAACATATTCACGGAGTTTAAAAAATTATAGTATTATATACGTTCCGATACTAATGCATGAAAATGTTAATATTGCGTGGCCATTTGTGACCGAGTGGAGCAAGTGTAAAAAGGTCTCACGAAGTGAAATCACTTTTTCGTTCGTGTTCCTAACGAATAGCATTTTTTGACACGAAGTGCCTACAAACCCTGATTTAGCGCAAGCTTTTTTTATTCAAACAAAGGGTTAAAATGGTTCATTACGTATATTATTTTTCCTATAACTGAATGCGCAATATACTGTCTTGCAAACTCGAATAAGTGCGCAAAATAAGACATTCTCACACTAGTGTGCAAAGCACACGAGTGCGGGAATATACTATTTTGCATTCTCATTCGGGTTTGCGAAATCAAATTTTGCATACAAAATTAAGGAAAAGTTATTTTTGACTTCTCGTCTTTTTTTACAGCTGCTGTAGTATTTATTTTGATAATTTCTACTTATAATTATATATAATTTATAACTATAAGTATATATTATCACGTATTTTTTTTTTTTATTTAATATTATCACGTATTAATATATGGCAATATATTATAGTCATATACATATAAATAAGTATAAATTTCTCATATAATTTTATCTGGCTGTATATTATACATACTTGTATAATGTCATTCGTCAAAATTTTTTTATTTTTTGTTCTAAGAATTTTTTAAGGTGTGATTTTTAGACAGAACTTTGGAGAATGATCAATAATTACATTACGAATTGGCATCATGGCAAGCGAATCCAGATAAGCTGCTAATTGTAGTAATCATTGGGTTGGGTTGAGATATAACGAATTACTACTGTTCGGCGGGTAAGGTAGATCACATAATAAAAGTTCTTTTTCCACACCACCATGGGTGCCATAGTCTTACCATTACCGACCGAGTAATTCGTACAGATTCAAGATTATTAAAAATAAAATACATCGAATCACAAAAAATCAAGAAAACACACTTCTGTGTTTTTTAACGTTCTACCTGCCAGTAAAAGTTTAAGGTCAAAATATCATGTCGTTCTTGCAAGAACTTTGAATGAAAATGAATTTTGTTTCGTTAACGCGAATTACTCGATCAGTAAGGGTACGACTATGGCACTACCTATAAAAAAGTTGCTCTGTTTACATAGGATCCGATTTCCGAAATGTTATATAATGACTTTACATTAGGCATTATCAAAAATTTAAAAAAAAATTTATATATTTTTATTTTAATAATATTGTTTCAAATAAATTAAGTAATAATAATGAGAGAGTTGAAGAGCCTCTATGTAAAAATAGTCTTGTATTGATAGTACTTTTTATGTATTAGGTGAAGCGTAGTTATTGATTTAATCAGTAGTATAAAGTGTTACAAGTGTCGGCATCTATTGAGTATCTTCCAAATTAGTTGTAGATGTTATTGTCTAAATGTCTAACAGTAAGTGAAAATATTACCACTAGAAGTTAAAACAGAGTATTCTCGTGTAACGTTTTTTGTTATTCTTATAAAAATGCAATATGAAACAATGCCTTATGTAGAATTTAAATATATGAAGTACCTGATGGTTCATAAAACTTATGATGAAATGTTTATTGTGCGGGTAATTATTAATGAAGCAATAAAAGTACTACAGCAATACTATCTACATAATATAATTTTTTCTACATTGAAAACAGCTTTCCTTTGTGACTTATAGAGAAAGTGAAGACCGCACGTGCATGTATGTACATGTACATATATGTATATTAGTCTGCTGACATGATATATACTTCTCTTACATTAATTGAAATAAAACTGTTTTTTGAGGAAGCACAAAGAAACTCCCTGAAACTTAATTTATCAATATCTTGACTTAATTTTTTATTCTAATAATTAACATTCTTACATCGAATTTCATCTATATTTAATTATTTTGTTAAATTATTATTGAAAATGTAACAAATTAAACTCCTTTTTTCTTCCAAAGGAAGTTTTATTGCAAAGAAAATAAAAAAATATTAGATAAATTTGTTTTAAGGTAGTTCTCTAAGGACTTGTGAGTCAATGCAGTGGTCACGAAATAATAACTATTATTTAACATTTTAATTAGTGAAATCATGTGGGAAAAAATTATTTATGAACTTGTATGATTTTTTAAATAAAAGGATAATATAAACATAGAATAGAAAATCAATAATTTCTAATTTCACTAACTTGTGATTCACGTAGTAGCGCGAAATAGGTTAGGAAAACAGCGATTTTCTACTCTCAACAATAAATTTACCTTTTTAAAAAGCTCGACTTGATTGTACTTATAAGAAAGAGCAGAATTTCATCTTTAATAACATACTTTTTTATTTTTAAGAACCCAGCTTTAAAGCAACAAATTTTCTTACTTTCTATAAAAACTCATATGATTCCTATTAAATCCAGTATAAAAATGACTAAGTTCAATAATTTTTTTCTTAAAAAATAGGTCGGCAACCTATATTTTAAAAAATAGAGAAAAATTCTTGAAATTTTATAGAACACGATAGAAATTTGTTACTTGCGAAACCCACTTTTTAATATATTACAGAACTACCTTAAGTAATTTTGCCGATTATGAATATTTACGATATTTACATACTGAAAAATTGTTCTCTAAAAGTCAAAAAAATTAAAAATTCATATATAACAGAAATTAATCTCAAAAGAATATGTATATTATTATTTGTGATTCTATATCGAAAAAATACGAATATCTACAGAAAAAACGTCATTCTAATCGTCGTCATTCACTGTATGGCGATGTGAAAATAATGCGGTAAATGATAATTAAATTGTAATAATAAATATAAAAGATTCAATTAATTAATTAATAAGTAAATTTAATCGTTCGTTGAAGATTCTTAGTTAGGTGATTGATTTTTCATATTTGTTAATAAATAGACACGTACGCTTGTAAATGTTGACATACGTGAGTTCTACCGGAATGTTGTTTTTTTGTTTTTGCAAGGTACTAGGTGAATGTTTCGGGGGATCATCCCTTCCTTTCAGCAGGGAGGGAGGCCCAGTAAGATCATCACGAAGCATCAGGTTCTGTGGTGTGAGGGATTTCTACCCCCTAAACACCCAAAACCTTTTCCACGGCCTTCACCAAAAACCGACCCGGAACTGTTATACACATTACTTCGGGCCGGTCGGCTTGTCTATGCTCTGCTGCAATCATGTCTTTAAAAATTTACCTCCTCAGCTCTCCTTTTCTGCCAGAGTCGTACGTCCGTTATCAGGCGTCTCGTTCACTTAGCTTGGTCACAGTCCATCCAGCGGGTTTGTCAGGCCGTCAGTGTCTCCGCCCGTGCGTCTGTGGAGGCCCTCGCTCTTTCCCTTTCTTCGCTGTACTCGTGAATCCTCTTTCGCTCGAGAGCTAGGAGGTCTACTGAAACAACCCTGGCGATCCCCAACACCGCTACCTCTGAGTCGGTGCAGTACGCGCTCGCGATACGCAGCGCCCCACGTCCTTGCACCACCGCAATATTTTTACGGTACTTCTTTATTCACATAGTGTTCACCCATATCTCGGCCCCATATAAGAGTATCGAGTGGGCCACGTGTCCGTCTTCTTTTGTACAAACAAGTAAGGTAAAGTACCCAGTGTCGGGACAAAATCAAAATTCTGACCTATGTCGGGACAGCGATGAAAAGACAACTATTAGAGATAAATTAAAGAACGAAACCCATATATTATTATTATTTATGCTGTTAAGTATTTAGTCAAACATATATTATGTTAATTTAGTGCTTCCATTTATTAAAATACTAATCAAAAGTTTTTGAGGGTAGGTGTGCACCGAGTATGCATAGTCCAGATACTGGGTACCCTCGAGTTCCATAAGCTAAGTGTCGGGACACGTTAAAATTACATTGTCCCGACACCGGGTCAGAAGTCTGTCCCGAGACTGGGATCAGCTTATTACGGCCTGTCCCGTTATAGCAGACTTGTTTATTTTTTTTATATGTACTTTTTTAATATAAAAAAGCATTTAACAGTCTATGTTTTTGCATAAATTGTCAAAATAAGTGCCAAATCGAAGATATACTTTAATATTTTGAACGACTTCGCTCATATGTAATAATTAATGTCACCTAAACATATTCCCATATGAAAAAGTGTCCCGAGACTGGATACTTTACCTTACGGCGCCGTCCTTCGCCTTTATGACGCCTTTAACCGTCAGACTGTTGTTGGAGTTGTTAATCATTCTGGGGGCCGGATCAACACCGTTCCGCCTCGTTGTTTGGTATGGTGGGTCTAGCGTGGCCCGTGTGCTACAGTTCTGTTAGTGTACGTTGTGTTCATCTACGTCTCCTGTCCTACACTGTATTTCTTTTTGTTTTTTGCTTTTTCTTCTTCGCTGTTTGCCAGCCTTCTTTGGGGTCGTCGGTGTTCTTATCCGGTATGGACTCGACTGTGGCTCCGCTTTTGGCGTTTATCTCTACAGCAGGAGGGTGCCCGTTGCTAGGGCTTTTTTCTTATTTTCAGCCTAGGCTAGTTGCTCCGGGCTATCTTCAAGACTTCTCACTCGTTTGGTGGACCTGGGAGGGGTTCTCTACTCTGATGTACCTGAGCTCGGCCAGCAAAGTTTTTAGCCTCTGCAGGCCTCTCTTTATGACTATGGAGATATTTTTCTGTTTCTCCGTTGCCTTTTGCATTTTTTCAATATCTTGTTGCATATACTTTAATATCTTTTTATAATCATGTTCTGTCGTGGGTGTCTCTGACGCGTTTGCCGTCGCGCCAAATTCACTGATGGAGCTAAAGACGCTGAAAAAGCTCGACACGCTTCCTCCTCTACTGCGAAATCCGTCAAAGGTTCCTGGTAGAAGAGACTCGATAATGGTTGGAACACCTGTATCTTGGCTGTTCTTGTTGCTGTGGACCTCCGTACCTCAGTTGTTGTTGTTGTCTTCTTTCATCTTGCATGTATTGGTTTGTTCGGACGGTTCGCTCATCATGAGAGCCACGCCTCAGTGTGGCCTCTATCCCCTCCTTAAGTTGGTCCTAGTTATGGATGCCGCAGCCGAGAAGCGGTTTGTCAGGTGGTCCGCCTATCCGCACCTGATGACTCTACAGAAAAGGGTTACAGGATACGCCCGCGCCATAATGACGCAAAAAGGTTTAACGTCACCCTTATTGAATGGGTGATGTCGGGTCCATCTCGAACACCTTACCCAAATTTCAGGATAGACGGTGAGCGATTGCCATCTTCGGGTATAAGTATATACTGACGACAATCCTTCATACAAAAAACGATTTTGAATTTTTAGTTTTTCTATTTTTTAATATGTTAAGTATAAGTATTATCTAATATAATCAATTTCTTTTTAAAGGTCGTTAAATTACCTACAATTTCTTTTTTTTTTAAAGTTGAATGATCTTTAGTCTGTCATTTTTTATTAAAGAAAATATCCACATATCTCAAACATCTCAAACGATTTTTACTCGGATTTTCATTATTCCTGAATCAAGTTTTACGTGGATTTCAATAAGTTGGAAAAAGGATTTATTCGAATTCCTGGATCTTTTATTTTCCAGCTGGATATCTACTGCGGTGCATATGGGTTCTCGCGCTATATTTAAGTGAATTTTTATGTGGATTCCTACCTATGTTTTTGTGGGTTTCCATAGGTATGAAGGGATTATTACTTGGATTTTTATTAATCCTGAAAAACGAGTTTCACCTGGATTTCAGCCAGATTCTAAATTGATTCATTCTAATTCGTGGATTGTTAAGAGGAGATCCAGCTCTTTTTACGTAGAAATTTTTTATGGAAATCGAGCTGCGATTAATTGAGATATTAAATAGATTTCCGTATATGTAATGGAATTTTTACCTGGATGTTTATTAATCTTGTAGCAAATTTTCCGTAGATGTTAACGTATGTTCAAATGGATTCACCGAAATTTTTAAGGGAATATCTAGTTATATTTACGTAGAATTTTTCGCATGGGAATCTAATTTCGATTAAGTCGAATATTAAGTGGATTTATATGTATTTGAAGGGATTTTTACCTGGATTTTCGTTATATGCTGAAACAAATTTTCTGTACATTTTATCCTGTATTTAAATGTTTTTACCTGTTTTAGTATTTATAAGGAGAGTGCATAACCTCTGAGTCACGGATTTGTACCAAATTGAAAGATCATGTTTTAGAGCTAAAAATATTGAACCCCTGTTCCGGGATTTATTCTCATAGGCCCCTCTACCCGAGATATGTGCTATATTATCTTAAAAATGCGTTTTTTTTATGGAAAAATGATGTCTCTTCTATTGTATGTAACTCTGCAAGTATTCCCATAACAGAAATGAGCGAAAAAATTATAAAAGTAGGTAGACAAAGCTTTATTTTAAGCGCTGTCTCATCTAAAAATATCCATTTTTCAGAAAGTTATGAGAAATTTAAGATAGCGTAAAAAAATAATTGAAAATTTCCTCCTTTTTACCGGATTTTAAGGGTGCTATTTTCAATGATTTTTTTACGCTATCTTAAATTTCTCATAACTTTCTGAAAAATGGATACTTTTAGATGAGACAGCGCTTAAAATAAAGCTTTGTCTACCTACTTTTATAATTTTTTCGCTCATTTCTGTTATGGGAATACTTGCAGAGTTACATACAATAGAAGAGACATCATTTTTCCATAAAAAACGCATTTTTAAGATAATATAGCACATATCTCGGGTAGAGGGGCCTATGAGAATAAATCCTGGAACAGGGGTTCAATATTTTTAGCTCTAAAACATGATCTTTCAATTTGGTACAAATCCGTGACCCAGAGGTTATGCACTCTCCTTGTTAGTAGAAGTCTCTTTATATCTAATCATTTTTTGTAGAAGTAACCTGAAAAAATTCAGAACATAATTAGGTGGATTTATATAGCTATGAGGAGATTTTCTCTTTGATTTTCATCCGTGTGAAAGCGAAATTTATTTATTTTTTTATTTATATTCGTACAACATATTTGTATTTACATATAATATTTATTTATTTATTTATTTATTCCAGAGTTATGAACATACATGGTATCAACATATTACATTACATTACAAAAGTAACCCTGAAAGGAAAATGAATATATTTACACATTCATATAACACTGAAAAAAATACGCCGTTCTGGCGGTAGAGTGGGGTTATAACGGCCGAAGTCGCTACAGCAGACCGCGTAAAGCAAATTCAGCTTCGAGAACTTGGCAGTTTTAGCCAGGCAACTAAAAGCAGATTATAAGCGACACTGTTACATCGTAGCGGTTTTTGGCTTGTAACTCGCGATCGGTAAGAGATATCGAAAAAAGCCCCCAACAAAAGTTGTAGAGCATGACATTTTACATAAAGATCATCTATCACTTTTTAACATTTGATTAAATTAAGCCCGTGCAAAGTCTGCAAAATGAGAAGCAGCCGAAGGCAAGGGGGCGGGCTCGCGCTTCGGCAGCGCTTCGGCAGTGCTCGGGGAGAGTCGGCATCCGACGCTTGCTCTTTATTCGTATATCTATAGCTGTAACATTTACGTCTGAGCACGCGTGGACAGAGCCTGGCTAAAACTGCCATCAGGGAGAGCAAAGCGGCTTTAGCGGAAAAGTTCTGTAGAAACAGCGGAACACTACAGCGATTACTGCTACTAACGATCTCTGCAGTTGTGGCGATTGAATCTTCGGCAATTACAGCGGATTCTTTTTCAGTGTAACTAATCTATTCTTAATTGTTATGAGTAAAAGTACATGTTTGATAACGCAGAAATATAGTTTTCATTTCCTGTTTTCATGTGAACGCACATTCGATTGATATTACGAGTTTGAATAACATTTATGTCCTTTTCGATGTTAATTACTTTTTTTATGTTTGTACAGATATTCGAAAATGCATTTTCTATAATCAATTTATGACATATAGTTAGTTCGATATTATTATTTGTATCAACTAGAAATTCAACTATTTGAATAAAATCACCATCAATTGTCTATGCAAACGAGTTATTTGATCTATAAAGTTTCTTCTTATTTGACTGAAATAAGCAATGATTATATACAAGTCTATGGTATGCTCGCACACAGTGCCGGTGCTAGGTCAACTGACGCCCTGGGCAAAATTATCATCGGCGCCCCATGTAAGGCCGTGAAATTTTTAAAAAATTAGTGAACCAGAAATTCCTAAAAGAACTCGACGTCCATTTGGAAAAAGTTTTTATTAATTAAAAATATAGTTCTACGAAAAATTAAGGTGATTACTAGGATAGGCTAGCGAAAAGGGGAGCCGCTCGATGCAGAGTGGAGTATCGTAAGATACCGTTTGCGGAGAGCGCGCTCAAGGAGTTACTTAAGGGGTGGGCCGAAAGTACGGCAACGGAAAGGTGGCAAGGAATGGTCGACTGCAGACAAGCGAGACATCTACTAGGAGACGAAACTC
>JAYJLV010000011.1:9524435-9537298 GCA_036873485.1 Torymus texanus
AAAATAGTAGGAATAACTATTTCCCAATAAATTTTTGTCGTATCGATTAAATTATTAAAGCTCAAATGTAAGAATGATTAATGGAATATTGCACAACTTTTTCCTAAAGAACACAACAGTTGAAAAGTTATTGGAAAATTTATGGCATTTTGGTAGTTTAAGAGTTAAGATAATTTTTTTTACATAAACAAAAACTAGTTTTTCATACGTATTATCTAGGATGATAACTTATTTAAAATTATTTATTAAGCTAAATATTTGTTCTTATAATTTACAGCATTCCTAAATTATAAAAATTTATGTGAGTACTACAGTCTAATACTTTTCAATTACACTTGTTTCACTGGAAGCATAGGTTCCTCAACACCTTCTTTGATTTTGTCCTTACTCATATGCTTTTCCTTTGTTAAAAACTCTGGATCATTCCATTCTTGCAATTCACCACTTCCATATATCAGAAAAATGGCATTGGACACGAGGAAAAATGCACACACTATCCAAAATACCATCCGCCATTCACTTATAGTTTGATTGGGCGTGATAACTCCGACAACATACGGCGACACGATGCCGCTTAGAGTTGAGACTCCGTTCACTAGACCCATGATTATGCCAGCGTAATTAGGTCCCAAGTCCAAGGCATTGATCAATATGCTAGAGGTTGCGCAGCCCATCAGCGTCAAACCAGTTGTTAATAATCCGACGACGAGGAAAGCGTCGCAGCCGGCGTATGAGGCCGCTACGAGGAAAGTCGCTGGACCTACTGATGCAATCGTACTGCCAATTTTTCGCACACTGTTAATTGATAGATGGCCGTTTGCGATTATCCAATCGGCGATACAGGAGACAATGCTGCTATTAACCCACATGCAGAAATATGGTAGGGATGATAGGTAGCCATTGTTGTCCACTGAGAATTTCAATACGCTACTCACGAATTTGGGCATGTCACTGACCAATGTTAAGAATCCCCATGCGTTTCCAATTGTCACAGCTATTAAAGCCCAAACTGGCGCCGATCTCAAAATGTGTTTCCAGGGTGTTGGTGGTAGATTTCCGTGTGTGTTTTCTATAAAATGCAAATACGCAGATTTATTATACAAACTCTGAATACTCTATTGTTAAGTTACTTATTCGAAGCGATTTGAAATTTATGTAAAATGGCGAGACACATTAATATTTTACAAGAATATTTTAGTGACATTTGAGTTTGAAAACTATCAGCTTGTAGATTGTTCAGGTTTATGAATTTATATAAATTCATAATAGTAATTTAATTATGACAGTTGAGGAGATGCAAAAGAGTAGCATATATCCTTACCCCATCATCATCGACATTGTATTTATTTTTTGGCGATTTAAAAAAGTTTTTCAAAAACGGCGATATATTACTCTCCGCAATAGTGTAGAAATATGTGATTAAAATTATTTTTCTTATTAGACCCTTTAAAGAACGTCGAAGTATACATAATTATATATAGTTACCGACATTTCAGTATTTATATTAGTCTTTCTCAATTTTTACTAATTCTTTGAGTTATCCATTCTTTCTTAAATCATTGAAAACAGTGGATGCCTGTAATAATTTAACTAAACCTAAAAATAAATTTAAATCATGACTTTTTTATTAGGAATCTACAACCAGCTCTGACATGCGCTTACGAGAGTGTGTGGAATACCGACCTCTATTATACGACCGTACATTAGGCATCCATTTCGACACAATTATCACTACAATTAGCGACTAATTCAAATTCGGTTACCCTGCATATAATGTAATTAGCAGTGATTCTGTAAAATTTGGAATACAAATTTTAACATCTTCAAAAATTCGAGCAACAAAATTTTGTCATTTTTAGCCTCAAGAATTTTTGAAAATGTTGTTGAAATTTTGATTAAAAATTTCCAGGATTATTGATAATTACATTATGCAGAGCAATCGAATTTAGATAAGTCGCTTATTATAGCAATAATAGTATAATGAACTGTAATGAAGTACCGCTCACCGACCAACACCATAGGTCGTATAATAGAGGTCAATATTCCACACTACCCAAAGGAGATTATACCGACATAGTTCTCTGCCGTACCAACCACAAGGCTTTCAATTAAATATTTATTGTTATTAGCTTTTTTTTAAATAATGAGAGATGACACACATAGAAAAATTTATTATTGTAAAACATACATTTATTTGAAAAACCGAAAGATGTCTTACTTTGGGATTAAATTTCGCCTTTATTTTTCAACAGATTGATCTGAAATTTGGTCTGTAAGTGGATAATAATTTCTTTTATACGTCTACTCACAGAATTTAAAATGTCAGTAATAATAAATATTTAATTAAGAACATTGAGGTCGGTATAGCAGGATGCTTTGTCAATATAAGCCTTAATTTACATGATGAGCAGTATAATTTCAAGTATTAAAGAAATTATCAAATACAATGAATGAATTTTTTATTGCGCACTCCTTGCACGATTACGAAGAGTAATGCCCTTATTTTAAAATTTTTCTAGAGTTTAAGAAAATAAATAAGATAGTGCTACGGATATGGTAGATATCTATACCAGTCTTTCGTATGCCCTAGATGTTTAGATTTTAAAACGAAAATACGTATTTCAACAAGACTCTTACTCATTTTGTCTTGCAAGAACTGTGTTTCGCTCTTGGAAATAAACGGGTGCGTGCTTGGCATGTCATAGCAAAAGGCGCTGTTAAGGAGAAACTGAAGAAAGCCCACACCGCCGAAGAAATAGAAAACAGCCGGCCAACCCCTGGATGAATACTTGAGTATCACACCGGACACGAGCGTGCCGAAGATGGTGCCCAGCGGCGCTCCAGAGAAGGCGAGCGAGCCAGCCTTCGAGCGTTCCTCCTCGGGAATCCAGTGAGCCAAGAGCGCGCAGAGAGCTGGATAAGTCGTACCCTCGCCCAGGCCCATGAGGATGCGCAGGTAGATGAGGGCCGTAGAACCACCCCACTCGATCGTGACGGGAGTGAGGACTGTCAGTATGGCAGTGGAGAGGATTCCCAAACCGAGGGTATGTTTGCCTCCGAATTTATACGCTATCACACCGCCCGGTAAGTTCGTGAATATGTAGCCCCAGTAAAACGAGGACAATATTATTCCCTGTAAGGGTTAAAAATCCAGTACTTTTCTATTATTATACAATTGTACACTCACGAAAGTAGCTTCTAGATGATAGAGAAAATCTTCTTATCATAAGCCAAAACAGAAAATCCGTTTCATATGAAATGAATCTTCTATAAGTAAGAGGAATCCATTTGACTTATAGAAGATTCATTTTATACGAAATGGATTTTCTCCTTGGACCAATAATAAGAAGATTTCCTCTGTCATTTAGAAGCTACTTTTGTGAGTGTAAATTATTAAAATATGAATTTTGTAATTTCATTATAGTTTATCAATCGAAATCATCGTTAGATCCTACCAAATGAAATGATGCAGATTCTGTGTAGTACCATTAACGAAGTTGTCAATGTAATGATTATATTCAATTTGACAAATTTAATCGAAAGTTATATCAGAGTAGTTATAAACATACTTTATTGTTGTATTTAATAAAATAATACAGTACATATATTAAAAGATCTATGAAGATAAAATATTGAGCACATTCTTGGCTGCATACTGTTGCTTAATCACAGTACGAGACCTACATAACTTTGAAATATAATGAATCGTAGATGCATGTTTCAGTACTTATTTTAATAAAAATGTAATAACATTAAATACATGAAAATTTATGAATTTTCGTCAATATTTCTAAAAATTTAACAAATTATTCAATAAAAGACTAATCGTATAGAAGAAAATCTTTTGTAAAAATTAGTAGACTGTTTCGTAAAACGGTAACAGACTGTAAAAATTCCAAAACTTACTAGACTTTCTGACAGAATTTGCTATACTTTCTGCTGAATTTTACCAGAAAGTTTTTTAATTTTAAGTCTGTTACCGCTTTATAGTAAATTTTATTAAAAAACTTTTTCCTGTGTATAAAAACGAACGGCACTTCAATTTTTTATATGATCTTTTATGAAATTATTTGTCACATTACTTTTATCTTTCAATACCTGCGTGTATTCACTCCAGTGAAATGTTCCACTTGTGGCAATTGTTTCATTTTTATTGTGAAAGTCATTTCTGTCTGGACATGTGTCATCTAAAAATTCTACTTTGTGATTTACAGGAACTACCATTTCAGTAATAGCTATTGATAAACAGATACGCATGGAATATGCATTAAATAATCCTAAGAAACTCATTAGTACAATGACCCATCGCTGTGGAATATGTATACCTGCGATAAAAATTAATTATAAAGCAAGTTTTGCTAATGTATTGCTTAGCATAAAAATGTTACTTACAGCAAGCCTTCCAGATGGACATTTTATTTATTTTTATAAATTATAATAAATCACAATATAAAAAGATCTGCAAAGTAAAAATATATATTTTATTTCGTGACAAGAATCGTTATCGTTATTCCAAAGTTTCTTTTCTGAAGAAGTACTATTAGTGTAAGTTTGTGTGTGTATAATTGTTTACCTTCTTGATAAAGCAATAAAATATCCTTGGTAGAAATTCGCCTATCGCGAAATGGCCAGAATCCTAGTAAATGGGCAGGAAAAATGGCCAGTTAATTGACTGCGATGAAACGATTCGTCTACTATTATTCTCCCATTTAATATATTGGGGCTAAAATGACATAACCTCAAAATTTTCAACTCAACTTTAACTGATAGCTTACTAAAATATAAACAACATACGAAGGCCAACAAAGCATTTACTATAGCCTTTTCATAGATATCTCGAAAATAGTATATTACGCACCATGGGAGGAAAAAACTTGGACTTGCCTTCGGCTCGGGTGGCAATTTACACGAGATATGGGCTGGCCAATTTTACTCCCGTGGAGCGTATACTATTTTTCGTTATACCCAGGCCGAAAATACCACATTCCCGTTTTTGTGCCGGGAGGGAATGTGGTACTTTCGGTCAAGATAAGGCGAAAATGTCTTTATTGTCATTATTTTCTGTCCTTCTCACACTTCTCTATTATAACAAGGCTTTTACTAGTCATTTATTCACTAAAAACTGGCCAACTCCAAAACCTCATAGATAAGAACTAGCTTATGTCAATCTTCGATAAACTCATTCTATTTTTCAATCTATTAAATGTTCAAATAATAGGAGAAAAAGCGTTTCATCGGGGGCCAAAAACTATATAGGCAAATGACCATTTTATGGCCAGCCCTAATTTAAATGACCATTTAATAGGTAGAAAATATTTTGGATTTCCACCAGTTAAGAAATTTATTACGTACCCTTGCAGTGAATCTGACAACACAGTAATTCACGTAGAGTATAACCTCACATTTTTATAAATTAGTAATATTGTTCTGGAAATATATCTATAAATGAATTGAAATTATTGAAAATTTTTATTTGTTGAAATAATTTGCATGGATGTTATTGGTATAACGTTGTTCACTAGGCAGTGAATTAAGTCGACTACTTTATTCAGAAATAAACTATAATATTCCAGTTATATATACTGTGAAATAATGATTTATATGAGATTAATTAAAAATTTACATGGCATTTAATTAGAGCTTTACGTAAAACAAAATTAATGACTGTGCATTAATGTTTTAAAAATAATATAATTTAGGGCTTGCGAACGTCACTTTCACTTCATTCAACATAAACATTTCGGGGGATTCACATAATAGGAAAGTAGAAAATTATTTTTGAACTACATTATAAAATAAACATCAAGGTATCTTTAAATATATGAAAAATCAAACTAGTTATTCTTACTTGATAGGAAAAATGACTGAGCAAGAATTAAGCTGTATACTTTTCAGAGATTTTCAAGTTTGCAGAAATTTTTCTTTATCTCTTATAGTTTACTTCTGTATGTAATCAAGTGGTTTTATCGGTGCCACAGCACATGTTTATATGCATTATAATGTATATGCTTTTAATACGCACAATAATTTTATTTTTAAGATAAAACTGTATATATGTCGCAGATGTCGTATGAGGTAAGAACGTTATTACCTAGAATTAAATTTTATATCATTATTAAATTCTATGTTCATTAACATACTTAGATAATACAATTGTTATTAAATTGTACAAACTATTTCGTAAACAATGTAATTTATTGACATATTTTCAAACAGAATTTATCTTTTAAATGTATATTGTCGATTTTTATTGATATTCATTAAAATTAATTCTGAAATTTTAAATAAACTAATATAATTTTTTATCGAATAGGTATCTCGTTTGATAATTAAATTCTTAATTTATTTAATATACGTTTTAATATTGTATATGCACACTGCTGAATTCAACAAATTATCTATTGTCAGGCGATGATTAACTTATATATTTATTGCATAATAAAGATATAAAGGTTCTTAAAATAAAAAAACGAACACTACAGCGGAAATACACTCAGACTCTAACCTTACAGTTCGTTAGGCGACATTTGAAAGACTGATCATTAAGGTCTGACAAGTTTAAATATGCGAATGTCTTCGTGGGTGATTTATTATACTACTTATATAACTAAAAATAAAATGTCACTTGATATTTAAACGGCAGTATCTACTGATCTTGCTTGTAAAGATAAATTTGATTTACAGCTTCGCACACATTTGATAATCAAAGTACGTTGTAATCACTTGCTTAATTAGAAGATAGAATATTATGTTTTTTGTTCAACACGTTGTTTTGTACATTGCTCGTAATCCATTCCTAAATGGACAACATAAATCGAACTCCACATAATACATTCTTAAATATTTACAAGATCTATCGAGTAATATTCATGTATTTACATTGAGAACGCGAAAGAGAACACAAAGAAATAGATTCATGAGCTAAAAAAGTAGGCGTGACTTTAATAAATCTCACAAGATGCAAAATACTTGGTAGGTTTTACAAGTTAAAATATATAAATAAATGTCTTATAGCGTAAATCGATAAAAAGTTAAGGTCTATGTTTCCCCGGCTCATTTCACAGCCACGTTTAAGAGTTCAATGTTCTCCTTGGCCTTCTTGGCCCTCCTGTCGCTCTTCTCCTTCCTCAAGAAGTCCGGGTCGTTCCAGTACTGCACCTCCCCGTCGGCCCACAAGACGAATATCAAATTCGTCACCAGGAAGACGGCGCAGATGATCCAGAAGACGAGCCGCCACTCGCTCAGCGTCTGGTTGGGCGTGAGCACGCCTACGATGTACGGGGTGGCAATGCCGGTGAAGGCGCCGATGCCGTTGGTCAGCGCCATCAGGCTGCCCGCGTAATTCGGGCTGAGGTCGAGGCCGTTGACCTTCATGCTGGGCAGCGCCGCGCCCATGAGGGTCATGCTGACGGCGATCATGACGACGACGAGGGTGCGGTCGCAGCCCGCGTAGGAGGCGCCCACGACGAAGAGCGCCGGGCCGATCGAGGCGATCGAGTTGCCGAGCTTGCGCACGTTGCTCGTCGACATGCGCTCGTTGACGATCAGCCAGTCGGCGATCCAGGACGTGAGAATGCTGCCCAGCCACATGCAGAGGTAGGGCAGGGACGAGAGGTAGCCGTTGTTCTCGATCGAGAACTTCATGACGCTGCTCATGTACTTGGGCAGGTCGCTGATCATCGTGAGGAATCCCCAGCCGTGGCCGATCATCGCGGCGGCCAGCGCCCAGACCGGCATCGAGCGCAGCAAGTGCCGCCAGGGCACCTGCGGCGGCTTCTTGTGCTTGTGCTGGCTGAGCTGCTCGTGCAGGTACTTGAGCTCCGCCTCCGAGATGAACGGGTGCTCGTGGGGGTCGTTGTAGCAGATCACCGACCAGATGAGGAACCAGAGCACGCTGAGGCCGCCGAAGAAGTAGAAGACGCCCTCCCAGCCGCTGCTGCTGTAGCGCAGGATCAGCCCGGAGCTCGTGGTGGCGAAGACCGTGCCCAGGGGCGCGCCGGCGAACACGAGGGAGCCGGCCTTGGAGCGCTCGTCGACGGGCACCCACTGCGCCAGCATGACGTTGAGGGCGGGGTAGGCTGCGCCCTGGGCCAGCCCGACCAGCACTCGCAGGCCGATCAGGGCCGTCGCGTTGCCGTACTTCACGCCGAGGGGCGTGAGGATGGTGAAGAGGGCGTTGAAGAGGATGCCGAAGCCCAGGGTGTGCTTGCCGCCGAACTTGTCGGCCAGCATGCCCGCCGGGATGTGCGTGATGACGTAGCCCCAGTAGAACGAGGAGAGGATGATGCCCTGGAACAGAGGGAAGAGGGCTCGTGAAGTCAGATGTAGAGGCTTATCAGCTGACGTAAGAGCTCTTATCGCTCGCCTGCGCCGGCTTTTTTCCGCGCGGCTGCTGATAGCGCGGCCGATACGGCGAGTCGATTCGGCGCGTCCCGTCGATTGAATGGACGGAGCGTGCGGCATTGCACTGTGCGAGCGCGCTTACTGTGGACACGTGCGTGCGCGCTGCGTGATTCGCGACATTTTTCCGGAGGGAGAGGAGAGACTCAGCGGAACTTTCCCATCTGCTGCAGTGCGTTATAGCGTGAAAGTGTATATTCGGTGTGATAACGTGCGAAAAAAGCTCGAGCGTTAATTATTATGCGAATTATAACATTTATATGCAATTATTTACGTTCAACAGAGAGAAAGATAGGGATTATATAAAGTGACGTTGTTTATTATCTTGAGAGAGAAAAAAAAGATAACTTCTTCAGCAATTCTTACGTTTGGTCGAACGTGAAAAATTGATAAAATATCATATATATATATATATACACAAGTACAACATATTTTCATTTATCGCAATCTATTTCGACGAAGCGGCGGTCGTCACAGACGATAAATTGTTCGTTAATAACAATCTTTCCTCTTTCGAGAAAACAAAGCAAATAATAAATAATGGAAATGTGATATTTAAAAATGCCGCGTGCGAGATTCAGATCATTGACATTTTTAGGTCGAGATCATTTATATAGCGCCTTCGGCGAAGGTGAACAGGTTGCCGTCGCTTTTTAAAAAACTGAAAGAAAAATGTTTATATTTGTGAAACTGCCTCAGCTGTGCGTTTCCTCGAGATGAAAGACTTTTTAAACTTCACGTTTGCACGAAGAGCCATATACTTTTGAAATAGTCTTGCTCGAAGGAGAAAGACAACGTTTTCCTTGATAATTTATCTTTGACTTTATTAACATAAGGACAAACATTATGAAACTTCCATATGCAGCGTCGCATCATCACATTCCACAGTGCAGCGATAAAGAAAGAGGTGCGCCTCGAAAGTACCGAAATAGAATGATTTTCATCCGTGACAGAAAAAAAATTTAGTAAAAAAAAGTATATGTACGCGCGTGTCGCTTGGCTTATCGCTTATGTTTATGTTGTTGACTTTATCTGCCGCCGACGCTCGCGGCGCGCCATTCGAATAGGAGGAAAAGGCCAGATGAATGGATCACCTGAGTATACTCGCTCCACTCGAACGTCCCGTCGCTGTTCCGATAGTTGATGCCTTTGATCGTGGAGTTGGCTCCCATCCCGAGTATATCATCGTCGGCTGGGTTCGGGCACGTGTCGTCGCTGAGCTGGCTCGTCTCATTGCTGGGCTTGATCATCTCCGTGATGGCGATGGACAGGCAGACGCGCACCGTGTACGCGCAAAAGAGTGAGAAGAAGGCCATAATAACGCAGATCCATCGCTGCGAGACGCACGAGCCTGTGGATTGGAGCAACGTGCATATAATATCTTGTGTCTATACAGTGCACATGCAAATTAATCTCGCACGCGCGTGTATGCGCACGTTGCGTGCTGAATTGATTCGAACGCATGGAGAATTGGAAAATAAATTGGGAGCGAGGTTGGGTCGGCGCCGAGAGAGGTTCTCACACGTACGTGCTCGGAAAATTGTATGAGTATGCGCTTATAACGATTGGCAAGATAGTAAACGAACCGCTTGTAAACTCCGATCGATTGCTTTTACATTATATCTGGCCATGCATCGATGAATGAGAGAGAGAGAGAGAGAGAGAGAGCGAGCGTAATAGAAATTCGTGGAAATGACAAATCGAAAATCAATTAATAATTGTTAAGTCGCGCACGATTGTGTAGCGGTAGCATTGATGCATGAAGACAAGTCGGAATGTCTATATTATATGAATTGAAATTAATTAGAATGTTAATGGAAAGTCGTATGAAGTAGTGACTAATACGGCAGGGAATTCTTTGAGAGCATGCAACCGCACAGTAGCGCGGAAAAATACAATACGTATAGGTACACAACAGATAACAATAACAGTGGATCCGAAACGTAAATACAGACAGTGAGCCGGACAAACGCGCTTCTATGCGTACTTAAACGGCATCCGATTCCCAAGGAGGAAATAAAAATTCTCTCGTTTATTCATGTACACCCAAAAGCCCGATACAATCGTCGAATAAATCGGCAAAATACTCACAACTTTCCTTCCACTGTGCCGACATCTTGACTCACAGGACTTTTTTCCCGTTCTTTGAAAAAAAATCGGCGTGAACCGTCGTATCTGGAAACGTGAGCGCGCGCTGCTCTCTATCCCCCTCGGGAAAGCGGGCGACGTCAGCGGCAACTGCGGTGCGTGTATACAGCGATGTCTCCAAGCGAGGGGCTCGACCTCACATGATGGTGGCAGTGAACAGGTATAAGCGCCGCGTTGTCCCAGCGTCGTCGGGCCCTCACACACTATACGTCGATATATATATAAATACACGCACACAGTATCTGTCGCGTCTATGCTAGCAGCAGCAGCAGCAGCAACGGCAGCACGACGGCGCGCGCATAATCGTTCGCTCTCGGCGATCGGTAGATAACTGACGGCTCGGCGCACAACTCCTATAAACTTTCTTTCGAATTCGAGGCGGCTCTACTCGGGGCCGGCGACGTACGCGCGGGCGTGTGCCACTGTTGCTACTGCCGCTCTGTTGGAGCGCGTCATAAGATCCAATATTTGCTTTACCACAGGAGCCAACCGGCAGATGAGATTGAGAGGCAATGCCCTTGCGCAAACGAGGGAGTATATACGAGGGCGGTGCGAGCGACAATTATATCGTATACCGCGCCGACGACGACGAGGATGACGGCGCGCACCACCACTGCGTGTCTCGTCCGCGCAAGATCGTGCCGCACACGCGCCGACCGGAGCTATACGTGCGTTCAAGTATACGCGCAAGCTTGTGTGTATAATGCCTGAATAGAAAATATTTCGCAACGTCTCGCAAATAACGCGCGAGAGATCGCGCGTGCGAGCGAGCGAATTGATAAACGCGTGGGGGATAAAAAGTCGAATTTTCCAAATGTATATATGTATATGTGCGCGCCGAACGATTACGGCAGCGGCATATACATCCAACGGTCTTCTTGCCACTCCTTCTACTTTTCCGTGCTTATCTCGCGAGAGACGCGCGTCTATGTGCTTTATTATGGAAAACCCCGCAGTGTGTTTTATCTTGGTGAAACATTGCCGCGGCGCAAACTGCCATTGCCGAGCGTCACTTGACGTTTTAATTTCGTCGCTTATATACATAATAATGCTAATGTATTTATCATTTTAATTATCGACACCGCTCAAATGCACATTTATTTTACTACGAGAAATTTGTTTTTGCTAGCATCATAGGATCCGTCATATATTCACTAATTAATTAAAATATATAAGTTTTGCTTATATAAATGTATCTATATTATAAATTGTTTTAATGATTTTTCAACAACAGTTGACGCTCTTACTATCAGTCTTTTCTTTTTTTTTTACAAAAATAAAATAAAATTCAAGTGCTGTATATATGTAAGACGTATTGTAATGTTTCTTTATTTGAAATATACATTTTTTTAATACTTATCTATATAAAACGCGGAAAATGAGATTGTCTTGCAATTTTTATATAATTTGTACATTCATTTCTATGTAGAAATTTATCATATCAAAAACGTGCAATTTTTATCGTTGGTCATCAAGTTAAAGATTACATGTTACTCCTGCGTGTAATGCTTATCTATACTTCTTTATAAATACGTGTCTAGACTATAAACAATGTCTCAGCATTTAATGTGAGTTACTTAACTAATTAATCATTTGATATGTGGAACTCCTGAATAAAAGTTCACAATAATAGAAATTAAATTATTCTAACGTGAATAATATCAACTCTTATTTTTCTCGTTATTTACGGAAATTCCAGATATCTGTTTTTACCTGGAAATACTGTTAATAACATTCAAATCGTACTCAACATTAATTAATAAACGTTTTCATTAATAAGAAAACAATCATGAGAACGAATTATCACTCAGGGATTGCTTGATTTACTGTAAACATTCTTACAATGTAGACATAATAATATCAATTAATTGATCCCATGATTATTTTTAAAAGTCATTTATACGTCAGTATTATTAGGTTCGAGGTCGAGTGCATTGACACTCAAAGAAGGCATTGCACTTCCAACTACCGTCACAATGATCGTTCACATAAAGAAGACTATAAACTTCTGTAGTATTACTTTGCAGTACAAACTTAAAGTACAAAAGGTATTTCATAATAAAAAGTTATTTTTTTTACTCAAAATTTAATTTTGTCGCTAGTATCCATTCCACTACATCCCAGTTATTTAAGCGTATCTATATACCAAATGTAAACTAATGATTGAACGTTACAAAACTTTTTTATTTTTATAATCTAATTAAGAAACCTTTTTTATTAGTTTCAAATTCATTGGGTGTGCGTGTGTGTGTGTGTATGTGTGTGTGTGTGTGTGTGTGTGTGTGTGTGTGTGTGTGTGTGTGTGTGTGTGTGTG
>JAYJLV010000011.1:9563781-9580847 GCA_036873485.1 Torymus texanus
TAAAAAATCTATATATTCAGGTGGTAAAATTTTGTTAAAGTAATCTTCTAAGTATTTTTCAATATTCTACATAATTCTTGTACATTTCAATAATAGAAATAACTGTGTACATTTTTTTGCAGCAGAAATAGCATAAAACTTAAAGAAAACCTAAAGAAAATGTGTATATCGACCCCACATTTCTTGATCTTTTCAAAATTAGAAGGGCTGTAACTTTTTTTGAGGACAGCGTTAGGATCTAAAACTTAACAGAAGTCTACGGTATGGCATTACCTACAACCTCTGCAAGTTTGAAAAAAATTGGGGTTCCGGAATCCTGACCCTATCATAGTAAGACAGGATCTGAAATTTATTTGCTGAAAAACTAAAATTTATTGATTTTATTGTTATTTGTAAACTTTTTACCGGCATTTAAGGTTATAGCCAGTAATAACTTTTTTCATGCGAATTTCAATAATAATGGAAGTGGCTTTACAAAGATAACTCTGGTTTTACATCACAAACAGATTTAATTACTAAAAGTCATTAAAAAGAGTATTCAAAAATCTAAAATGCCTATAACTATATGTTATAAGAACCTATTTTGTATATGTAAAAGAATTGAAATAATTAATTCAAAACAAGTTTCATAAAAAATCTATTGTTTGAGCGTTCTTCAAATTATCGAAATGTTTGTTTTATTGTTACGGAATTAGCATTATAACTATAAATATTATTAAAACTATAAATAAACTATGAATGCGAAAAATAATACTATAAAAAAAGTTTATCTGATAATTATAAAAATGATAACTCCTTCAAAAATTAAGTTACTATTAAAATGAATGTAAATTATAACACTAAATATTGTACAAATTTACTGGTACGGATTTTCTTAGTGTCTTTCATTTATTTTAAGCTGATTTTTACAATATTATTTAATATTTTTTTCGTTTTTTATAAGTTTTTGTGCATCCCTTTCTTTTACTCATTGAATTACATTTAGCATATATTCGGCCACTCGCACAGATTATGAAAAATAGATTTTCTTGAAACACTCAGAAAATGTTCTGCTACTTATTCCGGATACCCCTGAATTTATCGAATTTTTTTTACCAATACTTTTGGATAAGTATATCATATAGGTCAAAAACTGATTTTTGATGATTTTTGCAATTTGATTAATTTATAACTCCTCAGGGAAGAATTTTTCGCGATAGACATAAGAATAGTTGTTTTTTGTAGAATTTTCTCAACTTTTTAATACAAATTTTTTTAAAGCCGAACGTATATGCTTTTACTCAAATATATGCAAATGTAACATATAAATTTAGAAAATTAAAAGTTTTGAACTAATAAATCCGTTAATATTAAAAAAATTCGGGACTAATTTCATTTTTAAATTCAAGGTTTTGATTAATTTTTAGTTCAAAAACGATGCAAAATTTCGAAATATCCTACATGGACCTTTTTCTTACCATTTTATGTAGAATTTTACTACATTTTTTCAAATCTATATAAGACTTTTTTTTGAAAATCACTAACTGAATGAATTCTTTTAGATGCAAAAAAGGTATCTTCATGAATATATTGGTAGAAAAAGTCCTGATCAGACTTTTAATTTTCTAAATTTATATGTTTCATTTGCACATATTTAAGTAAAAGCATATACGTTCGGCTTTAAAAAAAATTTGTATTAAAAAGTTGAGAAAACTCTACAAAAAACAACTATCCTTATGTCTATCGCGAAAAATTCTTCCCTGAGGAGTTATAAATTAATCAAATTGGCAAAAATCGTCAAAAATCAGTTTTTGACCTCTGATATACTTATCCAAAAGTATTGGTTAAAAAAATCGGAAAAATTCAGGGGTATTCGAAATAAGTATATAGCAGAACATTTTCTGAGAGTTCCAAGAAAATCTATTTTTCATAATCTATTTGACATGCAGAGACTTGGCCATACATATATATAAGTTTTTGAAGATTTTTCAAAATAAAATTGATGTTGAAAGATGTATATCGTATAAAGAAGTATATCATTGCCCGACAGTTTTTGGTATAATATAAAACGAAAAAGATGAAGTGTGGAAGTTTTACTCAACCTGTTTGTAATATTCATTACTTCATGTATAACTATTAATTTTCTTTTAAATATACAAAATATTATGAGTCTAATAGTGATTAAACGTCTGATCTGTACTACATTAGTCAACTCAGATCCACATTTGTATTTCTCCAACTCTATTACTCAAAAGAAAGTTTTAATTCATGTCTATACTTTATAGAAATTTTTCAAATCGTTTTAATTGCCTTGCATTCTCCCATACACATTGCACTCCCCCATTTGAAACACATTTTTTCTAAACTAGAAGTGTACTGACTATAATATTGTACAAAAAGTTAAAAATGAAAGAACTCGTACAAAATCTAGCCGCGTCGCTTCGAACGTTTTACCCAACACGCATACACACAACGTCTGCTATATAGGATGGCGGTGACGGCGGGGGTGGTGGTGGTGGAGCGCCCGCTGCAGGCTTGCTCGCAGACGCGCTCGCGTCCCGGGCGATAATATCGCTGACGAGGGCCGCCATACTGGCCGCCACCCGATCCAATTGGTCGCGCGCGAGCGATAAGGGGCTGCTCGACGCCATCTTGCCTGCCTCGCGCGCACGCGCAACCTTACGCTCGGGGGTGGCTGGGCGGTGAAACAGAGAGACGTAATATCGGAAGGGGGAGGAGAGGGGAAGAGAGAGCGAGAGAGAGAGAGAGAGAGAACCTTGTAAAGACGGCTTATCGCGTCGGTTTCCGAAATTAGTCGACATGAGAATCAAAATGATTGATGCCGCGGGATATTAATTGCGGAAACGACCGCTGTAGGGGATTGATTAATCTTATTGTTATTATGCAAAATCAGTGAGTCATTGCAGTGATGTAGTTAATTGGCTGTTTTTATTGCTGAAACAATAATGTAGAGGTAATGAACTGAAAATGGTGAACACAGATATTATACGATTAAATCAATAGAAAAATACTATATTGACATATCAGCGTGAGGAAAGAAAATGTGGAAATCAATACGGATTGCCAATTGATTGAATCAATTGTAATAAGTAAATAGATCTGGAAATTTTTTTTATTATTCTTTAAAACTAACAATAGCCTTATAATTATAATTCTACAGTTATCATTATTTTTATATATAATACAACTTAAATATTTGGTATTGTATTGATTAACTCATTTTATAAATTATCGTCTACTAAAATCAGTTATAAACTTATAAAAATACTTGTAAAAATACATTTTGCATACTAACAAAAATAAATGTTATCTACACATATTATTATTTAAATGTTATTATAAAGAACGTCATTATTGAGATATCTTTAATGCATATTTACATACAATATTATTTTCCTTTCCCATGTCACAATGATAAAATATGCAGTTCACTGTTGTATTCAGCATATATGTGTGCGCGGATTACACTTTCCGAGATATATAACCCGAAAGAGAAGAGGGCCGAGATAAACCGAGACGAAGACGTATGTCGGGGTTGCTGTTCCAGTGATAAAGCTTTGGATTGGACGCGCGTACAGCGCAGGATTTGCGAGTACAGAGACTCTCGCGTACAGTGATATATACCTATGTAGCACACGTATATAGCATCTTCGCGACACAGCAGTGCTGGGAATTTCCTTTTGCTCCCTTTCTGTTCCCCACTCGACCGACCTATTCTCAATTCTGTTTCTTTTACATTTTTACATGTAAAACATTTTGGAAAATTATATTACAGAACGTTACGATGTGTAAGTTATCAAAATTATATAAAAATAATAAAGTTTAAAGAATATTGAGGTCTTAAAAAATTAAAAACTTACAGTTGATTATACAGTTTATAATATTCATTTATGTAATTTTGAATATACTTCAAAATTTATATTAATCGTGTGTACAGGTGAATAAAATTATTTATTTTATTTTTCTCCATACGCGCCTTAGTACACCAACTCCATAATACCATTCTAATTTTAATTATTCCAACGTTATCGGCGATCCGCAACGCGTTACCTCGAAAAAGCGTCTACTCACTGCATCATTCGCTCCCTCCGCAGCCATGATACCATACCACCCACTCTCCCTCCTATTCTTTTCCTCCGCGTCAGCTACTTTCATCCTTCTCTCGTATACATACACCCTCCCCCCCCCTCTCTCTCTCTCCCGTTATCTTTCTCTCAGGCCGCGCAAATGGAGGAAAGCGAACAAGCGTATCTTCCTTCTCGCGCGGGTGATTTATCGGTTCCGTATCCATTCCGCGCGCCCGCTTGCTCGGAGCATGATAACGCGGAATTGCCCGGGATGGAGCACGGCTACGCCAGAGTATGTATATAGAAGGCGAGCGCTCGGTAAATTGGCGAAATAATCTCGGGGCGGCCGGGCGTAAGCGACCTCGATTATACAGAGGAGCTCGTAAAGCTCCTGAAAAGTGGCCGACGCGCGCGCTGCTGCTGCTGCTGCTGCTGCTGCTGCTGCTGGCGAATTTACGCGCGGTCGACCCGCCTGTAGTTTTCGGCTTGATAGGATACGACGCTTGTAATTGTAGAGGGTTTCCCGAGAATTACGGTTTTGTATAAATTTTATTCAAGGATAGTGAAACAGTAGCGTTGGTAACTATTATTATTTGAACTATCAAGCTTAATATATCATATTTTATAAAATTATAAAATACTTATATATAATTGATAATGTATGTGTGTATACTATTTTGAAATTGACTGAATAATAAATAAAGCAATATTGAAATAGGTGACTGGTTTTTGCTAGAAATTACAAGATTTTAAGATTACTATTTAAGATTAACTTTTTACAGAAATCTTACAGTTACCAATCTTAATTTACAAATTACTTTTAATACCCATACTTTTTACACAATATTAGACTTTACGCTTTCATATTGTATATAGAACTTAAAAAAATACATCAAAGTCAGCACATTGTCTAAAACCTATTATTTTCCAGCTTCCTCGTATTCCCATCCAACCCGATATCCACAAGCGACGCTCTCGTAAATACTCCCCCCTCACAGCTCTATCGCCTTGCACGTAAACGCATTCCCCCGCCACTGTCTATGAGTAACTACCTCGAGAATCAACGCAGAAGTCATCCAACTACATACATATACATACCCGGCGCATCGTCAGTGCCGACGTATAACTGCTCCCCACGCGTGTATAATACAAAGAAACTATCCTTATTGCGCTGCGCGGGCGCTTCTTATTTACGGGGCCGCGAGTCCGCGATAATGGTACGTATGATGGGGCTACCCCGCGCGCCTCGCAGTACTCACCCGGTTGCCATGGCGACGACGGCGACGTCGACGACGGAGCGACGGCAGCATGGAAGGAGACGAGATGAGAGGCCATATTGGTCCCCGGCCAGCTATCGATAATAGGAAAGATAAGAGGCCGGGCCGAGCGCGATGTTTTATGGCTGCGAAAATGGCGCAAGAGAGAGAGAGAGAGAGAGAGAGAGAGAGAGAGAGAGGAGGAGGAGGAGATACTGAGAGGAAAGTAGGAAGTGCTTATGCCGTGTCTTTGGGGGGATGTAGACGTGTTTGCGCGGAGCGAGATTATTCTTTGATTAGGTCAGCGATTTTGCGAGCGAGGGCGGATAAAAGGAGAGACGTGCGCGCTTGCGTATATTTTAGAGAGCGTTAAAGTTGAATAGATGTAGCCGGGATTATCGGGAAATCGCCGGATGATATACGAGGAAGTGAACGTATGTGCGCTGCGTATATGAAGAGCGTATAAATTGAGCATCTTTTTTATTCTCGTTTCGAAACATTTTAAAGTAGAAAACTGGTGAAGACATCGGACTTCTTTGTTAAAATTAGAAATAAAATTGTGCTTTTTTAATTTATACTATTTACTAAAATAATAGTAATACTGGCAAAGTTAAAATTTCTAACTCGTATACTTTGTCGTCCTTGTACTATAAATTTATAGGAGTGGATAAAGTACAATAAGTTCTATATAAATCCAAAGAATCTTATACAATACTGAATTATTGATCGCGGGCGGTATCTATAAGTTTCTCACTGTTTATCCGCACCTGCTCGTAAGTCGGCAAGACCAAGGATTTTGGGGCGGAGTCAAATTAAAGGCGTATACTGGTCGTTGCGTTGGCTTCGGCTCGACCAACTTTAGCTAAGCCGATTAAGCTTAAGCTAACTTCGCTCACTTTTCAAGCATGTTCACGTTCTATTATTAACCCTGATGCGTATAACTGGGATTAAGCTTCCTACTGCTTGAAGGCTATTGGTTTAAATAAACTCTGGACAAAAGGACAATTTTTACGCTGTGCTATACCTAAATGAGCTTATGCGGGTGGGTATAATTATTGAGTTGCCAGATTGACGTCTCTGTTTTGGAATCACTTAATAAGTATGGCATTAATTGGTAATCGATACTACGATTTATTATTTGAGTTAGTTATATAATAAAAAAAATAATTTGAATAATAAGTAAATCAAATTGTAAAACCTGTGCACATTGCTTCCTCCTAGAGGAAAACAGTTTGTTGTAAAAACATGTTATAATAGTTTTCTGAGGTGTTTGGAATCAAAATACATGGTTTTTGAAAAATATCTGTATGGATGTGTGTGTGTGTGTGTACGCCTGGATCTCAGCTTCTACTCGGTCGATTTTAACCGGACAGAACTCATTTCTTTTTTTTTGTGTGATTGCGGGTCAAAAATCCGGTTTTTGATTGGGACGATGCGTTTTTTTGTTTTATTTGGAATTATCGATTTTCTCAAAATTTATTTTTGCTTTTTTTTAATGATAGGATCAAAATATTTTAATCGGATGGATATCATTCGAAAAAGAATTAAAATACCTATATCTGTGGCTTCCCGGAATAACTATATAATAGTCCTCCATCATGTAATCAAAACAATAATTGATAAGGTGCACTCATTTTCGCGCATGAACAGAAGGAAGAACAGTATAAGTGCATATTTTTTCAAATTTTCCCCGAATAACCATATATCTCCACCGTTTCAAAATAATTCCCGGAAAAACACTATGACTGCACCTGTTTTAAGAATGATTCCCGAAAAATCCATATAACTCTACTTTTTTAGATAAACAAATTATCTACTTATTTTATCCAATCATCTTTACATCTTACCTTTTTACATTTAAAAGACTAGGTAGCTAGATTCAATTAACGCGCTTCGCACGTATTAGTTTTCATTATTTTATTTTATTATTTATTTTTTGTTTTTTGAGGTTCTGAGCACACGATCAATTTAGTTTCAAATTAAAAGTTTCTGTCAATCAGTTTAAATTAAACGATAATAACATAAATTTGGTAAATATGATAATAAAATTTTCCTTATACTATTCTAATTCTTCACTTTTAAATACTTATAAATTCGAAAATTCAATCTTGAAAATTCAAACATATTAAATTTTTGCGCCTATTCTGTATAAAACAATCTAATGAGTCTATAGCAAGCAATCAAAACAGTTTTATTGTGATGACAGCTTTCATCCATTACTTTTTTAAGAGAACAAGATTTTAACCTTTTCTCTTATTTTTTTCATTCTTATTAATTTATGGCAAAACAATGTAAGTGCTATTGAGACTGGAAAAACCATATAACTCCACTAAAATTTTTTCTCATGCCCGAAATAACCGCATATAAGTGAGAGTCGATTTTTGAGACATGATCACTAATGGGTTGAGTAACTATGGTAAAAAATGGGTTATTTAGATATGAAATCATATATGCAGTGCTGTATTCCATCTCATTTATCTTCAGTTTAAACACTGATACGAAACTAAAAACTAGATTTTCTCGAAATCATGAAAAGTGCAGATATATGGTTATTCCGGGAAGCCACAGAAATTTTTTACAAAAAAAATTTTCTACCTATCACGGTCAATTTTTTTGAGAAAAATCATGATAATGTAGAATATAAATAGAAATAATTTGTAAAAATTAAAATTCATTCTGTTGGTTAGTTTTTGAAGAAAATATTTAAAAATGAAAAAAATGAGTTTTGTATGTCCAACGATTACGGGAGTAAAATTGAGTTAATCACTTCAAAATTCGTTGTAGAGATAGATTATGGATAGCTCTCTGCCGATCTTTTTGGGGGGACAAAATCAATATTCCATAAATTTCAGAGATATTTGAAGTTAAAATTTTTTTATCCTTTTTTTAAATCGTAATTTCTCGAGAACGGCTCTATGTATCTGAATCGGATGTGTAGCATTTGAAAGAGTATTATAAGACATATATTTTCTAAAAAACAAGTTTTCAATCATTATAAAAGCGAGATTTCAATCATCATAATTAATTAAAGAAATCAGAAAATTAAGTTTGAGGAAGCCACGGGCCAATGAATTGGTATAGCGGTTTTTTCTTTATAGAGATTAAAATATATACATAAACATATTTATTTCTAATTTATAACCATTTTCGTAATGATACACTAACTTTACTTCACCCTTATACTATTGTTATTCTCATTCTAACTGCATTAAAAATTTAACCCTATCATATGAAAACGGTATCGCTTAAAATTAGTAATACCTACGAAGCATTTCTCCTTTCAAAACATAATATATATTTAGTTCAGTGTCGTGCAATCTACATGAAGATGTTAATATATATAAGTTTGTGACAATATATGAATAGTCGGTATAGAGCAATGGCCGTTATAACACAACTATCGCTCGTGAAATTTATATATATATATATATATATATATATATTAGAATTTTTTACTTATTATAACACTATTAACACTATAAGTATTTAAATCTAATATCCACTATTTCCTTTTAATAATCTCATCTCCGGAATCGACCAATCACATCCTTGGACGCGATTTTATTCAGTATATTTTTCTTTTCTCCAGTGACAATAAAACGTTGAAGCTCGGCGGAGCTTTTAATGCGAAAAAGTCCGCACCGTCGCGCGCGTATATATAGGAGAGATAAAGGCGCGTTTAACCGAAAGTTGCACAATGCGGTTTTCATTAAGTGAAATGAATGCGAGTTAATTAAAGGGTGGAAGCAATTACGGGCGTATAAATCGTGGCCGTTAATCCGTTATAGCGGAGACAAGTTAAACTTCTCCGAGGAGAGCGAGCGAGGAGAAGCGAGGCCGAGGGATTTGCGGGAAACGACGCCGAGCGCCGCATAATTGGCTTTGAGCGTCGCCACCTGAGCTCACATAAAGCCACAGCCTTAGCACGATCACGCACGCGCACGCGCGCACAGTAGATACTATGCTACCCCCACTGTGTATTCGTGTGTGTGTGTGTATGTGGGTGTGTGTGTATACATACGTGGGGGGTTTCATCTTCTCCCCCACCCCTCGTTTTCTCGACTCCCTCGAATATTTACTCGGACCGAGGATTGACTAAGACGTAAATTGCTTGCGCCGCTGTAGTCTCTATTCCAAATGATCGGGCAAATTTTTTAATCTACAGTGTACAGTGCGCAGAGAACGAGAAAAAGTGAGCTTATTTTATGGCTGATTCATTACGTCTTCGTGGGGGTTTCGTGCATAGAGCTGGCGCAGAGTAGAAAAGTTCTTTTTATCGATTTGCCTCTATATATACATAGACAAACCGGGAGGTATTTAAGAGATTCAGAGGAATGGTTAGAAAGTATTGTCAGAAAAACTAGGATATTCAAATAAAACGAAACAAAATACATATAACAAATCTACTTTCTTTAGTGTACATTGCAAAAAGTATCTTATGTGACATTAAATTTAACCTGATGAAAATCTAAAACATTTTATAACTATGTAATAACTGACTACTTACTTTAAAAACTTGCCATAAAATGGGAATTCGTCACGTTCAATTTTTAGCCCTCGAAGAAACAATTTTTAATCCCCAATTTGAACATTTAGCAGTATGAAAATGTAAAGTGGTTTTCGAAGACAAGCACGAAAACTTGTTCTTCAGTATTTCAAAAGTAAACTTTTAAGGTTATACCATTCTTCTCCTAGTCTATTGAATATGTAAAAAATGGAGGAAAAAGCATTTGATCCAGATCTCACCATTATCAACCAAAATATAATAATATTGATGTGATGCTGATATAAGAAAAAATTAAGATACAAAATATGTGTCAAACACAGGAATAACGACTAAATAATTAATCCTCTTCAGGAGTAAGCAAAATAAAGTGTCTATTAACATACATCACATGA
Organism: Torymus texanus; assembly: GCA_036873485.1. Classification (NCBI taxonomy): domain Eukaryota; kingdom Metazoa; phylum Arthropoda; class Insecta; order Hymenoptera; family Torymidae; genus Torymus; species Torymus texanus. Next base: position 9,574,004 of record JAYJLV010000011.1, read on the forward strand.
AGTTATTAAATCCAAATTTAAACAAATTTTTATATTTTTAAATGCAGAGCATGAAAGAAGAAGTTGGTAGATTTTAAACTGCTCCCCGTTGTTTACACCCAGATAATGAGGCATATTCCACACATGTCTTCATAATCGTAATAAAAGAAACTTGGCTATTTTTATCCAAGTTTCTTTTATTTAAAGAAGGTTGAAAAAAATAAACTGACATCACTTATTCGATAATTATTGAGCAGACTTCACCAATTAACTTAAACATTATCGACTTTCCAATTCTACAAAATGTTGAAAACAACTGAGGATTACTTTTATCATGATAGGAAACCAAAAGTTTAAAACGTATATTTTTTTTTATTAATAAGGATAATGCCACTAAATTTTATGTTATAGCTACCAGTTTCATCCAGGATTTAATGATTGAATTTGATTGGTCTATATACAAATAGTTGTAAAAGTCTGCTATATTCGAAATTTTTTATAAATAAATAAAATAAAATACAATATAAAAATTAAAATTAAATGTTGTTTACTTGTAATATTTAATTAAAATTATGAAATAAAAAGGTTTAATGTGATCAGAAAATTATTATCAGGTAGACGTGAGCAAATTCTTTGTTTTATAATAATACAGTGAAATTCACTGCAGTAAAATTCTTATACTCTCGTCCATCTAGTCTGGTGAATGTCCCGAGTATTAAAGGTGTTTCATCCTGGCTACTGGATTAGACTCATCAGTGATGATCCATCTTTTCTCATTAAAGAAATGATACTCTATACTTCTTAAGTAAACCGCATGACCAGCTTGCGGCAGGTGTCTGATGACGGCTACTGGATCATCACTGATGAGTCCAATCCAGTAGCCAGGACGAAACACCTTCAATACTCCGGACTTTCAGCAGACTAGGTAGACGAGAGTATAAGAATTTTACTGCAGTGAATTTCACTGTATTATTATAAAGCAAAGTATTTGCTCACGTCTACCCGATAATAATTTTCTGATCACAATAAGCTTGGTGAGCGATTTAAATTCCTTTATATCAAAAAGGTTTAATACTTCATAAAAAAGTTATCATGCTCGTAGCACACTCGAATTGAGTATAATATGAAGAGTTTTTGGTTTAACAAAACCATGTTAAAAATATGGTTTGAATCATTTGAAATCAAAATACCTACGTATTTTTTTGAGAAATGAGTATTTGTAATCTTTGACGAAAAAAAGCTAATGAACTAGAGAACGACCAAAAATTTAAGCAGGGATGTCTCTCCAAATTTTTTTATACAAATTTTTTTAACTTTAGTATTGCGGACTTCTCATAGACTTGTTCTTTTGCATAAAAAAAAATCGTTTGGTCGAGTACACCGAAAATAATTTAATAGTGTTTTCAGAAAAAAGAATTTGGATACTCTAAGTATTGCACAAGCCGCATCACTTCACTGTCTATATTAATCGGAGTCGTAGTGCCAGGTATAGAGTCACCTGCAAGATCTGTGTATACGCGTCCATGCGACCGCCAAACTATACTTTTGACTTCGGTAATTAGCGGGAATATGATTTACCCGGTGAAGAAGTTGACTTTCGAAAGGGTTGAATCCAAAAGGATGACAATATTGTCGCAGGCATAGTCTAAAAGTTAATAAGGGAGTTTAAAGGGTTAAGTATATGAATAGGATTAGCATTTGTGAGAGTAGGATTATGGCTTTCTCCGGCGATCATAGCATTTCTGGCTCCTTGTCAGAATAATTTATGATTTTACTGCGCATATTGTGCTCATTTTTATCGAAGTAGTAAATTTGTCAAATTGCTTTGCAAAATTTAGTTTCACCCTTTCAGAGACGATGGAATCTATACGGTGCCATTCCGTTTTTCGCAGTTTTTTCTTATTATTTCTATAAATAAAGCAATTGAGTTGCATTTTTTGAGAGTTCAGAATAGTTATTTAACAAATGTTAATAATTTTTTGCAAAAATATTAATTTTGTAATTTTTATGAACAATTTAATGGATTTTTAATTAGATTTAAGGTTCAATATTTTTCTCAAGAGAAAGAAGGTAATTTTCAAGTATTTTTTAGAAATAAAGTTATGGTCCGAAAAAACGCTTACCACCAAAATGACTATATGTCCCCGATTATTTGTTCATTCAAAATGTTCCGAAAAATTAAAGAATGTGGTCTAGTAGTAGTGCACGTCTAAACTTTTTGATTTTCTGTGAAATTTCTCAAATATGATATTCCCGTATTTTCCAGTAATCTATATTTTAAAATTGACCAATCTCATTTCGTATTCCCCTCGATTTCCTTAAGAATATTTTCATGCATAATGCTATTGTAAGAAACCACAGTTAATGCGATAATTTATTGGAGGCTTAAAATTTACTACTCTGATGAATCAAAGACACGTACAATGCGAGCAGTAAAATCGTAAAATTTTTCGCAAGTAACCAGCCTACATGCGAATGCCATAATCGCCTGAGAAACCCAAAAACCCATTCTGGCAAATGTTCACGTCGTTCGGTCGGTCGGTCGGTCACTTAATGCCCCGTCACTCATACCTCCGTATAACCCTTTGAGCCCCCTTATTAACTTCTGTACAATGTCTGCGACAATATTCCCACTCCTAAAGCATTCAGCTCTTTGGAAAAGTCAACTTTTCCGTCGAGCAAATCGTATTCCCGCTAATTGCCGAAGTCAAAGGCAGTTCGGCGAGCGTATGAACGCGTATACACAGACCGCCCCCTTATGATTTAGCCGCTCAGCCTGCTGCAGTAGCCCCTGATAGCCCATACCTAGCTGCCGGGCGATGCGCCCTCCCCTCCGGATTCCTCGGGTGCGTAGCTAACATGCCGGTACCTAGCCGCCCGCAGGGCAGCCATTGAGACATGAGACGCCGCGCGGCGTTATTTATGGGCGAGCGGTCCCTGTTTGCCGACACTGCTTGCGGGTGGCTCCCGGCGAAACGGAAACACGCAGAAGTGGACGAGCTGCACGAGCAAAGGCACGAGATGAAAGGCAAGGCAAGGAGAAGAAGAAGAGCTGAGTTGCCCCGTCACGCCCGAAGTTATTACGATCATAATTTCTCATTCGAAATCGACGATTGACGCTTATGGCGTTTGGCGGTGAAAGTCGGCAGGCAGGGATGCTGAGAGCGGTACTGCTGCTGTCCAGAGATGATGGGCCGAGTTATAGTTTTGAAGGGTGACCGGGTGCAGCCTCGTTATGCGAGGAGAAAGTGTAATTTGGCCGCGAAAATTTCATGCCGAGGTGGCTGTTACTTTAGGACGGCAAAATGACGTGCCTTTAAACCAAATCTCGGAGAGAATTGTACTGAATAGGACCAAAGGATTTAAACAATCGAGCATTGTTATTGTTGTTTTCATTTTCATAAATTAGAAAATTTGACTTCTAACATTTTGCAAGTAATTATTCTTATTCGAGATTTTTTTATCTAAAGTATTTTTTGTAACACATGCACGAATTTCGCGATTTCTCGGCCTAAAAAGAGGTCGTGAAATGACTTTTTTTTTACCAACGGAAAAAAACACATTTGCGCCCGCTGCTCTAAAACTGCGTATAATTGCAAAAATTAAACATAATCCCCCATAACTTTGTGTGTGTATGTTTTTCATGGCTTTTTTTATTTGAAAATTAATCCAATTTGAGGAACAACAAGAAAATAGAATAAATTTTTATTTATCAACTTATGCTCGCTTTTTAGGCTCAAAAATTCAGAAATTCAATACATGTGTCCCAAAAATATGATGTGCACCTAGAGCTAATGAGCCTTTTGACCTCGTGTGTTTGCAGTACTCGTCTTCGGATCGCAAAACGCACTCGCCTTCGTCTGGCGCTAGCTGACCTTCGACTCCTATTGCAAACTCCACACACTCGATCTAAAAACGCCCACTTCATGCCCTAGGTACACAATATACTATTAATAAGAATGTATGAGATATCTTAGAAAAGTATAATCTGAATCCAACTGTGTTATAATATAATACAGATATTATCTACTCTTATATTTTGCAATTTTTTATAATAAGAAATTATTTCTTAAAAGTATTTTTCAAATGAGTACTTGGCAAATAACATCACATAAGACTTTGTTAACGTTTACTGAATTAACTTATTGTAGGAAAAAAAACTCACAGAATTATTCGTAGAGCTTTATACAAAATATTTTGCAAAAATTTCTGCAAATTTCCGTGCAAATTCTTTGTCTGTAAGAAAATTCTGTTCAGAAATTTTCGTGAAAAATAAGAAAAAAAGAAGTATAATTTAATGCAATTACATTTTAGTTCTGTTAACTATATTGTTTATATGAATAAAATCAATTTAAAAAAATATCGTTTAACTTTGTAATGTTTAAAAAATAATGATTACTTGTTTTTATGACAAAATGCGGTATTTTTTTTATCGAATCTGGTGCAGGTTTTGTTCTATAGGCGAAGACTACACAAAATGTTCTAAGTAATCTTGTATAATTTTTGTAAAAATTTCCATACTTCGACATTAGTTTCTCCAAATTCATGCATGACCACTTTCTGTAACTAATTTTATGAGTTCATTTGAACCTAATGAAACCCTCAACTCTACCAGTTATCAGTACACGATGACTCGTCAAGAAACGGGTTACAAACCTGTTTGACACCCCAAAGGGCAAAATTTTTCCAAAACCAAAACTGTAAATTACCTCTCTTTCCACCATTTTTTCAGTCAGACTTTCTCCCGCCTGACAGCTCCACGTCAGCATAGGCTGGAAAAACTGAGGGGGAAACGGTGAATGCTTACGGAAGCGACAATTATGATCGGCCTAATGGAGACCGTAAGAGGGAAAAACTGTGCTGTGCGCAGGAGCGCGCGGGGTGTAGTGTAACGGCGGGGGCGCACACGCAATAAAGCATCGGCTCTCGTCGAATATTATTGACGCGCACAGCACGGCCGCTGCGAACTTTCCCTCTCTCCGCGCCATAAAACCGCACCAGCGGGAGCGAGATACGCACGGGGTGTGCTGTGCTGCGCAGCTCTCTTCTTGCGGAAGCAACGGAGAATTTTTCGCAAAGGTGCGGGAGCACATCCCACGTCGTCATAAACCATCATCGCATCGCTACGGTGCTGAGTGAAGAAGAGAGAGAGAGAGAGAGAGAGAAAGACGCGACGAAGGTCGCGGGAGGTACGCTAGAGAATTTTCACCCACGAGCATTTTGCGCAGGGTTGTGTTCGAGGTGAACGAATGATTATGACTTTTGAGATGGTAGCCAAGTGAAAGTTGGGGATCTCATTTTTCTCTATATAGATGTTTTATTTACAAATGATTAGCTATTTTACTACAGTTATTCACAATTTTTTTATGATTATTATTAATATTATTATTATTTAGTTTTACCTTATGTTATATGCAAACAAAATTTTGTTCAATAAACAAGTTTTTGTATGTATAACCATGCACAATGATAATCGCAAATACTTGAAATCTATACGAAATTACGTATACAAATTTGAAGAGCAAATAAAATAATAAATTTTCTATCCTCGTACTTTCAGTCCAGACGCGATAATAAATGAACAATTTTAGTCGACCAGTTAAATTCATTATTAGCAGGTCATTTGAGTAGAACTGCATATAAATCCATACAATTAGCGACACCAGTCCAAAGCAAAATGCACCGTCACTCCGAGTCACAGGCAATAAAGAAATAAATAACCTCCTTTTACTCGGCTTGAGCAAAGCGGAGCACTAAACGACCTCGTTGTTGCTCATTCTTCTAATCCTGCAAAGACTATGCTTGCCATGATACATGCGACTCGACCATAAAGATACTAGTGTACCAAAATAGACGCGGCACAGCTAAACGGTATCCTACAAGTGTGTTGGTTTAGTAAACGAGCCCCACCCCTCTCGGGTTGCCAGACACTGTGATGTCCAGGTGGCACTAAGCGCTGTATACATGAGGCTCAATAAAGTCAACGCGCACGAAGATATTAGCCGCAAGGCGCGCCGAGATGAATGGACCCCCTCCGTTTTTCGCCATGCCACCCCCGCACTACTGCCCATATGTCGCGCGTGGCTCAGTTTAAAATAGGTTCGTCGAAACGGGACATTAGGCCGAAATCTCGCGCGTGAACGCGTCCGAATAAGCGAGCGCGCGTGCGGGGGAGGAGAATTGATGATGGAATTCAGTGGCGGCCGCAATTACCTGTGTTAAATTGGGTTATTTGAGCCTTGGATTTTTCATCGCGGGGATGCGGTAGTACCTCGTACGCGCTGCGGGGGGAAAGTTTGCATGTGTGGGTCTCCATAATTCAAGCTTTCGACAGATTGGGGGAGTATATAGGTTTATAGAGGATATTTTATTGCTTTTGATTGTCTTCTCTATTGAATCAAAGTATATTGGCATCATGTATATAATAGATATATGGATATATATCACTCTAATAAATATGGGTACACGTTTCTGCGATAGAAATGTTAACCACAACTATTCACTATTATTTGGTCAAATCGCAATAGGTTGACCAAAAAATTAACCAACTATTATCTAAAAGTATCGTTTATTTCATCACGGAATTAGCCAACTGTTGACCAAAAAATACTTAATTTTCAAAATTACTAATTTAGTAGATTACTCATGACTTGTAACTCCAATAAAAAATATAAATTTGTCTAATTAATAAGAACATCGAAACTTACCTATACATCTTTCTTTTTCTGTAAGCTTCAGATGATAAGGTTATATTTTATTTAAATGTAGTAGATAGGTACATAAAAATATCTTTATACCACTCTAACCTCAAAATCATAACTTTAATATGATTATTCGGCTCTCGTGGTATAAAATACTGTATGGC
>JAYJLV010000011.1:9590943-9605755 GCA_036873485.1 Torymus texanus
ATATACACACACACACACACACACACACACACACACACACACACACACACACACACACACACACACACACACACGTAGGGATCAGGTCGATACAATTGAGCAGCGCCTGCGGGTTGTCTAGTGCGAATTTTACCTTTGAGAAAGAGGCTCGGTCACGTGTATTATACGCGGACGACATCTCTTTTCGAGGCGGATCGAAGTGCGCGTGCGGTCAGGATGAACGTGGTTGATATATATATATATATATGTATTCGGGGGAAAAGTTGATTGTGGAACAAAGAAGGGAGAGTGGTTTTTGCAAACCCTTCGGTCGCATGAGGAGACGTTGTAGTAAGCCGGCTTAACGCTCGGGTTCTTTTTCGACGTCGCGAAAAAATTGCCATATATATACACGTGAGTATGGTGTGGGAGAATAGAGATATAATTTTTGTTGGCTGACTTTGAAATAAAATACATTGAGAGCATTTTATAAGAAGAAAGTTGAAACTTCAAACGTATTATTGTAATCATTTCGAAATGTATTTGTATCGAAGAAAATAATTTTGTAATTAATTTTATGTTGGCGAAAAATAAAATAATAATATTGTACTGCTGTCGTAAAAAATTTTAATATTCTGTATGAATATGATTAATAAATGTTATTATTGGTATTTTATATGCATTTTTTGTAAGAATAAACGATGTTAATGTATTTATTATGCGAAGCGTTCTGCAAATGTGAGTAAATTAAAATGCCCTCCGATTGGATTTTTAATGAATTGCGAGCAAATTCCAGGAAGTCCAATAACATTTGAATAAACGAAGTAATTGAAGTAGCGAGTTTTATCACCCGAAAGGTAAGATAAAAGTTTTCCCATACGAGCCTGAAACTAACGTGAAACTTGATGCATCAAAGGGGTTCGTTAACGTAGGGCTTCAACGCTCCGCTGAAAACTTAATCGTCTTTTCGCGAGTTGCAAACTATCGTTCGTTAATCCCTTTTTTTCAGCAGCCCTCTAGAAACTTTAATACTGTTCAGAGAGCGCAATGTAACGAAATACCTCTGATGGTTCCTCATTTTTTTTTGTTTCTCTTCTCTCTTTTTTTTTATTTTCACTGCATGGCACTCTGCAACGACTATACACTGTAAAGCAATGCATGCACTAGAATAAATTGCTAAACAGTTTTTCAAAATTTTATGTTTACTGCGACCAACATTTTTTCCAAATTCCCCATTCTGCTTTTCTATCCAACCAAAAGGTAAAAAGGTAACACCATCAAACATCAAGCATCAAGGATTCAAGAGCTTCAACGAAACCCGAACCAGTCCGAAAAAACAGACACGAGCAACGTACGCAGAGAGAAATCAGCGCAATGGCGAGTGCGTGAACTCACTCAACCTGGGTGTGATGCTTGCCCGTAAAGTTGCAAAGGGCCCCAGCGGTCATCACAACCTTTTTGAGTGAGCGAACGCGCTCGTCGAGTTTCAACACAAATCTACCAGCACCTCGGGAAATACGAACTGCAGGAATTTACCTCGTCTGTGTGTACCACCACCTGACAACGCAGAGTCGGAGCAACGCTGTTTCCGACGACTCGTAGCTGCAGGCCGACGAAATTTTCGATTTCCACGGTCGCGGAAAAATGTGAAAATAACTGTTAGAAATAGTTTGCAACTGAGCTGAATGGTTTGTAACATGCGCTGCATGAAAATGAAAAAACATGTGAACAATTTATGGCTCATATAGTTGAGATTTATATATAACTCAGATTGAAGCAAGCAATAACGAATATATCATTACCTTTATTTTATTTTTTTTTTTCGTTATCTACTCGACTAGTCTAATTGGTTTCATTCAAGTATTAAATAATGATCAATTTACCAATCTAATTTTGTTCTTTATCTTAAATATAAAAACAAACAAATTATCGAAAAGATCGGATTATTCTTACTTCAATGTAAATACGCTATATATAAACAAACGATCTTCCGCGCGGCACTTATGTCTCAAAGGCAGCACGAAGAAATATTTTGTATAGTAAAAATTACTATTTTCTATAGAATAACCTTGGGACAGATTCCTTTTCTCAGCAAAATTTCAACAATTTATACCGAAAATTACTATTTATCTTCTTTTAAAAAAGTGATCTTTTCTTTTAAAAAAGTGATGAATGAAATCTGTCATCGTAATAAGACTGGTTTGATTGGTTGTTATTGATTCATGTCATTGATCTATGTAGTATAGGCGCGAAAATCTAATAGGTTTGAATTTTCAAGATTGAATTCTTGAGTTAAGTATTTAAAATTGAATAATCAAAATAGCATAAGAAAAATTTCATTTTTGTATTTATTAAAATTAAATTGAAACTATCATGATCATAATCATAACCTCAAAAAAATAAGTAAATAAATAAAAAGTACGCGGGAACCCGTTTAATGTAGCTAGTAAAGTACAAATTACAAAATAATATTCATTAAAATTTGAGTCTCTCCCACGGTTAGTATTGAAACTGGCAATTCTCACTACTGAATTTTTCTCCGTATGTTACCGCTGCTCTCGCCCCGTCACTGTCGCCCGCGTAGTCGTACAAATGAAGAGAGAGGGCATGCAAAATCCAAGCCCGTTCCCACCCTCTAATTCCGCGCGTCCCGCGCTTTTCATTCCGATTCCCACGACGGAAGGTCCGCGCTCGCGTGTTGCCGTGTTAAAAAGACGCGCCGCCACCACCACCGGGAAAACCAATAAAGCGCGCCCCCGGCTGTTCTTTTTCCCGTCCCACTCGGGCGTATGTCTACGTAGTACTGCCACGAGCTCGCATTCTTTTGTACGCCACGCTACATTTCGCTCTCTTTCCGTTTCGCTTTACTTCTCTTCTCATCTCATATTGTTTTGCCGTCTTGTTCAAACTTACTTTCTTGTTCGGTTGCTCTTATCTGCTTCTGTGGGTCCCTTTGAGGCTACGCTCACTCCCCCTCTCTTTCTTGTAGATGTACCGCGCGTGAGGGCACCGGATAACTTTTGTTCGTGACAGAAGGGTAAAGTGGCTCCTTATTTGCGTCCTGATTGTGTTTCGCTGAAACATCACTCGGTAGCAGCCGCAGTCAAAGCTGGGAAGGGCACGCTTGTTTTTCTCTCGATTGTTCCTCGCTTTATATCTTCCAACTGGCTTCCTGCGTCTTCCTCCCTTGCTCACTTCGCGAATTAAGTATTCGCCTCGAGTTATCGTTGCAGCGGAAGTCCACTGTGTAAGTTATTAATATACTTTGGATGCCCAAGAAAGAGTGTTTAGAAAGAGAGAGAGGGAAAGAACGTACGAGAGAGAGAAAAAAAACTCAATTCAGAATGATTTTATCACGCTTTAATGCGATAATTTTGCGAACTGAAATGAAATTACGATGACGAGCCATACATTACGTTTTTCATCTGATGTGTGACAGAATAATGTCAGATGCAAAACAGATAAACTCATGTTAAGTTTCGTCGCTCTGTATTAGTCATGTTAAAGTAGTCTTATAAGAATCTTATATGCAAGTAAAAGAGATCACATGTAAAGTATCTGGTTATTTTCATCAACTATTGTTAAAAATATATTCTTACAATACGTTACCCTTTTAAACACACGCGTGAAAAATGTCAACTGCATGCGAAAATGCCAATCTGTTACCTATAACGTACTATAGTTAATCTGAGACCTCTTTTACATTTAGTAAAAAACTTTTAAATTTTATGTTTACTTATCTCATACGTACTTACAAGCATTGTCCGACCAATTACAGACTCTTCTACTTATATTCCGAATCATACCATTACCCGAAAACTATCACAAATTTTAATAAAAAAAAAATGACGGATCCGGTCTTGAACCGACGACTGAGTCAGAGACATTGCCAACAATCACGACCGTTTTCGCCCGGCTTTCTGTTAATGGTCATCACATCCTAATTGTACTTCTCGATCTCTCCCTATTCTGACTATTCTTATATGAATTCCCATCCGTAATATTTATAACATAAATTATAAGTTTCAGTTTAAAAGCTATTCGTCACAAGGCCTTACACTTAAACACGTACAAAAATCTTTTTAGATTCTGCAGTCCTCGACAGTACGAGAAAAAGTCCGTAAGAATCTCATTAAAAAGCGTTATTACGCTAAACAACATTCCCCTTATCGTTCACCTTCCTGCCAATTTCACCTCCTAAAGTAAAGCCACTCTGGCCGGAACCCTCTTCAAGCTCTCTCTCTCTCTCTCTCTCTCTCTCTTGCTCCCCATCCACGGAACAATTCTCTCCAGTCTTCTCTCCTCCTGCTCCTCCTCCAGCTCCTCTCACTGCGTTCTCTCTCTATATCTCTCTCTTGTTCCGCGCGCGTACATAATATATCCTTGCACTACACGTGTAAGACGACACGTCGCTACGGTGCGACACCAAGTAGGTCGAAAGTTGGGCGAGTTATCCCGCGAGGCTGGACGCTCATGCGCTTTCTCTCTCTCTCCCTCTCTCCTCGTCGTTGCCAATGGGGCCGCGACCCAATTTACCACTGCCGCGACGACTCTCGAGCTCTCGGAGGTAGGGGGAGGGAGGGGGAGGTTCGTTTTCGCTCACTCCTTAGCTCTACTGCTGCCTCTAGCCGCGACGACACGTCCGGCCGCCGGCAGCTGCTGCTACTACGACTCCCCGAAGAGGCAGTCGTGCGCGCGGCCGCGCGAGCTTTGGCGAAAACTTGGCCGAGTAATTGGATCGAGGTCGCGGGGCTTTAAGCAGTCGTGGATTCGGGAGAGTGGAATGCGCTTGTTAACGTCGGGCCGGCTAACTCGCCGAGCAGCAGATGCTTGAGGTTGCGCGCGAGGACGATTCTTTTTTTAGGCTCGAGCGGCTCGTTTGAGCCTTCCTACTGGCATCTGCGCCTCTCTGCCCGTGATTTATCATTGCTCGACGACGACGAGGAGGAGGATTCTTTATTAGATGTCATTAGTGATTCGGGTCGGATCGAGAGCCACTTAACTCCTTCATTGTGCTACGTTTTTCTCTGCGCGTTCGGATTGATTGTTGCGGTTCTTGCTTGTAAAGCTTTTTTTTATTGGAGGAGATGTAGAATTCCTCAACTTGCTTTTAAATTAAAATTGACTTTATTGTATCTAGTCCAAGTAAGCTTTATATTCGGTTAAATAAGGTTTGTAATAATACAGTACAGACTCTATCGAAGTGAATTTCCTCTCTGGAACACTATGTAATAGACGCATTTATCGATTCAGCTGGCAACCGCAGCAGCCCGCTCAAGTACGTAAGCGATCCGCGTGTTTCGCTGTGTTTTAATCCAATTTGCGGTCACTCCTTTATGTTAGTGTTTACTTTTGACAAACCGGGTAATTAACTTTTGTTTTTCTACCGTCAGCCATATTTGGTTAACGACTCATCCGCCCCCATTGGTATTTTTCTTTTCCAATAACGCGCACAATAACGCGCACGCAGGGAAGATTAAAGACTTCGGCGGGGAGGAACTTCCAAAGATTCCGGGGCATTCGATTATCCGACGCGGAGCCAGCCAGGCTTGTCGCTGAAAAGCCAAAGAGTTGGAGGAGCAAAAACTAATATCGATTTGGGAATCTGACGTGAGCGCGCAACATCCTCTCGCACTTCCTCTCTACCTTGCGAGGAAACTTTGTGCCCCGCTTGCGGGCGAGTGAATTTTGAGGGAGACGGGCGCTCCCGAGTTTCTTGATTGGGCGCACGAAGGTGTCTGTATGTATAGATATATGTATAAGCAAAGGATAGCGCGTGACCCGCGAAAGCGTTCGACGATTGAAAGCTTGGCGAATCAATGTTCGAGAGAAAATTCAAGTAATGCCTCTTGGTAGTTATTGCTGGTGATTGCTTGCACCGTGTGCTTATAAAATTACAGATACAACTATTGTAGAGTTGAAAATAAAATTATTTGTGTTTAACCGTAAGTTTGTATTACAGAAAAATATCGTTTTTGTTTTTAAAATCTTAGAATTACATATTCGAATCATCGCTTCAGCTTTAACACTGTATAAACATATAAACATGTTTTTTTACTCATCCGTAATCTTTGGAAATTATATTGAATATTTAAAATTATCCAACGAGATGAAGAATACTGAAGTAATATACTCTCTTAATGAAATGGCAAGCAAAACAATCTTAGACCGATAAAATGAAAGTCTCTCATCGCTCATTGAATGTTTTTGACCCATCCATCTTTCTCCGAAATCGTATAACCACCATCCGGACAACGAAAATCCAGCGCATCGGTCTCTCCCCTCTAACCCAAAATAGAATACAACTCCGAAATATCTTTCCCCTCGTATTCCCCAAACACCAGTCTCTCACTCGGTACCACTGTCTCCGACTCTCCGTCTCCGAGGCAAATAACGCCGAAAAAGAAAGCAGCGGGGACTAGCCATTACAAGACATACGGAAAAGTCCTCGAATCCGAGGACTAATGGTCACCGCCCTCAGCTCACGAAGACTAGCCACTGTAGTGTGCCCATCTCGCAAATAATCCCTAATAAATTTCGCCTCCCGAGAGGAAGAGAGGCGGCAGTGGCAGCCCTTTCGCGAAAACTGGCAAAAGCGCCATTTTTCCGGATTTACGATCAATTTCTCCGCGCGCGCGCGCGCGACGCTGCCGGTGTATTTGTCAACGGTACTCTGCATCCAGCGGGTGAACGCACGCGCGATCGCATAAATAACGCGCGAATTTCCCGTCTCCCTTTAGCGCGCGCGCGTGCGATCCTCTCGTGGCTGCTACAGCAACCGGCATCTCTTTTTGGCTTTTATCCGCTTTTTCCTTTGTGTATTTATATGTCTCGTACTTCATGCGTTTGCATACCAGCGGGAGAGAGAAAGAGAGAGGTGTCAACCAAAGGGTCAATTAAACAAATGCGTTTTTTTTCCAGCGTGAAGGTTTATGATTTTCGGGGACCGCGTTGCGTGGGCAGTTTTGAATGATTTACCGAGAGTGATACGACGTGAACTTCTATTTACCAGCGCTGTTTGTAAATATGAATATAAAAGTTTGTCATTGTTTAGCGTTTGTTCGAAATACATTATTGCTAAAAATTATTTTTGGGGCATTCATTTTATCAACATTAGTTTATATGTTTGCACATTTTACGTTCGTTATTTACTTGAAACAATTATTAAATATTCATTGTGTATAAAGTTATGGTTACTATACATATTTGCAGAATTCAAAGTTACAATGAACGTACATTTTAAGAGTATATGAGTACTATGATAAATGAATAAAATCGACGAGTTTAGAAGGGATTTAGAATTATAATCTTAGAATTTCAAAAAGATCGTTACAAAAAATTCGTTCTCTTTTGAAAAACCATTACACAGTTTCACTATAAGCTTTAACCCACTTGCTACTCAAGCCCAAATTTTTCTCAATTACCCTCCCATCGGCGACTCCTCATAAACTCGGTGCACAAACACCGAGTGAAAACTACCACTCTCTTTCTATCTCTCTCTCTCTCTCTCTCTCGCCTCCTCGACAATGTGTCGGGGCGATAGTACGTGGCTCGCATACGGTCCAGTCGTGGCGTACTCGTCCCTCGGGAGCAAATGGCCCGCGGGAAAAGTGTGCCGGCCGATAAGCGGGTGTACGCGAGAGCTGAGTACACACACACACATACGCATACACACACCTTCACGGCCGATCGCCTCGACGCAATCGGCGATCGCTTCCGGGGATTTTCCCTCTTGCTCTCTTGCTGCCGGCCAGCGGGCAAAGAGAGAGAGAGAGAGAGAGAGGCGCCTGACGAATCGATGCCGTCCCTGTACGCCTTCGGCCACTCGAATGCATATGTAGGAAACGAGTCGAGCATTCAGTGGCCGAGTGTGTCGGCGATTTGCAGGCGTGCGAGATACGCGCTCTGCCCCGTCAAGTGGGAGGAAAGTGGGAGTATAGATGGCTGGTTTGATTGTTTTATGGGGTATTTGCTTTAGCGTGAATTCCGAACTAGTGTGTTCAAATAAAAGCAATCATTTATATGGTAGATGTGCTTTTTTTCGTGGATGAGATTTGAAATCGCTCGTTATATTAAATTTGCCATCGAATTGCGCAAAGAAAAGGTTATCAAAGCTTTCAATGCCGTGATTATTAAATCGCAATAAATTATATTATTAGGATTTCTTTTGCGGTCTGCACAAATTATACAGAACACGAATTAATATAAGTTATTAATCCGATCAATCGAAAATTCAATCAGTAAATGTACATTTTAAATAAGCCAATAAAATCTATAATTATTATGCAGAAAATACGAAGGTATTGTTAAATAAGTTATTGATTTACATTTTTAAAATGTGACCGGAGTTTTTATAAGTATAATGAACAATTAGCAATTGAAATTTACAGTTACGTGCATAGTTGAATAATATTAATACTCACAAGGAGAATATCTCAGATCCGGATGACGGATTTCGTTCAAACTTTGAGATATGTTTTTAGAAGCCAAAATATCACGAAATCCGCAATAATAAACCCTAACGCTTTGATAATCTGAAGTTATTGAAATTTTCAGCAGTATTTTAAAGAAATATTGATAAACATAATCTGTTTTTCATGTTACTTATTCATTTAAAAAAGGCGTTATATATACTTGCAAAAAAATAAAATAAAACTACCGAGTGAGCTTTCCATTTATTTTTTAAGATAACTTCAAACTCCCTTAACTTGGAAAGGAATTGATATTTTTTAATTCTGCAAAAAGTAACGGAAATCTCTTGCTCTGTAGTTTTATTTTCTTTTTTACAAGTGTATATAACGGCTTTTTTGACTGAATAATTAACATGAAAAACAAAATATTTTTATCAATATTTTCTTGATATATTTCTAAAAATGTTAATAACTTCAGTTTATCATAGCATTAGGATCTAATATTGCGGCTTCCTTCATATTTTAGCATCTAACAACACATCTCAAAGTTTGAACGAAATCCGTCATCCGGTTCTGAGATACTCTCCTTGTCAGTAAAACAAAAGTCATGACAAAAACAGAGAGGAGAACTGTTCTTTATTTCTGTTGCATGGTTTGTAAAAAGTATGTTACGAGTACGCGTATACACATACACATTAGACGATCCCGAGTGCAAAGAATACGTTCGCGAGATATTCGAGCTCCACGGATCACGCGCTCGGCCCGTTTTTCAAAATCCTCCCGTCGCGTTCGCGATGCACTTCGAACTCGCTCGTAATAGCACGCTGGAGTGCCGCGTCGTATCTCTCTGTTCGTCGATTAATTCAGCCCACTTCCACGCAGCCACCGCCACCGCCATCTCCTCCTCCTCCTCGTCGCTCATCCGCTTTTATTAACGACTGAGGAAGACAGACAGAAAAGGAGAGAGAGTGGAGGATCGATGTTCTCTCTCCGTTGCGGAGTCTGGCTAACGAATAAACGTCCTTGGCGGCAGTGAGAAAAACAAGAAAAATGCCTGCGGCGGCGGCGGCGCCGCCCGCGAGGAATATGCTAAGTGGAGTCAAGTGGCGTAGGCTCCGGCGCGTCGCGACCTATTTGACGAGGAGACAGAGATAGAAAGAGATCGAGGATATCGTAAAGCCGATTGAAAGGCATGTGCACGCGCTTTTTCAAGCTCGCCCCTCTCTCGCGTGTGGTCTTTTTACTGCTCGTATAGAAAGAGAGAGGGAGCGTGATCCTATGGTAGTTTCATAGATGAGGAAGATTTCCTTTCCTTTTCTCTTTATGGGCCGTTCGTTGAGGAGCGCTATTGAGCGTGGATGGTTCTATTGGAAAACGTTAGAGTTTCAGAGTAATAAAGCTTTTCGAAGCGGGAGGATGATGCGTGATTTGAATTAGTCACTGCGACGGGTCAACAGCTGTTTCGCTGATGTCAATTGTAAGGAGAATCAATGAGAATTAAAGTCTGCAATTATTAAAGAATTTCAAAAGATCTCTATAATAATGTCACAAAATTCACAAGAATTATAGGTATATACATTTATTGACATTTATTTTACCAAGAACTACTTTCCCGTAAATCTGCTTTTTCCTTATTGCCTTCTCTAACTACTCGAGTTTCAAAAGAACCCTTATACTACCATCTCGAAAAAGCCAAAGTATATTGGCTCCGACGTCAGAGAGAGAGAGAGAGAGAGAGAGAGCACATTTTTCAATGAATGGCACTTCTATGCTGCTCGTCTCAGCCGATGAAGAATCCTCGATGAAAAATTAACGCGCGAACCTGTACAGCGTAGACTCTCCGCTGCGCGCACCATCATCTGTCTTCCCCCTTTCCCTCTTATTGCGCTATACTACTACTACTACTACCACCTTAGGTGATGCGATTAATTTATCGCTTCGCGCTTGCTAGGAGAATCCATCTTTGTCTCTCGCCTGTGGGTGGGCGAATCGAAGATGCAAAAAAACGGGCAAATTAATTTTCACGTGACCGCGAGCCAGCGACAACGAGCGCTCAATTTTACTACGTTCGAATGGCTTTGAAAGTGCTTGTGCTCTATATTCACGGCACTTTATACGTACGTGCATATCGTCTGTCTGTATGTACATATATATATATACACATAGTTGCAGATAAACACAAATGTATACGTGTATGTACGCATGACGAATGAATCACTCGAACGACACAAATAATGCCCTCGTAAAAATCTAACTACGCGCAGGCGTGATATGGAAAATTAAAAGGAGGAGTTATTGTGGTTATGCCAACTCTCACGCGCGCTGCGTTAATTATGGATGTTATTTTGCGGTGCCTGTTGTTGTTGTTACTGCTACTGTCGCGTGTCTGTGTGAAAGGGGGAGAGAAAAGCTGATTATTAATGCGTGGCTGCGAAGTATCTTCGAGGGATGAAAGCCCAAGTGCGTTTATCACGAGGCGCGAGAAAGGCGTTTTCGCGCGTGCAATGATTGCTATAATTACGCGACAAAAGGGGCGTATCAATTCTCAAGAGCATTAATTTTAATCAGGAGAACGGGAGGGGGGAGGCGTGATTTATGATTCCTAGCGTTGACAGACCTGGCTAATATTTCACATTAATGGCGCTTGATTAATACTCGTGCGAGGTGACGTACTTCTTTACCGCTGTACACAGCGTTGAAATTTAAAACCAATACACGCGATGCGAGGTTCTTTTCCTACACTTTGAAAAATTAATATAGTAACACAGTAAGTCATGATAAGCGAGAGATATTTTTAATTAAAGGCAATAATTAACATGTTAAATATCTAAAGCTTATATTATGTGCATAAACGCTAATGGTGTTTTTATTCAAGGTGAATTGGATCAATTTATGCAAATTATTAAACCGATTAGTTTGCTTGGGGGTAATATGCTATTGTTTGGGACTTAACAAATAATCGAACACAATAGCCGTCCATCGAAGACATTCGAGAATCGATAAAAAATTCATTATACAATCAGTGACCAAAGCAACCTATCCGCCAACAAAGCCAACCCATTTTCACACCTCGGCTTCGCTTACAATACCAACGTAACAACGTCATGAGCACCGAGCGCTGTATCGCGGAGTAAGCGAGCCATCAGTGGCGGGGGCGCGCGTAGGCGAACCGTAAGGAATAGAAAAGCCGCTAATGCGAGATATTACGAGACCTCGGCCACCCCCGCTATACATACTCTCACTCGCGGGTGCTCTGCACGCTCGGCCCAGCTTAGAGAGAGGGAAGGGGGCGCATTATTACCGGGCTATTACACCCGTCGGATCTCTCTATAGTACAGCGCTCGCGTTCTCTCGCGAGGAGAGTGAGAGAGATCGGAAGGGAGGCAGGCAGCAGGGCTTCCCTCGAAACGACGCCTCTGCGCGCGGGCGGCGCTTTTAAGGCTAATAGCACGGCATCCGCGAAAGCTCACAATGCGCTATAGCTGCTGCTGCCGCTGCAGCTCTCTATACCAATCGCCAAGTTCCACATGTATATATATATACACTCTGGGCGTCTCGAGGTTCCGAGGCGAGATATCGCCTGCTTGACAAAGGTGCGCCGATGTGCTGGGAGTTTTGCGCCAAGTCTTGAGGGGGAGAAGAAAAGTCGTAGCGGATGTACTCGTTGGGTTTTACTTTTCGAGCTGGCTGCTGGGAAATACGCGAGGATTTTGCGGAACGGGTAGGAGTATGGCTGGGGAGTGTCGGACTTTATGGGGAACGGTATATTGCGGTGCTGCGGTGGTTTGCGTTAGTTTTATGTTACTTTGGCAGAGTGAGAAATAATGGTGTGGTGGCGACAAGTAGAATAAACTATTTCGATAGAATTAATAAATAAACAAATTGTTGAGGATTGACCTATCTCTGCGGTGGTAGGGCAATTCATTTATAAAACAACTGCGCGTCTGTATTTTGATTGCAAATTTTCAATTAAACATTGTATAAATAAATAAGTCACTTGATTGAATGTACTTTTAATAATAAAATAAATTAATCTGATGAAAATGGTTTGGATTAAAAAGCCAGATATATTCTTTATTACACACTGACAAAGATTATGCCTCCCAGGTACTTTCTATTTTAATATCCTACACATTACAGAAATATTCCACTTTCGCGCTCCTTTGAGAACATTTATTACTGGCAATATCATTAAAATTTGCTTGATGAGAGCTTCGTCCTTGAATATTACAAAATGTCTGGGAAAAGCTTCATTTTTTGTCAATTAAGAGAGCAGATGAATGTTCACAATTATTTTCTATAAAGTAAAATTACTTTTGAATAATACTTGTCGATTGCGAACCAAAAAATCAATTTGAAATTCCTTTCAATTTTAAATCCTAACCATTAAAATGACTAAAAATATAATTTAAAAAATGTGTAAAACACAAAATTTTAAGTAAAAACGTCTAAAAAAATTCTCGACGATTCTCAGCGTGTCACCCTTCATTGCCACGAAAAAAGCTACAAAAAAAATATTCAGACGCACGCGCGCGCTCTCGACGTCGTGCACGCACGCCTTATTACGCGCGTCCAAGGGTAGCCGGGTGTAGCCGGGTGTAGCCGGGAGGGGCAGATGCAGGCACGTTTTGCGCTCCTGTGTCTCGATTGCACTCTTACCTCTCATCCCACTCATCTTGTCCCCTCCCGTGCACACTGCTACGCGCGACGGCTCGAATTTCGCGGACGGTGCGTGCGCGCTGTCGACGAGATGTTACAAAGATGTCGCGGTTGTGCGGCCTCAGGGGGTTGACTACTGTTTGAGGCGACATGGTAGTTTGCGTAGTTTTCAGTTTTTTGTGTTGAAAGAATATTCTAAGAGCTTGTAAGAATGAAGAAATATAAAATTCAAGAAAAATATTCTTTGAAGTAGGCAGTTGTAAAATTGATGAAAATTAACGTCTGATTAGACCTGACCTAAAGTACTTACATCTAGTTAGCAAATAAATAATAGTAATTGGTGATATTATGAACTTTCACACTTGATGTATAATACTATACGCAGTAAAGAAACTTGCAGAAGTTTTATTAAATATAATAAATCAGAAATTATTTCAGTGCCCAAGTATTTGATTCTAGTGTATTACAGTATTTTTAATTTATATAATCAAATACCGTAAATTTTACTATAAAATGCATAATTTTGTAACAATTAATTTACACTATAAGTATTGAAATAGTAACTATATTTTCGATCAAGTGTAGTATCAATTTGCATATTGTTTTTCCTCTGTAATAGCTTATATTGTTCCTTTAAATGCACATAAATCAATAGTTTTTATTCACAATTCGTAATAATATTTTAACTCTAAATAATTATTATTCCAATAATTAATTTAATATTATAAATTTTATTTAAAATATCTTTGTTTTTTGTGATTATTAATGGTAGAGTTAACGGATAAAGTTTAAATGTTACCTGAAATTCAATACTTATTCAGAATATATATAGGTTTAATTGAACATAGACTGTCGATACTTTAACGTAGAGATATACTTGGAAGAGTAAATAAGAGCACAACGGTAGTCCATTTCAGTTGGCTTAATTAAACTGTCAATTATGAATAGAATAATTTTTATCCTTTCTTAAAAAAAGATAATAATTAATTAACTTTATTTTCTATATTGATCTAACTTTAGAATTTTTTAATTTTATTTAAATACCACAAGATATTTTAAGAACAGAAGAATTTTTATCCTTTTTTAAAAAAAGAAATTAATTAACTATATTTATTTTTCATATTATTCTAAATTCAGAATTTTTATTTAATTTTAGCTAAAGACCACATTAAGGTTTTAATTATAAATCATAGCAAGGTTTAATTTTTATTTATCTTTTTGTTTCAGGTAAGGATTATTTGCAATCACAATCAATTTTGATAAAACTGTAAGTACCGATACACATGAAATTTATGACAATATAAATACTTGACTTTTTTAATACCTCGTATGTCTACCACTGGCGAGAAATTCGCGTAGGCTTTTCTGACTCTCTCCTTTTGCGCAAAAAAAGCGAAAACATTTTTTTTTACTGCCACAGCTCGTAATACCGAGGCGAGAAGGAAGTGTGAGGGCGGACGGCAAAGTGAAATTTTTATTCCCGAGGAATTCGCCGCGAATTTGCAGAGTGAACGGAACGGGATTAAACAAAGTGTATAGCTACGTCGGGCCTATGTCGAGGTCGAAAAATGCAATAAGTCTGCGCGTGGTTCTCGCTTCAGAAGCCTTGCGGCTATTTTGTTCATCCTTCTGATTTTTTTTCTCTTTTCCGTTCGTAAAATTACGTGGAAAAACAGCTCTAAATAGCTGATAAAATAGTTGGGAAACGTGTAAATATGTACGAGTACAGACAACTTTAAAGTTACCAACAGTTTTGCGGATCA
>JAYJLV010000011.1:9605855-9617528 GCA_036873485.1 Torymus texanus
AGATTCTCCTGAGCAGTTTGGTCGTGCCTATAATGGAAAAACGAAGTTTTTGCATAACGGGGGATACTAGTTGTATTACAAAAATGTATGAATAGTAAAATAAAAATTACTACTGCATAATAAATTATTTTAATCGAGCCATTTTAAAATATTCTCAAGTCGATAATTAGAATAAAGTGAACAGTGACCTAATTCTGTATGTATATATAAGAATGCTTTGTCATTTGATCAAGATTCAATTAAACCTTTCATTAATTTTAAATAACACCGGCGAGACGGTATTTAATTTAGACAAAAACTTAACATTAATGAATCGCTAATATAGCAAATTATTTTAACAATGTCTATTGGAAAGATCAATATTTTGAACAAATAAAAGTTTATATACGAAAGCAAATATCGTCGTTGAATGTACGGTACTGTTTTTCAATGAAAATACAATGATTCACCTGTGGAGCTGTGACGGGGTGCTCCCACATCTTGGTGTTCATCGCCGGGCAGAAAAGCAGTGGCTTGACGGGGTCCCATGCGCGCGCAACGCACGTCAGTATATTGTCACAAATGCCGCCGGCTAGCTTGCCCAAGGTGTTGGCGTCGAGGGGCGCTATGAGGAACACGTCGGCCCACTTGGCCAGATCGATGTGCAGTACGGGGTCGCCCCGATCCTGCCAGGCGGCCCACTCGACCGTGTCGGAGAGTACCTGGCAGCCGGAGGGTAGTTCGGCCTCCTTCAGGAAATGCTTGGCTCGCTCTGTCACGACGACGCGCACCTCGATGTTGCGTTGCCAGAGCTTCTGCACGAGCTGCGGCAGCTTGATCGTCGCTACGCTGCCCGTGCAGCCCACGAGCACTTTCTTCTTCGTTGAACATGCCATTTTTGGCGGTTTATACGTTAACGAGTGAATGTTTGCGTTTATTTTCTTTTTCTTTTTGTATAATTTTATTGTACGGTGTGCCGCATATACGAGCACGCGCGAGCACGCAAAAGCGAGCTTGCTTTTTCTTGCCTTATTTTCTAATTTGCTTAGAGACTAATTTAACATTCGGCTCATTGACATCAGACGAGTTAAATAA
Organism: Torymus texanus; assembly: GCA_036873485.1. Classification (NCBI taxonomy): domain Eukaryota; kingdom Metazoa; phylum Arthropoda; class Insecta; order Hymenoptera; family Torymidae; genus Torymus; species Torymus texanus. Next base: position 9,606,930 of record JAYJLV010000011.1, read on the forward strand.
TGACCGCTGGTTAATTACTTGTTTGACAATATACGTATATATAGTTTTTTCGGGTTCTTTTGCGATTTTTGCTTTTTTATTAATCAACGATTCATTACTTGACTCCGTATAGCTCCTTTGCGAAAGCGTTTTCTTCTCTACAACGGACAGTCATCTAAATATTGAGTATTTTTTTCTAAGTCGCGCTGCAGCTTGTTCCTCGAACTTGGCAAAAGCGGATCATCGATACAACTAGGCTTTACTTTTTTTCAAGTCTTTTTAGTTTGGCTTTTTAATTGAGTTTCGCGTTGCACTACTGACGCTACTACAACAGCGGGGATGCAAAAGCAGCGAGCGTTTAATCGGTATTTTGACTTTTTTCCTTCGTTTATCTAAAGCTTGTATATTAGTGAACTTGACGACTAACCTCGGGGGGCTTCGTCGTATATCATGTGCTCTGTTAGAGTGGTTGTCTCTGTTGTTCTGTTTGTGTAGCGTACCGTTTAGCGTGAAAGTGTATTTGTTAACTTTGGTAATGGCTCATTGATATGTTAATTATATCGAAGATCGTTATCCAGTTCCTCAAAACTTTTCAGCGCAGGCTTTTTAAGCTTTGAACATTTTTTTCCCCTGACAATCCCCGTTAACGTTTGTGTGTGTATATATATATATATATATATATATGTATATATTTTTTTTCCTTTTTTTTATATTATTTTTCTATTTTATATATATATATATTCTTGTGTGTGTAAATATATAATATATGCATATAAAACACGAGATCGCGAAATTCCGCTACTCAGGATCCATTAGGCACGAAACGTGTATACTCGTCTCGTCGTTGAATTGTGAATATCGATGAAAACCCTGGAAAAAAGATCTTTTTATAAAATTTACTAATTATAAATATTATGTAATATAAAAAGAAAATGGCAATACGGTGCTAATTTTATTTTTTAAAAATTTAATGTTTTAAGTTACTGATTTCTACAATTATCTCTAATAATCATATTTCAAATAAACCATTTTATAGAAAAAATTTCAATAATTTTTTCTTCTGCGATGATGCAACAAAGGAGAAAATTCATGAATCATGTACAAGTTATATAAGACTGAAGTTGATAATTAACTTAAATTTCAATAAGCATTAATTACTATAATATGAATTGAACTATATTGGTAATTAGGAAAAAATATTGAAGCTCAGAAATTTGTTTTTTTAAAACATACCTAAATTGTTGTTGCTTAGCAATTAATAGATGTAACATATGTTAACTTGATGAAACAAATTTCATGCTCCAAAATTTCAAATTAGTGATAGTCAAATGATTTTTCATATTATTATACTTGTAATCTAATTATTTTAAAATAAAAGTACACAAAATTATTTACATTAATCTCATTTAACTTAATTAATATTATAGTAAAAGTCTACAAAATATTAACCTCTTCCTGTACTTATACACATATGTGGACAATATTAAAATTTTAATTGTGATGATATTTTATACATTAATTAAAAAATATCCTATGCATTAGATTCTTCAGGTGAAATACTACAAATATTAGTCAGTTTTATTGACTAAAAATATAATTTATTTATTAATACTTAAAAAGAAACAATATTTGCAATTTTAGTAAAATAAATCGTAAACGAAAAGGTTAAATTATTTAAAAGTAAGTATTCTAACCAGGGTAACCTCTCTTTATGACCATATCTCTGTTCGGCAGCTAGGGTCAACTCTATGTAATCCACTCTACGACGGAGACGAAGGGCCTGCCTCATTGCTTGTTTGGCTCGCTGATATTATTCTCGGAGAAACCCAATTGAGACCATTCTTCACGTGCCATCAATCCATTTTCCATACGACAAGCAAGATAATCTTTACTTATGTCCTTACAGTTGCTAGCAACGTTTTTATTTTCCCAGAGGCAGCGCATATATTTTACCATGAATTCACGACAGATACCCTCGTGATCCAGGGGGAAGCTACCTTTTTCAGGTGGCACTGGTGTAAAAGATTTTTGTCCAAAAGTAAAAGAGGACATTCTGGAGCTCGTTGCAGTTTTCTCTAACTCTTACTCGGATTAGGATGCATTTATGTAAAAACATAGGTAGTTTGCAGTCACTAGAAACAAACAAAAGATTCTTATAAATTTTAAAACTAGAAATGGCTTATCAAATATTAATGCACACTCATCCTCCAACTTTTATCTATTATCTCCTAACTACTTTTATCTTTTAACCTAAAAATACATGACATTTCAAAACAATAGAAACTTTTCTATTATAACTATACTTACTTTTTATTTATTCTTTTTTAACACAAATTTAATACTATGAATATGATGTGTATGATTAATTGGCATGTATTTTTTATTTAAAATTATTCAATTTTTTAATCATAAAAAAGATATTTTTAAATTTATCATGTTTGCTTGTTATTGTTGATTTTATTTTATTAAATGGCATTAAATTTAAAATTGCTGCAACAAAAATTCTTTTAGATAATCTTAGTAAGTATTAAAGAATATGTCATTATGGAAAAAAGTAAACAATATTTCAATCATATTTATTACCTAATCAGTTAAAGAATAATACTAAATATTGAATTGTATAACACATGTTCGAAAATGAAAAAAAGAAAAAGTAAATGTGTAACTGAAATATTTTTACAAATTCAGTTAATGCTATTGACTTCTTTTATTAAATTAAAATGGATTAAAATGGATGTGCTTGAGTACATAGTGAATTCACCCAACCTACATCCACCACCAAGTTCTCGACTTGACAAATTTTAATTTCACCTCTATTATAAACATATTAAAACTAATAATGTAGATGGTCCAAAAGTTCAAAGATGCAATTTCATTTAGTAAAATATGGCTTTAGTATTCATTCTCATGCAAATGAAATTTTACTTGGAAATGCCCTGCGCTGTGCACGTGTATATCTATGTATGTGCACTCAAGATTCTATTGAATTTTGAAGGAAGCAACACAGAAAGGCATCGAATTGCACCACTACACCGTCACCGATCCACGGCCCGCTAATTTACAACTCACACACGCCACATACCTGCATAATTACGCTTACGAGTAGATGTCTCGTCAGCAGACAGCCCATTATATCACACAGCGAGATAAATATCGGAGCGCTTCTTCTCTGTCAGCAGAAAAAAGTGCAAAAAGCTCAGAGACGCTCTGCAGTCTCTTCGCTCCGCGACAAACACACGTACTATAATACGCGTATACGCACGTATACGTACACACCAGCGCAATCCAAAAAGCTCTTCTGCCAGCTGCCCCTCGTCCTATGCACACACGGTCCTCTCTTTCGCGCGATGCAAGCAAAACACAATATTCCCGCGTATATCGATAAACAATCCCGCGCACTCATCCAGTCCAGTCACCAGAGCCGACCTCTCCCGCGCACCTACGTCACGTAAATAAACAAAAGGCGCAGGCGGCGGAGCGTCCCGCGCTCTCGCACAGCTGTATATACCTATATATACATCCAAGTGCATACGTACGTGCGACTCTGTCAGCGAGCTGAGCTGCCTATCGTCTGCTGACAGAAGCAGCAGTCCCCGGGCACAGGACTTTACTTGTAGACTACTCCTCTCCCTACGTCCTCAGCTGGCGGCAGTGATGTTCTGTTTCTCCTCCCTCCAAACCCTCTCTCTCTAGATGGGAAGAGAGAGAGAGAGCAGAGGTCCAGTCGATCGCGGACGCCCGTCCGCGCGCCGAAAAGCATAAGAGCGCGCGCATACACATACACACCCCCGCGCTCGAGGGATGACGAGGGGGAGAGAGAGAGAGAGAGAGCGCAGCGTGCGGTTATCGCGCCTGCGCGATGCATCCCTGTGAGCGGGAAAAAGAGCGCATCGCGCAGCAGGAGGGTGGGCATAGTTGTTTCGGAGGGAGGAGGCGCGGGTGGCTGCTAATGGTGTACTCGCGCGTGCACCGCGGGGGAGAGTAAGTAATGTCAGTCCTCGGGCCATGGACAGGGGGGAGTGCTGCTTACATATAGCTGTCTGGCACGCGCGCGCGGTTTCGTGGGCTGAGCGCTGTGCGAATAAAGCACCACCGCTGTGATATGCTATATAGCTCAGCGGGTCGATCGTATTTTATGCGCGACCGAGGGAGCCAATGGCCGAGAAAAAGCTTTCCCCGCGTGCACGAGCACTTTTCCGTGCTATTATATTGCGCGAGATCCAGCCTGCGAGATTTATAGGAGGGCTTGTATTACTTTGCGCCATTTCATTTTGGCAGAGTAGAGGGTTTACTTTCCTCAGTACAGTTTGCGCTGCATGATGAAATATTTATGTAAAATTATTATAGTACTATTAAATTGTCTTACTTAAGTATCAATTATTTTAAAGCTAACTTATCAAATGATGGTAGTGAATTATTGAGCATATTCTTCCAAAACGCTGAATCCTGTAAAAATCTCATTAGAAACTTTATCTTATATTAAAATCGTGGCAAACTGCAAAAGTAGTTAAAACAAAGAAGTAAACATACCCAAAAGTCTGGCATTGTAAAAGTAAAAATAACAGTTATTTTTATATAACAAGAAAAAATTCATTAATACCCATTTTCATTTACAATAATTGATTGCAATCAAATTTTTATGGTATATAAAAATTAAAACATTTTAGCTGTTTTAGAGCTTAGTAAATATAAAAAACGTTAAAACGAAAAAATATACATTTATTTGCAAAGTGAAAATAACCATGTATTTCGAAGAAAATTTTACAGCTTGATTATTTATAAAAGAAACAAACTCAAACAAAAATAATAATAAAAAAAATTACAACATAACTTTGTACATTGTCAAAGACTACGAAGAAATAACAATAACAAGTGATCGTATGCATGTAGATACACTTTATTTTATAATTCCTGTATTCTATTTTTTTTAAATTGGTCTTACAAATTACGACTTTTATAAATAATAAGGGTATCACTTTGACGCAAGATACGATGGAGCACACTACCCTACGAATCTTGTTTCGCATGCATATATCGATGATTATCTCCGTTAAACATTATGTCATCAGTCTCGTTCGCAACCTATTAAAACTTCCGTAGAAAAATTTACTTTTATTTAAAGTATTCGTCTAAAGAAAAAAAGGTTTGAAAGAAACCGATAGTATCGCATCGATTCAATTCAATCTAAAATTCAGAAGGAGAGAACAGCAGTATAAAATTATCATTCAAGTTTCCTAAGCACACGCGGCGTAAAATTGGAAACTCCATTGCTCTCCGAAGCGAGTCCCATCGAGTCCCGGCAAGCTCTTCAAAGTCTTTTATATTTCCGCATTTTTGTTTTTAGTCTTTCATTTGGTATGACCTTATTCTACACGAGTCGCTTAAGTGACGATGCATCGCTTTTAAGCTTTTCTTTAATCGAAAGCGAAGAGTTCGCTGGCTCCTCGATTTTACTACATTACTCCGGTTAGAAAATAATGTTAAAAATCAAGTTTAATCATTCTCAACTATACTAAAACAATTTGAGTAACTTGAATAATTTTTTTTAAAATTGTATTAAAAGATCAAAGTTTTCAAATGTCATCATAATTCACAAATTATTAATTTAACAAAAACAATATCAAACGATTTCAAGTTTGATTACGTATTTAAGTTTATATTATTTAAATGCAGTCAATATAAGATTTTCTAGCCAGAGTATACGATATGAAACGTATATATTAGGATCAATGTACGGAAGTTTGGCACGAATTTACATCTCTATCTCTACTGCAGTCGAGAATTATTCGCTGACATTATGTAGGAAGCTATGTAACTCGATTAACATGGGATGTTTAAGATCTTAACGTTAGTTTGACATTATATTAATATGGCCAAACAGCAATGCTTAATTAGCATTTTTCTAACATTTCTTTACAAACTTCAATAACGCGTATTACAGGGCGATTCATGACCGAGCGTCGTTACGTATTAATTGTTTTGAAATACTTTTTATTTTCAAGTTGAAACATTTAGCATAAAAATTATTGAGTGAGAAAACCCATATGTTAACATTTTGTTAGCTTACATAAGATAAAACTTAATATGTGCTTAAAATATAGATTGATTTAATTTATATATTTAAAATTTTATTTGAAAAGGAAATCGCGAAATTTGTTAGATTTCGTGTAAGTAAAAATGGATAGGCGAGGTATAGTTTGTATTTTGTAAATCTAGTGAAAGTTATGTAACGACGCTTTTTTATATGTAGACTTATGATAGTTCTATATATGAATGCACTAATACTCGTGAAAACATTTTATCGCTAGTTTAAACTTGTTCGTTTGTTTCTAGTTACGGATTATTCTTGGGTTTGGCGTACAAGATGTTTTTCTTGGTACCACCATGAAATTTGACGAACCCAGCATCACGTGAATCACCAGAATTTTAAAACGTTTAATATAAAGCAGTGTTTTTGTTTTTAAAATAGTTATAAATAATAATCTAATGATTTAAGTTGTGAAATAAGTAACAAAAGTGTTCACTGTAATGCTCAACTTATTTATAATAGATTTTAATGTTTATCGCGTACGGAAACGGCTCTTTCGTAAAATAGGAGATATGGACTAGCATTTAGGACATCTTCCAATGTAGTTTTTTGCACTATCGTATCCGACGTATATAGCCATTGGCCTGGACGATTACCCCGTCGATAACAAACGAAATGACCAGCATCCACGGGTCCCCGATGTTCAATTACAGCGTACAAATAATATTTGTGTTTTCCTTGAAAAAGTGATTGACCATTCAGAAGTGTCACAGCATGCAAGCTACCCTATTGAGAAAAAAAATCCTTTTAATATTTCATTAACAATAAAATAGAAATTTATTTTAAAGGAAAACATACTTGTGTACTTCTTCTTTTTGTTTCAGTATAAGTAAATGGATCCAATACAAGAGACTCATTAAATATCACAGAGTCATCTCTTTTAATAGGCTTTCCAGAAGAGCTCCATGTTGTTCTTGGAATGTGGAGGCACAGGCACTTTGGTAGCTTGCCGAATGTAAGAGTTTTATAAGCTGCACAACGATTATTGCATCCGTCACATTGCACATCATGAATTATTTCTCTCGATACCAGCCGAGAAAGCAAACCAACAAGAGTGAGTCTTTTATACATAAATCCATCTGTAGCTGGTGGCAAAGGTAATGAAACACTTTCTAGCTTGTCAAAATGCACTGGGCTCTATTATAAAAATAATCATTAATAAATTTATATTAAAACAGAAAATAAATGTTTTAAAAAGATTTTACCTTCCATTCGCACTCAGTACATATTAATTGACTTGTTAACAAGCCAGAAAATGGATGGACTTTATTAGAAAATGAAGCTGTACTAGTTTGAGAAGGAATTGTACATAATGAATTCCATGGTCTCAGAGAATCATCGTCTCCTCCTTTATCTCCAATAAGTTTTGAAATGATTTCTGAAGATCTTGCAATAATGATACCAGGTTTAAGGGATGACATTGATGCTGATACATTTGTTATGGACTGAGCATAAGACACAACATGATTACTTAGGTTCTTGTTGTTTTCATTGGGAGCAGTACAATTTTCATTGGCTGATGCAATATCATTACAAGATATACTTCTTAGATTGACAGGTTCTCCTGAACCTTTAATATCTGTAATAACTAATGGAGTCTTTGGCAATGCATCAGATAAACAACCCTTCTGTGAAAATTAATACAAGTGTTATAAAACAATTACTGCATATTAAAAATTATTAAAAATTTTTATCTTATATTAGGTTTTCTATTATATCTTAAAAATGATATTGATTTTGAAAAAAATTAATTTTAAATTGGCATAAATACCCTGCATGAAGTTTGTAGTTCAGCTTGAAGAGCACTTAAGAAAACATGAAATAATTCATGAGCATCTTGATGTCCTGGGGCAAAACTCCATAGTGGACCTAATGAAGTTATGATTTCAACTGGTCTTACACTTCCAAATACATCATCCGTAAATCCATTAATTTCTAAATTAAATGAATTTACATTATTAAAAATTATCCACAGTTTTATAGATACAACTAGGCTTATAATAAGAAAAACTCACTATCTATTACAGCCATCAAAGTGCTTGTGAAAGATTCTGTTTTTTTGTTATCGTGTCTTTGACGTAGCCATTCTATGAATGCTGGACATGCTGCTAAACTTTGCAGCAGTGAATTAAGAAAACATGTGTATCCTAGATTTTTAATACCAACCACTTGGCCTGTAAAATATTAAGTTATATGTGATTACAAAAATCATAGCAAGAATGATCACGAGTAAGATAACTGTTAATAAATTAAATCTTCAAAATATGAATGACTGTAATAAAAAAATAGCTGAAAAAATTGACCTTAATAAGCAACTAATTATAAAAGTCTATGTTACAAACCTTTTCGCCTTGGCCTAGGTGAAGGGCCCCAAAGTACAAAAGCTCCGACAGCAAGTGCAAAGCCAACTGCTGTGAAGACAGAGATCTTATCGACGTCCATGGCACTAATAGCAAGCTGCTGCAGTTGCTTCTTGTTTTTCTTAGAGCAGGTAAGCTCTTGAAAATTGTTATTGTTGACTGAAGAGGGCTTAACTTGTGTTTAGATCAATGAGTTCATTGACAGAGGCCACGAGAGTGCTGCGGCCAAAGTAATCATCTTCGGTTATCTGTCTCTAGTACTCGTGCCTCTTGTCTATTTCTTTTTCCAGCACGGGCCAGCTCACACACATCAGGTGACCTTCGTATCCTCTCCGCGGCAATTGTTAGTTATACGTGAACTTCGTGAAAGTTTCATTTGCAAACGTGCGGGGGGATGGGACGAAAAAACGTGCGCATTTTTTCGCGGCCTTCACACCCGGAATCAATGGATGGCCTCCCGGTTTGTATATATGTGCACTACCGAGATAAACGTAAAGACAACTCGAACGTATAATAATTTCTTGTAGCTGTTAGTGATGGGGTGTTGGTGAATGTACGGGAAATTCGACACCAGTCGTCGACAAAACGTTGCAGCGTGCTTATACGGAGTTCTTCAGATTTAATCCTCTTATGCACTTGTATATTTCAACATATCCTCAGTCGTCTGCGTTTCGTTTCTGATTTCAACGCAACACGCATTGAAAGATCTTGGTATAGTGACTTTGGCCGTTTGACAAGCTTGGGAAGGAGGCTAGGGAATTTCGTACCGAACTGGTTTTCCGAACTTAAAAGTTTCCCGCGGTTTCCACTTTGTATAATAAATCAAAACAATAAAACGTATACATTTACATATATAGGAAACATTTTAAGAGCTGATTTCTTCCGTACACATAATTGATTTAATGACTAACTCTTTTATTTTTTTTACATAACAAATAATATATGTACTTTGAAATACATTTTTACTTAAAAATACTATTAACAAGTTTTTTAAATTACAATTTTTTTAGTACTTATGTGTTCTATTATAAAAGGATTTGAATTGAAATACATACGAAATATAACTTTTTTTATTCGAGCAATTAAAAATGAATATGTAAATATGTTATGGTAAAAGATATAAGATTTAGATTCATCAAAAAGAATAAAATCAAAGCAAAATGTGATATTTAATAATACTTTTGATTCTATTCATAAAATATTTGTTAATTACGTTTCTTACACTACATTCGTTCCAAACATGTAAATACTTCGTGTTTAAGTTAATTTAATTATTCATTCCAAAAATATACAATTTACACTCTAAACCTTCACAGAGAAAAAAGTCGTTACAATTAACGAATTATTCTTTTAAATACTATACGCGAGTAGTATTTGTGACGAACGCAAATTCAATTATTATTAAGAAATAATATAAAGTATTCAATTCTCGTGCTATTAATAGAAATAACCCGTTTTCTCATGTCAAATTCATTTGTCTTAATAGTTGTCTTAATAGTTAAGAAATATGTTCAACAGTTAAGGAATGTGATTTTGTCACACAAGTGCTGTGATAAGGATATCATATTGCAAGAAAATAACAACCTTAAGGCGGATAAAAGACTTACTTAATAGTTAATATATATTTTAAGCAGTTTAAGTGATAAACAAGGACAAATAAATGTATGTAAGTCTATGCAATTATAGATAAAAATAAGTACTGTATTAAAATACAAAAACGTAGAGAAATAAGCAAAATATATAAGATCAAGGATGGTGAGAGTGTAAGGGGTGGCAAAACGGTGATACGTCGAAATGACAACAAAACCGAAAAATGTAAAAATGTAAAAGAAAAAGTAAATGTAAAAAGGTATAGATTTAATAATGTAAAAATGGAAATTTTATATATTTCTGTAAGGGCGTTATAAAAAAGTTTAAAAAGATGTGGAAGAATGGAAGGATGAGTGAGTTTAAGGAAATTGCTGTAAACCAAGTCCATTTCTGAGCCTATAAGGCTTATATATATATGGGTCATTTCACGTCAACTGTTGAAGGTGAAAATTTCAAAATTGCTCAAAATTTGTTTACATGTTCCAAATTAGCCCCAGAAGATAATCCTAAAGTTTTAGAGCAAAATATTCAATCGTTCAAAAGTGAGAATTAATTGAAATTTTAAAAATAATGAACTTTTTC
>JAYJLV010000011.1:9617628-9640029 GCA_036873485.1 Torymus texanus
GTGTGTGTGTGTGTGTGTGTGTGTGTGTGTGTGTGTGTGTGTGTGTGTGTGTGTGTGTGTGTGTATATATATAATATAGTCGACGACTGGTGAAGGGGGCGAGAGCTGCGCGCTCGTCAACCGAGGGAAAGCCCCTGCGGCAGGTAGATATACAAGGTGCATATATATGGCTGCAGTCGCATTCGGCCTTGTCTCTCTGCGACTTTTAAAACGGGATGCACGTGTACGCGCATGTATAGCTAGCTCTGTCTCTCTTTTTCTTGCTGCAGCGCTCCGCACTATGCGCTCTTGTGTGTGTGTGTGTGTGCGTGTGTGTGTGTGTGTATGTATATATATATATATATGCACTTGACGCGCCGAGCCGAGAGAAGAAGAGAGGTCTCTATGTGAGAGTCATTGGGGGAGATTTCAACGAGGGGGTTCCGGACGTAGCGGAAAATTTTATGCTCTTTCATCCAGCGTTACGCGGATGTTTTTGAGGTTTTGTTCAGTGATATAATGTGCCTCTTTGAATGAGGATCCGAGGCATGCAATCGTTTGTGAATTCAGATCAATTAAAAATAATGTTCTATACGCATGAATAATATGGTTACGCCCTTCTTTTTCAAATCCATATAACAATTAAATACTTTGACGAGTAATTTGAATGAAATAAAAATCATTAAATTTTATAATATATTATGTCTCATTCCATCATGCTTATTAAAGTAAAACTGCTATTAATAAAGTCTCGCCAATGGCTGATTGAATATCAGCATCATATAAGCTCTAGCAAGTGGACAATTCTAGACGAGTTGATTGGTTAAAGTAAATGTGAAATAATACGTTGCATGTCGCAGTATCTAAAAAAAATAATATATATTTATCTATTTTAAATAAAAATTCTTATTAAGTGTTCATCTCATCGATATTTAAAAAAAATGGTCTTATTAAAATTTTGTAATCAATTTAACATGCGTTGGAAATAATTAGATTAATATTTATTTTCCATTTAGAAAAAATTATTTTGATTAACCTCTAAATATATATAGTAAATTCACTCAGTCATGAGAATTTATACAAATTGAAGAAGTCAATAAAAGTACCATCTTTGTCATTAACCAAATGTTTTTCAAGGATTGGAATTCGGGTAAAAAAAAAGCTTTTACGGTAGAGATAATGATAATGCTAAGAGAACGCGTTCCTGGAATGTAGAAAAAAGATATGTCTAAAAATCGAGAAATTCTTTACTTTTTAGCACCTATTTAGTAGACTCACGTACAGTGAATATAAATTACAACGAACCGCCACTTATCATAAAAATATTCAAGTTACATAGTTTAACAATTTAACCAACTTTATTATCCTATTACATGTACTTAAGAATTCTTTTTATAACAAAGTCGCGCTTTTTATTTTATCAATAACTTAATTCCTGATAAACCAGCCTTTTTCGTCAATGTACCGATCTACTGCTACATTATGTTCCCAGCCAAAGTCATAATATTCTCAGTCTCACAGTTGGAACTATTAATTTTCGCTCGCGCGTACCTATATGATTTGGAGAACCGTACTCTCGAGCCATCCCCTCGTGATGCGCAGCCTCCTAATTACAATCATTAACACCGCACACCACCGCCCGCATCACCATAATACGTAATCCCCCTTTGCGCTTTACGATAACACGGGAAACGGGACTGTTCAACCGCGTTACGCACTGTTCGTAGAATAAGCCATAGTAGGAGATACTTATATCTTTACCTTTTCACACCCGCTTACAGAGAACGAGCATACATATACATACATATACGTATATATATATATATAGGTAAATAAATATATAACACACGCGTGTGCTCGCTCGCGCGGCAGAATTTCTTAATGACCGCAAGGGACAGAGATAAAAGAATTTCTCCGGGAATGAAGGGGGGGTCAGTATACAGAGCGATGGAGCGAAAGAGGGACCTACCGTAAGGTCCCGAGAGCGACCGAACCGCTCCGATCTCGCTCGTCCGGCGGCGCATTTATATCCTTCCACCTAACTCCGCAACGTTGGGAGAGGCAGGCAGGCCGCAGGAGGCCCCTTCTACGCTCTCGAAGCCTACACACATATAAGCACTTTAAATCTGTGCCTGTTCCGAGGCGCTCGGACGAGCTCTCGCTCGTGTAAAAACGTACTATACATACATAGCGAGTTCGTGGAATTCCAGGATATATACGCGAAGATTTTGGCGAACAACAAGCCCGCGTGTTACTGTGTTTTCGAATAGTGTGCTTCGCGCTGTGTAGTGTGTATACATAATAAAGTGCGCGCTACTGCTCTATACTTGCATATATAGTGCGGAGAGTGGGAAAGTGGAAGGAGAGCGCGCGTTTGCAAACAAAACTCGCTCCTCGCAGTGTCGCGCTGGCTCTTTCACCGAGCGGTGCAGCAGCAGCAGTGCAGCGGCAAGTGCACCCCCCGCGATTTAGGTTATAAATACGTGCGGCCGTGCGTACGTGTCGCCTGTCCCACCGCATATTATACACACATGCGGAGATAAAGATTCTTCTACTCGCAGCCTTCACCCTCTACGAAATTCGCGCGCGGAACGAAGAGAGAAGAGAGAGAGGAACGGAGAGAGAGAGAGGACGATTTAATTGAGGTCCCCCCGAGGCGGCGCGCGCGGCGGCGTGGGAGAGAAGAAAATGTTCCCACGATCCGGCGGCGCGACCTGCGAGCTGGCTCGCGCGTACGCCTGACGACGAGGATAGGAGGCAAGGAAGAGAGGAGAGAGAGAGAGAGAGCAGAGAGGAGAGTACAGTGCAGAGATATACGCACACAGGCAGGAGGAGCGCGAGTCCGCGCGCGCTCGCGAACCCAGAGAGAAGAGAGAGAGAGAGAGAAGGGTGAGTGAGACAGTGTGCGCGAGCAGCGAAAGATAAGCGATGAACGGCTGTAGCCAAGGACAACCGCAGCCTCCGCCGCCGCCGCCGCTGCCCCAGCTCCAGCAGCAAGACAGCCGGGGCCACGCGGTCGTGGTATGGGAATGGGAGAACCGGCAAGGCCGCTGGCGACCCTACAGTCCAGCAGTATCTCAGCATCTCGAACGTGCCCACTGCAAGAAACTCACTAGGGTATTCCTCAACGACGCCGATCCCAGTCTCGACAGGTTTGTCTTCCTTGCTTGTATATACGTACGAGAGATATGTACACACATACCTAAAATGGTGGAGATGCGCTCGGTGCGGTCCACCGCGGGATGCTGTATATAGAGAGAGAACGAGAAAGAAAGAGAGAGAGCAAGAGAAAGAGAGAGGGCCGATGTTTTGCATGTACGCTAGTAGATAATGTATAATATATCGGGAGGACGTATATCCATGCGCCTTCCTGCGGGGCGGGAGGCTGCACCGCGCGTGAATGGGAGTTCAACAGGTGGATTTTCGGAGTCCGCCGCCTCAATGGCTGCGTGTACATAATAGTGCGTTATGTGGGGGCTCCTCTCTTTCCCGCGTGCACTACCCACTATATGGTGAAAGTGTAACTCGTTTGTACTCATATTTCTCTTCGTATGTTTGTTGTTATTTCTATAACTTACTTTATATACTAAACGAAAAAGTTTCTGAGCGAGCATGAGAATAATAATTGAGATATCGAAGTATTGATGTATTTTCCCGATAAGGTTTTAGCCCGATTTCGACGAATTGGAAATTATTACTTAATAATTAAATAATACTTACTACAATAAATTTTAATTATGTACGATATAATTTTATGTTATTTTTTAAATATGTTGTACAGGTTTTATAATGTTTTATATATAAGCATTGAATTATTTTAATATGCAAATGAAACATATATAAAAATTATTACGATTGAAATATAAATCATTACCTATATTGTTTAATTGTTAGCGTTAAAAATGAACTTCATTCAAAATATTCAATAAAGAAATATATTTATTTAGTTTTTTGGACTTCAACATTTATGTTTGACTGCAAAATAAAAAAATTATAGGTATTTTCATTTAGTAAATATTAAATTTTCTTTAGGAAGTAAAATTCATATTGATTATTAATTATTAATCAGTTTAATTAATTTTACTTTGACCATAATAATTTATACTATATTTCATTAAAACGTTTAAATAATTAAATGCTTATAAGCACATAAAATTGAAACTTGATTTTATAATTTCACATGGATACAAAAAAATTTTAAATATTTACTGGAGGCTATAGTACGCGCTGATACTTGATGCAAATTCCGATATGCGGTAATTTAAGACGTCGGCAAAATATGATCGCTAGGAATTTCGGAAGTGATACGATTTTATGGTTTCTTCTCAAAGATATCATGCTCATTTTGAAGCAAAAAAATAAAAAATAGTAAAAATAATATTCCTTAAAAAACAATTTTTATTCGTCAATAATTTAAAAGTTTAAATAACTTGATGATCTTTTCCATTTTAAAGAAATGTACTGAGTATATTTGTGTATTTTCTGTCATTATATATATTTGAATTTATTATTTAAGTATAATAACATATTAACATGTTATCTAATAATAATTAATGAAAAACTAACTAAATAAAATTTTATCTTGCTACTGGTCTATCAAACATGATCGGCGAGCAGTTATTTTTGTACTAGGTACTATATCAACCTCAAAACTAAAACTCAATGTACAGAGGATGGAGATGAGACACATGGGGTCAGGCGAATGTTTTATCTTCCTGGCTCACCAGCTGGGAAGGGTGCAAAATGGGAGTGGGCTGGAGACACAGATGACTGGCATACTTATGACATGGAAGTACAATGTTTAATTGAAGAAGCTTGGGCAAGAGTATGTACCAATAAATATTATTAAACTAATTAAATATTTATCAATACTTGAAAAATTGTTATTTTGTTTTATATTAGTATAATTAAATTAAATAAAACTTTTGAATTATTTTATATTTAATAAAAACATTAAATAAATCATATTTAATTTAATTATTGTTTTAGGGTGACAAAACCATTGATGTTTCAAAGACTTATCTTGGTTTTCCATACATCATAAATTTCTGCAATTTAACACAAGTTCGTTGTTGCACTGGCTATGTCAGACCTATTAGACGAATTCAGCAAGCACCTTATCCTTTGGTGAAAGTTACGTTGGAAGAAATACAAACAAATACAGGAAGAAGAACTACCTCTACAGTTGTCAACAAAACTATCAGTACAAAGACAACTAATAAAAAACAACCAAGTAGCAATCCAAAGAAAAGTAGTAAAAAGGTACTTGTATACAAGTTTAGTTATAATTAACTACTATAACAATTGTAAATACTTATTCAATTTTATTTTTAAACAGAATAAAAATGGAGAAACAGGGCCATCGAATATTGCTCGTGTTATATTAAGCAATTTCAATATATTCAGTAATAAACATGCCATAGATAATAACAACTCTGATCATTCAATTCAAACCTCGCAGAAAAGGAGAAATTGGGACACTGTATTAGATGCTGATTCAAGTAGTACAAAGAGTGGTAGAAGGCCAAGTGTTGATACTGTTTCAACATATTTAAGTCACGAAAATCCCATAGATTTATTGGATAGCAGTATAGGTAGCGACGATGCTTTTAAGGATTCCGTAGTTGGTATGTGAAAAAATATAATTTTCAATAAATTACTTTAAAATAAGTCATTAAAATAACTTGTTCTAGGAG
This sequence comes from Torymus texanus, assembly GCA_036873485.1. NCBI lineage: Eukaryota > Metazoa > Arthropoda > Insecta > Hymenoptera > Torymidae > Torymus > Torymus texanus. The sequence goes on from JAYJLV010000011.1 coordinate 9,623,304, forward strand.
TAGATGCGGCTTCCGATGTAATTTCACATTACGTGAAAGTGGTCGAAAGTGACGGTACAGATTCTTGCCCAGTATGCTTAGGAACGCCAGAACCATTAACCGTTGAATTGACCCGTTGTAAACATAGATTGCATTTGGCTTGTTTAAATGCAATGCTGAGTTCACAGCGTCATCCTATGTACATACAATGTCCAGTGTGTCGTATGATTTATGGAGAAAAAAGAGGCAACCAACCACCGGGATCCATGAATTGGACAAGGCTACCTAGACCATTACCTGGTTTTCCAAATACTAAGACCATTCAAATAACTTATGAGTAAGTTTTTATTTACTATTTGAATTGATGGTTTTATTTGTGTTATTAATTAATTTAACATGATTTGATTCTTAGCATTCCATCGGGCATTCAAGGACCCGAACATCCTCATCCAGGCCAAACCTACTACGCGGTCGGCTTTCCGCGTGTATGTTATTTACCAGATACTGAATACGGTCGACGAGTTCTGAGACTGCTTCAGATTGCCTTTGAAAGAAGACTGATTTTCACTATCGGCCGATCGGTAACCACGGGTCGCGAAGACGTAGTTACCTGGAATGGAATACATCACAAAACTGAACTTGGACCCTCCGTTTCTGGTCACGGTTATCCCGATGTTACGTATCTTGATCGTACGATTGCTGAATTAGCCGCGCACGGAGTATCCGATGGGAATCCATCCACTGCGTTATATCAGGAATTACATTAATGTACCTATGGATTAGATCGTTTCATTGAATACTAATTATTTACTCATTCCAAAAGGTACACGAACGTATTCAACCTTTATGAGTTTTAAATCTCGTTTCTTTTAAACAAACCACAAAAAGATTCAGAGAATTTAAACACCTCAATGTCGAATTTGCAAGAAACGAAATCTAAAAACGTCACTTTGATAGCTTTTATGCTTTTTTATTTATTGGTATGCATAAACGTCTCCTTCACGGGCATTACATAATAGTTGAAATCATTGTTTATTATTTGAAAAATTCTATTCAGCAAAATTTATAATTTAGAGGATTGAATTTATTTCTGTCCTCAGTTGTTATTTTATTATTTTTTTCCGTTTTCTTTTTGGTTGGACAAAACTTAAAGAAGGTTCAAGTATTTAAAGTTACAATAAATATAGGATTACTGGAAAATCGAGTTAATTACAAGCAATAGTCTTCGTTCGTTTCCAAAAATTAAGAATAATTATTTTTACAAATAAATTAAATATATTTATCTTATTAATAAATTCGATAAACGGTATAGTGGAATTCAATTGCGTCATAGTATACCAACATCTCAAGAAGAGTATTTCAAATACCAACTATTTCTTTATCAAATTTTATTAGATAGATTATTGACTATTACTTTTATCAGCGTTACTTTTTCATTTAAAACAAATTGATGATTGTGAAAGTAAAATGTAATCTGTTGAATAATGTATACAAATTCAAAGATATGCCATTTTCTTTTTTTTTTTTTTTTTATATTACGGTTATAAAATTGATTATTGAAATTTTTAATTTTGTTTCAAATTTTATTTCTAATTTTATTTTATAAAGTAAAGTAACTAAAGGTAGTATGGTAACTGATTATTTTCATTGTTTTCAATGAAATTTTCTATGAGCGGGTGCCTTTACATTTTACCTCAAGTTTGTTCATAACAAGCAAACATTGAGTCATTCAACTAATTACTAACACACAGTATATTTTCTACAACTGTTATTGACTGATAAGATTTCTTGGCAGAAAAATTTTATCAGTATTTTTTACTCTCTAGCAATACAAGCATAGGTAATTAAAATATTTCCCGAAAGTTTAATGTATATTAAAAGAAATCGGACACATTGTAAGTTATTCTTTTTGAGAATTTTTTTGCCAAGGTTTTAAAACTAACATAGTTAATACAACGGACATCTTTATAGTTCCATAAAATATTATTTAAAGACTAATATTATTATATTTTAGTATGGTAACAATTATTCCGGGCGTAGCAAGGAACTGATAGATTCTATATAAGTCATTTAGAGCTCTAAGCGCATGACAGTACTGACTTTGTCAAGAGTATTTTTCTAGGCATTTTAATATTGTAAAATTCACGAACAGTCATAAGCGCATAGGGTATTTTAGTAAAGTCGAACGGTTCATCTCGATGCGGTATTTTTTTTTTATTTTACGAAATAAGGCGAGCATAGTATCCAGTTCTTCCAGTAGTGTAAGTGTAGAATCAAAAGAGATTTACCGTAGATGTAGAATAAAAGTATTGGAAATCGATGCATGTTACAAAATTTTTATTATTTTATAACAAATAATTATTTTATACGAAAATTTTATTGTCAAACAAACTTTATGAAAACCAAACTATGTATCATCTGTACAGTTCGTGCAGCTGGGAAAGTATTTGTAATAAAACATATAACATTTATCTTCTAACTGCATGTAGTTTCTTCTTTATACAATGTGTTCCTATAAAACCATTTAATATTTATCTGTATTTTGTTTTATATGCGTCTATAATAATGGAAAAATAAATGTGAACTGATGATTCTTTTAGTAAACAATAGTGCAGTTTTCATTACTATTACATTATATTCTGCAACTGATGCGTAAAATGTGCGCACGTGCTGCTCATGTTATAGTCTCTATTATGAGGAAACCATAGTACTTTATTTCCCTGAAAATAGGAATGTACTAGTATACATTATGCAACTAGAGAGGAAACTTGACTTTTTCTAGCGAAGATGATGATTAACCACGAGTGATACATGAGTGCTCAAAATCATCATCTAAGTCTGAAAAAGTCAATTACTCCCTTGTCACATAACACACAGGACTTTTTTTAATAAGTGCATGAATAGGACCTATTTTGTATGAAAAGTTGATGGGTGATCGGATATCTTGAGCCGTCATAACGGGAGACTATGTTCTCTTCCTCCCACTGCAGCGGCAGCAGGCCTCGCTAGATGCTCGAAATGCCCGATTTTCCATTTACTTTTCTATACGCAGGAAAAGGGCTTTTTTCATGTACATATTAAAAAATAATACGTTTTATAAGAAGGAGAGAAAATAAGCTATTTCAAGCGTGAATGAAATGAGCTATATTGATTTCAACGCCCTCGACTCCGACCCGCTGAAAACACTGTACCCGAGGTGACAATAGTTGACATATTTTTTATACGGCCCTTTATATTTTATTCAATGTTATACTCCCACGTTAAAGCTCAAGCAATATCATTATCTCCAGTTACAGCAGGGAATAGTATGATTATTCCCCACTGTAGCGAGGGAATAATATTTATGAAATACATATAAAAAAGCTTTTCTTGCTCCCGTAAAAAAATACGGTATGTAACTATAGGAAAAAGGCTATTTCAGACTTGGTCCCTCGACTCTCTTGGAATAGATAATTATACCTACCTTTTTGACAATGTAGTATTTCCTAACAGAAGAGTGTACTAAGTTTTTTTTTCAACACGTGCACGAAAAAGGCCCTTTTTCTTGCTGAAAAAAACGAATAGAAAGTTGAGTTTTTCGAACGTAAATTCTTTTTCCCATCTAAAGCGGGAGAAAAACCAAATTTTTCGCACGGGTGAAAGTGTCACAGTTGTAAGTACTTACATTTGAAATGTTTATATTTTCATTCATCTTCTATTTGAATGACTAAAATTTGAAAACGTTAATGATTTCTGAAAATACTCAGTTTATTTACACATCATTGATTCTTTTTATATTTACTGGCGAACTACTCGAAAAATCCAAATTTCCATTCGTTTTTCCGGCATGGAAAAGGGCCTCTTCATGCACTTCTTAAAAAAAGAACGGCATGCAACAAGGAGGGAAAATTGGGGTTTTCTAGCGAGGTTGATAGGTTGAGCACGAGTGGAAGTCGAGGGCCGAGGGCAATGTACTATTTATTATGGGATAAAAAATATTACAGGAGTATTTATTTAATTGAACAGAAATTACGTAAGTATAAAGTATATACGTATACATCATACGGCTTTCATTATGTAAATTGAATCATTTAAAAAAAAAATCCATTATGAAAAATACTATTTAATGAACAATTATAGTATGCTAATAATGTAGATTCAAAATGTCAATTACATCATTTCTAAGTTACCAGATTTAAAGTTCTTAAGTAATCCTGGATTAAATAATTCGAAAATTTCCAATATGAAACAGAATTGGAAATGCATAAATATTTAAAATGTTATTTAATTAGAAAAGAAAAATTAATTATAGTATGTAGGTACGTACAAGATCGAATGTTATTAGAGCATTAACATTCAAAAAGTGGAAAACTGTAAGCGTTATACCTATAATATACACGCAACACGTTAGACTTCTCAGGAAAATAAACAAACTCCACAGCAGACGTTGCGCAGTACTCCCACGGAGAGATGGAAATAAGTATAGGGTCTGCTATAGCTAGAACTGTGCTTACTTGCTGCTGGCTGCGATAGTATAGTAGTATAAGTACCCAAGCTTTTCCGCGCGGCGCACGTCTACTTTGTTTGTTATTGTGCAGGCTAGTTTAATGCACCCACGCGCGCGAGTAAGCGCCTGCGCTCTCACTCCGTTCTCCGTACCCCCTCTGCGCATGCGCGCGCACGCAGCAGTAATTCCTGTCAATCGCGTCAGCTGTTCTGATTTTTTAAGGTTATGTTAACGTCTGAATAATCACTAGTTTTTCATATTTATCGATGTCCGCCGCCGGAGATGTCCTCCGAGCTCGAAAAGGCGGACAGTCACACGCTCGCGGAACTCAAGAAGCATGTCAAGACCGACTCAAAGGGTCACATTCTTGCTTGTCTGGCGCGAGTCAAGGGCGACTCCCAATGCTGCAAGCGTTTCGTCAAGGCTGGGGGCCTGGAGCACCTAGTGCAGTTAATGCGCTATCAGGATCTCAAAATTATGAATGCAGCCTTGAGTATCCTAGCAAATTTGTGCATGAATTCAGACACCAGGCAGCAGGTGAGCCTTGCATTGAATCTAACTGTGTGCACCTACTTGACCCTTCGACCAACACTTATGTCCGAAGGCCTTCTTTCATTGTTATCATACATATGTTCTTTGTTTGATTATGTCATCTAGTCTGTTGTAGTAAATATTGCATGTATATTCTTAGATTAAGATGACAATTCTAAATTATGATAAAATAAACATCTAATGTCTATTAATATTACGATACAAAATTTTTATATATTATTTTTTTATAAACTTAAGTAATATTTTCATTTTATTTATTCATAATTTTCATACTATTACATCATATTATGATATTTATTTTATTCAAGTTATAACTAGTTAATGATTTATGAATAACATTGCAGGTTCGAAATACAAATATAGTGTCCTACACATTATGGATTTTAAATAATTTAAAAGTAAGTGACAATTTGCATTGTCGAGCATGTAGACTCATTGGAAATCTCTCAGACTGCAGTTGGCATGCAAAGGCTTTTTATGAGGCAGGAGTAATACAGGCATTACATGATGTCCTACGCACAAAAACAAATACACAGACATATTTAATGGCAATTAGAGCTGTCAGGTATTGATCTTCATTTTTTCCTTGAATTAATTTAAATTCAAAAATGACAATATATTAATTAATGATATTTTTTTACATTTAGAAATCTTTGGAGCATTTACGATGGTTGTAGAAGGAAAATCATTGATAGTGGCATTATCAAGGCAATCACATCAATTTTCATTAATGCTGGAAAAAAATCATTAAATCAAGAATTAAAATACATTGATTTGCAAGAAACTTGCATGAAAGCTATGTATGCATTCTTAGTAGGATCAAATTATGAATGTGGCAAACAAATGGTAGGAGAAAAAGATAAAGAGGGTTTCAGAACTCTTGTTAGGTTATATGAAGCACAAAATAAATTAGCCATTAAGTGCGTGTACAGTTTAGCTGTTATAGCTGAATGCCGACCACTTCTCGGTGATTGTGATGCCGTTGAAGTGACAGTGCAGTTGGTAGAAAAGTGTCCATTTTACTTTGGAGAAATCTTAGCTAGTCTTTGTCTCTTTTGCCGCGAAGCGGTAAATCGTATACGAATTCGTTATTGCTCGGGCCTGCCAGTAATCTTAGATCTTTTGAAAAAAGAGGAAAATGAGAGATACCATCCGGTTTTATTGCATAGTCTTGCCCAATTTGAGTACGATGACGAAAGTATTGTCATAATGGTAAAAAATGGACTACTAGATATTTTGACGGACAAGTTGCAGAGAATGGTAATCGAGACACCCGTAGAGTCTGACGAAAAATCGACACCTAAAAAGCGCTCAGCGGATCGATCACCGAACGCGAAAAAAGACATAAAACACAATCGGACGAATTCGGGAAGGTGTGTATATGAACTACCTTTATTTTTTATGAACCAGTAAAGTTTGAAAAATGACGTGCAAACAAATTATTAATCGATAATTTTTCTATATTAGGTATAGATTTAGTTTGGATTACCAGTACGAAGATTGGAGTCCAAGGAGTGCAAGGAGCGGTTCGTCTACACCACCTAGTACTCCGCCAATGAAAGACATAGATGAGATGGAAGATTCCGACGAAAATGCCGAAGAAAATTATAGCCCTGTTTGTAGCGACGATGAGTGGGGTGAAGGAGGTATACATTATTCTTTTTCGGAATAATACATTGGTCGTTAATTAATATTCTTATTTTTATTCAATTATTTATATTTCTAATTTTGCAGAGCCTCAAGAAGAAATCGAATCATTGAAAAGTTTTTCTTCAAATACAATAGATGTGGAAGAAAATCCGGACTCCGGTAAAGTCCCTAAATCCGAATTCAATAAACACGTAAATGCTTGGACACTTGCATTGTTAAGTAAACTAAGCTACTCAGATGATCCAATCGATAGACTTGCAGATCCAACCATGATCGGACCACTGGCCACGTATATTAAACAAGCAAAAAATTCTAAAGCTTCTCGAATACTTTGTAGAATCGTAAAGTTAGTAATCAGCAAACAATTTATTCTCATATTCATTGAAAATATAATTTAAACCTTCATTATTCATGTTCTATTTTTGCAGAAATAAAGCCTACTTAATTCCGTTGATTAAACAAGGCTTTGTCTTTGAAGTGCAAAACCTTTACGACTCGGAGCAATATACACGCTCTATGTGCGCTATGGCTGAGACTGGTGGTGCTGTGGGAGAAATGTCGTCAATCCTACTGCGTGGTCAAGAGTCTCATCGTCTCCTCATCGCTGTATCTATACCTTTTCTCATTAAGTCCAAAGACTTGTTGCGCTGCCTACTTAAAAATCACGGTGGACTGTCTCTTATATTTAACATACTAACCGACAGCGAACACAGTCTGCACAATGAAGCCATTTGGTCTATATGCCAATTAGCCTACCAATTAGATGTGCGACCAGATACTGTTGATAAAAATCAATCCATTGATAGTCTAATGTTTCATGATATTTCTAGGGTAAATAGATCTTTGTCAATATCATTTTTCAATATGATACCATTTAAAGTATAAATTTAAATTCACATATTTTCCATTTTTCAGGGTAACGGTATGGAAAATCACATAAAGCCATCTACAGTGACATTTGAACTGGACGATGGTACAACGGTGGACGCTTGTCGTCAGTTACTTTGTCAACGCTCGGATGCCTTTTCAGCTATGCTTGAAGGTAACTTTTCCGAATCTGGCAAGCGTCGTGTTAAATTGAAGAATACTTCCAAAGAAGGCCTAAACACTCTTCTCCTGGCGGCAAACGGCTCAGAATTCGACGATCGAACCATTGAGTCTCTGCTCGACGCCGTCCTTCTCGCCGACAAGTTCCTTATGTCCGATGTATCGGAAGTGCTCATAGAGAGCTGCATGTCTAAGTTGAATTATGAAAATTTCTATAGAGCTTGGTCGTGGGCACGTAGTAATTCCTGCTACGAACTGAAAGCATGCTGCGTCAAGAGTTTTCTCACGACGAAAATGACCAAGACCGAGCGAGTGAGGGCTTTCAGAAACTTCTCCACCAACGATAATTTCAATGAGTTCATAGAGGAAATCAAAGAAATCATCACAGAGATACTAATTCAACGCTAAAGTTAGTTTGGAAATATAATTACAGGCAGGAAGATTAAACAAAAGAATAAAATGTTAGGAAAAAACTATTCCAGTGCACCTAAACCCGACAAAAGAGCATATACTTTAAAAATCGAGTGATAATTTATTAACAAGAATACTTTAAGAAGTGCTTATTATGGTAAGACTTGTAAAATAGTATTATTTACTTTAAATTTACATTATTCCTTTTAAATATGTTATAAAATTATTAGAAATGTTATAATATTTAATGAAACTTATTGATATAGGTATTCAATTTAAAATTTCTTACATGTCTTACTTTATAAGAACTACTAATTGTAGCATCTAATTAGAATTATGTAAATTGAAATCTTGTTTTACTACTTGAATTTTTCTTACCGTTAAGCTGTTAATTTGTTTTGCTAGGAAAAAAAATGAAATTGGGGTCATTTAAACTGGAACAGAACTTGTACATTTTATAAATATGAATTTTTTATTATAATTAAGAGTAATTATTACACTAGATTAAAAAGCAGTCAGGCTGCATTTTATTGAACCATTCAAATAGATCATGTAATCGGCAATATTGATATATTTTTAATTAATTCGATATTAAATTATAAAAAAATGCAAATTCAATAATTCTTTAAAACGATATTTTTTCAACTGGGCTTGTCATTGTAATAAGGCATATGAATTAAAATTAAATCATTCTTTTCAATGTTCTCAAAATTTCCTCAATGTTTACATTTGAAAGAATATAAATAACATGAAGATGAATAAAGTAGTCCTTATATATTTGAAAATTAGTCTAAAAATGTAAAATACTAAATATCTTTAAGCTATTGTAGTTAAATAAATAAAACAAGTTTAATTGATTTAAAAACAAATTTATAGAAATATTCTGATACAGACTTTATTTTTTTAAGTTTACATATAAATTTCATCAATTTTATACATTTTTATATTCAAGAAACAAAATTGCTGTAGAAATAAAAATAATACATTAATAAGGATTATTTAAGATATAATATTTGCTTTCTGTTTTTGTAATCTTTCAAAAGGTGTTAAAAGGGAAAATACGGAAACCGTAAAAATGTAGTATAATAATTAAACCTATAATTCTAGTTCAAAAATAAATTATTTTTAATGTGCTTTTTAAATATTTTTTATTTCAATAAAAAATACAAATTGATTATGTTCATAAATAATAATTATTTAGTAAAAAAAAAAAAAAAAATATACGAAAATAATTCATATATCATGCGATATTTATTTTGAAAAAACATATATCAAAAGAATATGATGAACACCATTTTCAGTATAAAATAATATTGTGATAAAAGATTATTTTATCTATTACATGATTCACTACTATTTTATGTAACTTAGAATATATTCAACTACGTTGGAATTACTTTTAAGATAAAAATCAAGCCACTAAAAGCGCTTTAAAAAAGTGATTGAGTATAATTTTGCAGCTTTTAAAAAAAAATACTTATTGCGAAAATACAAAATTAAATAAATTATTATGATTATTATCGTAAATTAAAATTTGATAAATCATGTAAATAGTCAAAATAAATTGAATTACATAATTTGTGATAAAACATTCAACGATATGTATATTTAAATCTTTTTTTCATTGTAAGACTAAGTTTTTTATTGATAAAAATTAAATGATCTTCTAACAACTTTTTCAAGCAAAAAGTTATCACACTTTACCTTATCTCAACATTATTTAATGCAGTTTTACGGTGTGTATTTTAGTTGTACTGGGTACATTTTTAATTAGACCATGTTATACATCTTTTTGGAATGCTGATTAAAAAAAATTTGTACATTTATTTATTTATTTTTTTTTTAAGATAAAATACTTTCAATCTTTACAATAATAATAGATAGATAACAGTGGTACAATCAATAAGTCACTTATAAAAATCAAGTAAGAAGCGTTATGTTGCATTTTTACTTTTCGATTTTTAAGATAATTTTTTTATTTACCTGAAATTGTATTATATACTTGAATAATAAGAAAATTATTAAAATATGTAAAATTGTTTTGTTTTTAATTCTCATCATATTGCACATTTTGTTATAATTACAATCGTTACTACTAATCTATACATATTTATAAAATTATAATTATTTTTGTAAGCATATATTTCGTACTCTTAAATCTATATAATTAATAATCAGAGGATTTCTAAGCCCCAAATCATCAGAATGTAATTCGGTTTTGATTTATTTAGATCGTAAGACCAAATCTTATCAACATTTTGAATTACAAAATAAATTCAAAATTTGATTAAAAAAAGGTTGAATCGTGATCCATTTCATGAAAATAAATCCCGATTCAATTTTTAAATCGTAAAAATTAAATCATAATTTTAACATTAAGTTTCTATCTTGAATCTAAAAATCAAATAAATATAAATAAGTCATATCAAACTTTATGAAAAATTTACGTTTTAGCAGTTTTAATTTTTTGATTTGGTAAAAGAGGACGGTTGGTTTTAAAGTCGAAACATATTAGTCAAATTTAGGTTTAATTCATTTTGTTAATTGTATATAGATGAAGAGAAATGAATAAAACGTGTCGTAAATTGGTATTGTGATTCATAAGAGCCGATTTAAATAAATCAAATATAAATCGTTATTAAAAAATCCATTCAACTCTCCTTGGTAATTAAATATTATATGATCATTTAAATTTAAGGCGTACACAGCTAGTTATAAATAATTTTTACGAATAATTTTTACAAATTATTCTTGCATTTACTAATATATTAATACAGGAATTATAAGAGTGAAAAATATTTTCAAAAGGTCGAGACATATAGACTTTTTAATCAGCACGTCAGGGCTCATTCATTAAAATAAATTAAAATAGTTCGGTAAAAGTTATTCAGCTTTTGAATAGTTATTTGTAATTAAGTAACCACACAGCAAGTGAATCTTAAAATAAAATATTTGGGGGTAATTTGTTCAAAACAATTAGGCTTCTTTCTTTTACATTATCAAGAAACCTAATAATTATATCTATAATAATATATTATTATATAAAACTTATAGAAATTCTCAACACTTTTAAGAAAATCGATTTCATTACATCTTGATTCGCTTATATAAATTAAACCCTACCAATTAATGAAACGTCATATATACAGTTATCGTTAAAATTTAGTCTTCGTTACGGGCCTATAATATAAGAATCCTAAAAATAAGGACATCCTTCGACAAGAATTACTTTATCGGCGTCAACTGTAGCTCAAGTGGTTCCGAAGGCGCTGAGATCATGCGCAACTTCATCGTAACAGTATCCTTATTTAAACAGTCGATTTTGAAGCTCTTCAACAGCTAGAAATAAAGATGGACAAATTAATATCAAATAACAATCGGTGTCACAAAAAATTTTGAAAATTGAAACGCACCTCTGCCGTCGTGAGAGACATCTGAGTCTCAGCGAGTTTGCGACCAATACAACTCCTTGCACCCATAGCAAAGGGCAGCGTGGCGCTAGGATTTATAACAGCCTGAAATTCGCCTTTCTCGTTACGCAGCCAGCGTTCCGGCCTAAAATCCTGGGGCTCTGGGAAGTTCGCTTCATCCCGGCCACACGAATACAAGGAAATCGCCACGAGTTCCTAAACATAAATTATCATTTTTTATTAAAAATTTATGAGTTCATTTGATCGATTATCTATTACAGTTGGAAGATACACTTATTTCTGAGTATAATGTATTAGGAAATCTTTCAATTTCTAGTGCAATACAGTAGAATGACGCATATGTTTTCTTTAGGCGCGTATAATAAACCTGAAAATAGGTATCTATATATATTTACCATTCGCAGCTATTAGAAAGTTCTATTATGAATATGTTTATCTGGCCCACATAGAATTGACAAACAACCTATATATATACACACACATACACATACACACACACACACACACACACACACTACGCAGCATCAAAAGTACAACGGCGCGTTACAGTAGACACGACCGTTATTTCTCTCCCACCAGACAGAAAGAAAGGCACGTCAAAAGGATGATTTGCGACTTACGCCTTTGTAAACAGGATAGCCAGCGAGCAGAGTATCCTGGGGTAGGATTCGTGTGAGGAACGGCGCAGTTGGGTAAAGCCTCAACGATTCCTTTATCGCCCCTTTCAGGAGAGAATCTCGTAACACGTGTGCCTCGGTGAGACCATGCAGCGTCTCCCGGAGGTTCTCCTGGGCACTGGGGTTGCTCGCTATGAGGAACAGTAGCCATTGCATCGAGTAGGCTGTCTGGAAGTATCATGTTTTTAAGGGCTTGTAAGGTGCTACTTATACGTGACTATGGAATAGATAAGAAATATACTCATTTGACGCCAATAAGAATTTTAAATTGACTCTTTGAATTAAATACAAGAAAGCCACATAATATAATGATGGTATACACAATATTCTTGATGAAGGATGCATCCGATTATGTTTTTAGGACGCTGATAAGACTCGTATTTTTTGAAATCTGTTATATACGAAAACTACGACTAATCTATATATATATATAAAAATTTCTTTCACTTCTATTCTAAAAAAAAACCCCGCATCCCTAATAGATTCTAATAAAGATGTAATCCCGTAACGTTACACACTATAAAAAAAATCATTCACTCACCGTATCACCAGCCGCGACAATAAGATCGACGACGATCCTTCGAAGCAGATCACCCTGCACGCCATCGTCGATCATGCGCCTCAGCAGGCCATCTTCAGCACCCTTGAGCTGCGCCATCTCATCGACGAAGCGGCCAACGGTGTCAAGCGCGTAGTCTGCCGCCTCGACGAAACCGTTCCACGAGGGCAACCGCATGAAGGAGGCAAGCTTCGCAGAAACGCGCGACAGGTGCACTGTGTGCTCGAAGATGCGGCCCAGACTCCGCGACAGTACACTGAGCTCGTCGAGGATCGTCAAACGGTAGGCAGGCCATGGACTGCCGACCAACGATGCCAGTAGCACTGTGCAACATTTTTTTTGTTGCATAATTACAGTATATAGAAAATGTGTTTGCAATATGTATGTATTGCAAAAACTGAAGTAACATTTAATTAAGATTTATTAGAGGTATTCACGCAGAAAATTAAGATCAAATTTATCATTGCACAATTGTTCGAGGGTGAGAATATAGTATGATGTAATGATGTTATTACCTTCAATTGACCATTGATATAGCTGACATTCGAGATCGGGCACAACTCGATCGTTTTTCCACGTGTACATCTTCCACTTGTCGACGAGGTCCTTCGCTGCCTCTTGGCACGGTTTGCTCATCGAGCTCACCGACTCCGGGGTCAACATTATTTTGTTCAGTATTCGTCTATAATGCAGCCACTCCTGACCATCCCTGCGGCAAAATTTTATTGACATTCATTAGAGAGGATAGGAAATTAAGTTTTAAACTGCTGTCGAATAAATTACTTTGCAAATGCTTATCAGGTAATAAATGACCTAAATAAACAGCATAATAATAATAATAGATGAAACCGGCTAGAACGGCGATTATATTATTTTACTACTGGAGTTATAGAACAATAAAAAGGTTCCTTTCTTTCGACATATCTATCAAATGTATTTTATACATTTGATTCATAGTCTTACAACACCCCATAAAAGACTGATCTTTAAAACATTTATCATATTATCCTTTTCTTTATACGAAAAGCAGCTTCAATTATGAATATTGACACCCTTTAAATTTAGGGCAATTGCCATTCTCATAAAAATAAAAGAAAAGAAAATAATGGAGCATAACTCTCGAAATAATAAAAATATAAATCTACACATAACGAGGCCCTCGCATGATTCACTCGTGGCTCTGCTGCGCGATCAGCTGCGTCGAGGCAAAAGCGCCGATAATGCGGTCGTTTACCAGTGCTGCACTGCTGATGTACAGCATGCATGCGTTTGGTCATACGCGCGCGCGCTACAAAATAAAGCTCAATTGAGGCGATAAGTGAATATGCGGAGGAACACGCGGGGTGCGCTTATATATATATATATATATACACACTGACGAGGCAGTCGACTGATTGGTAATAATAACATGCGCCGTGTTTGAGGAGATTAAAACGGTTTCGTACAACGACAACAAACGTTCACTCGTAATCTGAGGTATTATATTTTGAGCTTGGAGCATTGTCGCGAGATTTGCCTTTTAGAATGGATGTGATGTAAATAATACGGTAGAGTGAAAAAAAATTCTACTCGACTAAATGTCATAAGTTTGTTATTTGCGGATTTACAAGCAAAGTCCTCAAAAATTCGTTAGTCATTTAAGAATTTATGATTTCAAAATGTTATCTCTTCTAAATACAGATTTTTAAACTTCCAAAGTATCGTCATCCAAAATCTGCCCAAAATGAAAACAATCAGGCCCTTACATAAACAAGAGTCCCCTCTCCTTATTCCGCATCTGATTGTAGAGCAGCCAGGCGTCGGGCACGAAATGCTGCGGCGTTGGTCCCTCAATCCTGAAGACCTCGCGTATTGCCTCGCTCGAGCTCACGAAGATAGCCTTCGTGGGGCCGATTTTATCCCTGAACAGTGGCCCGTATTTGCCATGACGTTCGTCGATGTACTCGTGCAGTCGGCGGCCACGCTCCGGATCAAGGATAGCGGCTACGGTGCCGATCACCGGGTCACTCCGACAATCTGGCATTTCCGGTAGGGCGGTCAAGGGACCGGGGCTGGGCCGACTTGCCAGCGACAGGTATTTACGGAGGATGCGCTGCATGGTGTGGGTACGCGCCGCTCTGGCGAACTGCGGTTGAGACTGAAAGTATTATATAGGCGTGTGTTATTTTTTATTGTTTACTTTCAGGGAATTACATTTAGAAAATTATTAGCAACGATTTTTAATTTTGATGATTTTTTTTTATGTATACAAGAAACTCCCCTCTTATGTATAATTATAAAGTTAGTATTATAAAAGATTCCAATTATAAATGCAAGAAAAACACACCAGGCGCAAAATTCCCATTGTTTCCATTAATTAATATGAATTTCAATTTAATTAAAATAATAAAGTTCACATCTATTAAATATTTAATATATAAAAAGCATTTTCAGCGACATTTGAAAAATTATATGAATATATTATCAAAAATTAAAAGCAACAGTCATTTCACGTCAAAACAAACGAAAATTATACTGTTTCATTAACAAGTAAATAAAGGCTACTTACTGCATCCTACCGAAACCCAATAGAAGTATAATACAATTTTATGTTTGCTATTATTATTGATAATGTGCTGCATTTAATGAATTCTATACGCTCCGAATACATTGATAGAAATATTTCTGCGACTTTATCAACCAATATACGAAATTAAATAAACATTCTTGTTATTCTTGTGATCTTTTTAAATGTCAGTGGAAGGATATAAGACAGCGTTAACTGATAAAATTTCTGATAAAATATCACTCATTCCAAATGTCTTTCAGTAAAAAGCATGAAATACAATTTTTATTCGTTAGTAAGGTGACCAAATAATTTGCAATAATTTTCGAATGAAACGATAATTGAATTCAGCCTTCTTCGATTTTATTAAGAATCATAAAATATAATTCATTTTTAATATTATTGTTAAGTTGAAAACAATCTAAAATTTTCTTTTATTCTTAAATTTTAATATCAAAATACAGAGACGGTATTTTTAAAATCGGTTTCATTAACAAATAAAGGATACAGTGTTTACTAACTTTAAATTTAATTTGATGTCAAAAACAAAAATCACAAATTATTAACAAATAAAAAAACAAGCTAAAATTACAGAAAAAATTCACCTAAACTCAGAGGTCCAAGGTGCAACTGGCAGGCGCAGCTTCGTCGAGCCGTGATTCGGAGCTCTTGTCCACGTTTTCCCTCATCTTCTTATCGCGAAACTGCCACCAGCGACTGCAGGCATCGAAGCGACTTCTTCTACCGCCGTAAATTTATCGTCTCTCGCCGTGCGGCGCATCGCCGGCAAAGTAACGCGCTCGGCATGCCGGTTTGTGTACAAGCCTAATATTTGGAACTAAATGTGCGGAATGAAACGGATAGGGTGTTAAATATTCAGAGAGATAGTGGATGATGAGAAAGGTTTCTATTTATAGATACTAAAAAAATCTGGAGAAGTGGAATTTTTTTACATATTACGTTTATATTTTTCTTATCAGTTGTATGTCTTCAGGCTAAAATTTATTATGATTTTATTTTTGGAATATTTTTAATTGTATATATTATATATATCTCGTTCTAACTGGTCAGTTTGGGAAGCTAGGGCTTCTGCTCCCCAGAGTTATATCCTTGACTAAAGAAATAAATCCCTCTCTGAATGACAGAACTCTAGCGCCTTTCCAAAATGCCCAATTCCTATACAGTGCAATCTTCCCAAACTGCCAACAGCTTCCCAAAGTGCCCAATTACTATGCGTATATATGAAAATTTCTGCCCAAACTGCCTGTTTTTAATATATGTGTGTGTGTGTGTGTGTGTGTGTGTGTGTGTTTTTTTTTTTTTTTTTTTTTCTATGGAGAGAGAGGTTGGAGGGAAAAATCTTAATAGACCATGACATGGCTCGTTGAT
>JAYJLV010000011.1:9640129-9659197 GCA_036873485.1 Torymus texanus
TATAAATAAAATGGCATCTAGGTTATATATATGTAACCTAGATGCCATTACTTTTTATACTCTGTATCTTGTAATGAGATTAATTTATTATTTATTTTATTTGAATAATTATTTTGAGATAACAACATTTTTAATGCGAACGTATAAGTTATTTATGTTATACTTTTCCAATGAAAGTATTATTTTTATCAATATCTATCAAAGTCGAACATAAATCATGTCTTATTTATTAATAATTTGATCACAACATTATTCAATCACTGTTATCATTCAATTAAATCAATGTGTCTTACGCGTTTTAGTTTTAAATATAATCCTGGGTCTCTGCTTTGCAATACTTTAATGATACATATTTAATGGATTAATTTATTGGAGTTATACAGTGAGTTCTTTTGTATATCAGCATTATCAATTATTTGTTTTTAAATATTCTTTCAATATTTTAGTATGCAATGCATAAAAGTAGCATTTTCTTTTAATGAAGGCTGAAGTACGAATGGCAAATATAATTATCATTGCTTTGTATATTTCAGAACGGCATGAAGAAAGTTTGAGAGCGACCCTTACGAGAGATTCAAACTATCTACATTATACAATGTCCATGGATATAGACGAACGATGAAAACAGCTACGGCTATGCAGCGCACCTCGAGACGCGCGTATACGTTTTCTGTCCTGCGTCACAGTTCAATGAGCTCAGGTGATTTCAATCACCCGCTGTGCCGTGGCGGAACGATCGCGCACCCTAGACTGCCGGATGCTTGGAATGCTGGTAATATAGTTTTTTACATGACTACATAATATTCGAAGCGAGAGCTTCAGGTACGCATCATTTCATTTGTAAGTGTATTTGCAGATAAATGAATGTTTTAATTGGTATGGTAAAAAGAAATAATTAAAGTAATTAATGAAATTGCTTCTACAAATCCACAAACTTTATAGTTAATACTATATTGACTGTATATGCTTTATAAAGATAAAATTCTTGTTATTTTCTGGGAATAATTTTTAAGTTTTTAAATTATTTCAAATTTACATATATTTCTTGTAACAAGGAAACGTTAAAAAGATATATGTTGATGACCGTTTATATCTCTTTTAGAAAAATACGACGAATTTAACACTTTTTCGGATTCTATTTCATGGGTCGACACGCGATACTATCGCAAGACATTTTTTAACCCGTGAGATTTAGTGGATTTCAAATCCCATTCTCCAGTAATATTTTTTTTCTTTGTATCACTATCACATATATTCTAAATTTGAACATCATTTTTAATTACATTATTTTAATCCACTTTTGCCAGATCATTTAATAATCAATGAAAATCAATATTCATTGAAAAGATAAGATAATTAACATGATTTTGAATTTATTAAAAATATCAATTGAACTTTATATAATAATTTTTGTTGGATTATAAAACAGCAGAATATTATTGCTGTACTCTAATTTCTTACCACATAATCAAACCAAAATAAAAGCTACGTAATTAATCAAACCAAAGCAAAACATACTGACTCAGATGTTATCGAATCTTTTTTTAAATAATGTAACACCTTGCATGATTATGAGTAAGCAAAATGACCAAAAATATCATTCGCCAATCGCGACCGGTAAAACTGAAACTAAAAGCAAAACGTGCTCGCGAGCAGCTAAAAAGTGCTGAAACGGTCAGGGTTTAGTCGGAACCGACTCGTCTTTCGGGATCTCGAATTTTCTAGGGACGTGCGCTTTTCGTACACACAAAGAGGTAATGGTGTGTACGAATTGAATTATTATTTCATTGGAAATATCTAAGAATCATGCTGTGTGTGTTTAAAAGTGATTGCAAACGAACATTTTTTTGTTTAGTCTGGAACTTTATCATAGGCGTTTTAATTAAAATGAAGAAAACACGTCAAAATATTTGTTTTTTACCAGTTATCGATGATAAAAAAATAATATTATATAATTTAACCGGACGATTTCTGGTGAAGACTGTTTACTGTATTGTAAGTAAAAAATTAATTAGAATTTAACTTTAATTTTTAATTTTTTATATCAATCAAGAAAGACTGGAAATACTATAAGAAGATAAATTAAATCGATTGACGAAATAGATTGGTACGTTTAAATTAGATATTATTCAAATAAAGTACCCTCAGACGCTATAATATCTTGACAGTGTTAAATCACTCACATTTACCTAACATGGTGAAACCGGAAAGTTAAACTCTGTACGAACTCGTACACGACGTTCACAGAAATCAAGAATATTAATAATAAGACATGCAAAGCCTTATAGAAAAAAGCATAACAAAAAATCGTTAAAGTCGAGACTATACAGACACAAGACGCGTGTGGGAAATGGCTTTTGATACCGTTCGAGATGCGGGCCGCTATGATGATTTCCCCGCGCGATCTCGCGGAAGGGAGGAAGTCCCGTGGGAAGGTCGATTCACACCCGCATTTCTTCGAAATAAGTATAATATACAAGTAGGTACTGCCTACACAAGCACAGAATTAACAGACACGAGGTTCGAGCCTCTCCGCGTATATACGTTACACAACCGGCCGAATCGTCGGAAGGCCGGGGCAATTGAAAGAAATTGCGCGCGGTTCGAGACATTCGAAAGTGGCCGATAAATGTGCATTGTACTTCGCCTTTGTTACCTAAGGGATTAAGTATCGGAGGGACGCAAGAAAAATGTAGGCCAATCGGTCCTTCTCGCTTTTTAACGAAGAAATATAAGTGCCTTGAAAATCGGTTTTTAAGTATTTCGGTATGTTTGGAATTTTACTCAGGAAAAATATAAATCGGCAGATGGTATAAAAAACTGTGTAATACTTTACCATAATATTATAACGTACCAATGACAAACATGTATATTGAAAACGATTATACGCATCAAGTATGATCAACACTATAACACTTTAAACTTGTAACGATCTTAATAACACACTTTTAACTCAATCGGCTACATCTTTTTAAAATAAATCACTATATTCTCTAAGCGTATTTTCGAGGATTTTCAATTTTCAACTTAACGTACGCACACACACATAAATTTTTTATTCCAATCAGATTTACCTCTTTCAATTAGCGCAGGATCACAGGTACGAAGCGTACATTTCCAAATGAAAAACAAAAATGATCACTTTTACTGTACCCTCTTGCAAGGAGCGTAAAAAATCGGCACTACATAACGAGCACCAATGAAAGTGTCTCCAGCCGCTCGGCGCTCTCGACTTTATCACAATGAGCAGGCGTGCGCACGATCGTGAGTTTGTCGCTCGGATTTTCAAATATAACGCCGGCGCTGCTCGTTGCTCCTGAAGCAGAAGAGGAAGAAGAAGAAGAAAGAAGAAGAAGAAGAAGGGGCTGCTTATGCTCTCACTCCCTCGCCGCGGCGGCGGAATGCTCGCGCTCTGTCTTTCTCCCACGCGCCACAGCCAAGAGAGATGACACTACTTCCAGCGAGAGAGGGAGTAAAACGCGCGCGAGGCCTTGCGCCTTTCTATATCACGCGTATATATCGGAGGGAGTATTCGTGGAGCTCGATCCTCACGGTCAGGGTCACCCTCGCCGCGCGAGGTTCTTGCCTCCCGGACCGATGTCCTAGCGAATGATCGGCACATACGGTTCCCCTCTTACGTGCGAAAGAGGAGAGGGACGGGAGATATTATGCCGCGAACGCGCGAGGGAGTCTTCGAAATCTAGTGGATATGGGATTCTTTTTCAATCAGAAAGCGTGGGCGAGAAGAATGCGGTTTCAGACACGACCTGTCGGCGGGACTTGAGATGGGACGTGAAAGGACGCGCGGCGAGGCTGGGTGAGGGTTTAGGAGGAAAGTGTCTGACGTTGTCATGTAAATAACGCCCGACAAAGAAATTCGGGATATTATAATAAGCGGGGAGAAGTTTATTGGGCTTAAACGGTCTTGTATTTGGATTCTATGATAATGTGCGGATACGCCGGATTACGAGCATTTAATTATTTTCACGTAGTATATATAAATCATAGTAATTGAAAAATTATCATAATTTTTTAACGTGAGATCATTTTTTTATTTTAAATAATGTTGTTAAAATAAACATTTTTTTTCATAGCTCTACACCAGACTATGTACAGGTATTTGCCAATACCTCTACAGGAGTTACCACCTTAACCTATGGTTATAGGCTTCAAAAGTGGTAATTGTATTACTGGTTTCAATAAATAAATAAAAATAAATAAAAATACATTTTTTTGTCCGCCGAATGTAAAATCTATCTAAATTAGCAGTCAAGATTCAAGTCTAAGTATTTTACAATGCTGTTATTTTAATAGATCTATATAGACAAGCGTTACTGATACCATGAAAATTGAATTACTCATGTTGCTTAATTGACAAGTTTATTAGAAATGTATACGATACATTTGAATGCTTGAAATGTCATTTATATAATTTTTTGCTTTATATATTTCTATTTATCGCAGTTCTTTTATCTTCCTATACTAAGGTATACAATTTTATAAGAAAATTTCGAAAGAAAAATCCATTACAACGACAAGATACAGTGATATTTGCTAAACTATTTTTTACGAAATAATTTTTTACATACAAAACATAATATTTCTTATTACAATCACATACAAACAAATAGCTTCATTTGCGACGAAAATCAATGTAAATTCCTTATATTCATAGTTCACTTAAAAATAGATGGAATTTGCACAAAAGTTCCCTGGATCTCTATTTATCATATACCACTGCAAATGTCGCAACGATGATTAAAAATTTAAATATAAACTCGATATACGCACTTAAAACTGGCTGAACGGGAACCGCGGACATCCGACTACGACAGAGACTATAAACCGGAAGGAATAGAAAAAAATAGTAAAGAAGCACCGAGATTCTAAGCAGTAATCCTTGGGCAAACCTTGAAACAGCAGCTCCGAAAACTTCGGAGGCGCGCAGGCGCGTTCGCGACCTCGGTTCAAGCGAGACACCTTGCGCGCGTTTATACGTGTGTTACGTACGTCGGCGCGCGATCGCCCAATAAATACGCCTCTTCCCGTGTCGTCGATTATATACGACGCTGTTGACCTAGCTGTGATTGTCAATATAGCATACGTGCTCCTATATACAGCGCAAAATCGTTCGCAGATGTTTGGGTTTGATAAATGAAGTTTATATAGGTAGCAGTACACGTGATATTTTCGAGGGATAATATGGTAATGCGCGAGTATCGTTGTATGCTGCTCGTGGCAAAAGATTCTGATGTGGGTGGAATTAGATGTGTATGTAGAAGTGATATAAGTATGTCTAATTCAGATTTTCGTATATGATTGTATGATAAAGTCGCGCTAGCACGTACATGTAAAGTGATAATTTTTTTTAATACATAACACTTCAGATCAATTGTAATATTATGGAAATTTATTTAAATGCATTTTTTATATTTTTATATTGTTCGGGAACACATCTTGATTTTGAAATTATAATAACATGATATATCGGTATCAATGAAGCTTCAAGACTGATTTTTAAGATTTGATATGATTCAGGATCTTCTAAATATTGTCAACAACTTTTGTAACACAATAAACTCTTCATGCGACTCTAACAAAGCAAGACTTTCATGACAATCATTTTTAAACAATGTATATAATCATAAAGCTCATAAAACTTTGACTGAATCGTGAAAATAATAAAGCATTCGTGACAATAAGAATAGTTAACTCACTGATTGACTTCATTTACAATGCAATAATAATGCTTTTTTATATCATCTATCTTAAAAGATTATTTGTGAAAAGAATAAAAATCATTATAATAATTTTACTTTACTTTGGCAACAAACATTTTTTTGTGATATCAGCCGATAATCAAAAGAAAGATTATGAAATATCATATCTATCTATTTACAAAATATTTCTATCTTGTTCTAAGGAAGTCTCACCGACAATATGTATTTGCTTTTTAAAACGAATATCTGATGAAAGTTACTCCAAACAACCGTAAGCACTACTTAATTTTTTTATTATATAAACAATGGAAAATAATTTAATGATTTTATAATAATGTTCTATTATTTTCATTAAAAATAATATCAAAATAAGCTAAGGGAATTTCGTAAAATAATAAAAAATCGTTTAGAAAAACAGATATAAATAATAAACTAATGGCTAATAATAATGTAGCGATGATAAACAATGGATACACACCGTTCAATGCATATAATTATTTTACGTACACATAACATTATTATTCTATAAATATTGTTCATATTGCATTTTCAAATGAGCATAATATTTTTTGATAAACTTTAAGTAATAATATTAATTATTTACACAGTTTTGTCGTACACAAAATATTGATGTTTTATTAAACTGTGTACCAAGAAGTAAAAATTATTTGAGTCTATGATTGCACTTAAGCCCCGTTAAGAAAAAAATCGTGTGGATTTCCATGCTTGTTCATCATGATTTCCGCACAGAAATCAACAGAACTTCACGGGATATCAGTCCAAAAACTCCACGTGGAAATCCACGTAGAACTTGGCGTCGAAATCCGCATGGTAATTAAAGAGATAATTTATAATAAACTATTTATAATAAATTATTATTTTTTTTTAAATGAATTAATACTATCATGGCAAAATAATATATATTACTATATAAATTTGAAGGATTCTGTTTTGCTATTTTTATTCCGCCATGACGGTTTAATTTATTTAGCAAAAGTAATAGTTTATTATAAATAGTTTATTTATAAAGTAGCTCTCTCTTTACCACGCGAATTTCGACGCCGATTTCTACGTGAATTTTTACGTGGATTTTTTGGTCTGATATCTGGATTTTTGTCCTGATGGATTTCTGTGCATTAAAATATTAATTTAGATCATGCATATGCGACGCCAAATACCTTTCATTATAATATTAAAGTATTACTATAAGCAATTATCAATAGTGTTTTATTATTAATTAGATTATTGTATGAGTTCACTTAAACATAATGACAACCCATATCGCTGGTTAGTCATGCTTACTTTATTGCTTGTTTTTCAATCTTTGTTTAATTACATTCAAGTGTGAATAATATAATTAATATTAATTTCATTGTTACTAATTGAAACTTTGTCCTGCTCCCCAGGTAGACAAATGTTTATATTATAATCGATTCCTTACAATTGTCTCGTAAACTATATTTTTCCTCATCAACCATATATTTTATTTTATTATGGTTAGATCATGGGTTACTTTTAGTAAGATGATTTAGAAAAGACAACTGTGTATATAGTCTTTATTTATCGCGTCAATGTTTCCACGGCATGTGAAATTTTCTCACATAAATTAGAACTATAGTGTAATACTATAGTATATTTGGAGCTCTTAAAATTTTTCGTATTTAATCGATTCGTGAGAATATTTTTTATAAATAGGCAATAACGGAAGAAAACAGAAATTAACTACAGAAAAATATCGGAATTGAGATAAAGACAACCGTAATCTTCAGTTTTTATCAGTTTTATTCAGTTATCTACAGTTATATGCAATTATAAGCAGTTTTTTTAGTTATCCCCAGTTATGTTATATTTTCTCAAAAGCAAGCGACTTTAAGAAGTGAAGAAATCAGTAAAAAACTGAAAATAACAGTTTTATTCTGAATAAAACTGAAGACAATAATTATATACGGAATAAAACTGTTTATAAATGATGAAAAAAATGGAAAATTTTACTATATATACAATTTAATTCGATAATTATTGAACATAACAGTTAATAACTGAAAAAAAACTGATATTAACTATTAATAAACAAATAAAACAGCTAAAAACTGAAAATAACTAAAGAAAACTGCAGATAACTGTTATCTTTGTCTCAATTCGGGCCTTTTTCTGCAGTTAACTGCAGTAAATAACTTTTTTTTTCAGTTTCATTCAATTGTCATCACTATTTTTTCGCTAAGGTTATTTTTTAGAAAATACATATAAGCTTATAAAAATGCATTTAAATTAAATTAAAGTAATTGTTATTAATTGAATCGTTATTTCCTATTTTTGCGTAAATATTTTTGTTCTCGAATAAAATATATAGATAATAAACTAAACTTTTAAGTCATATGTATTACTGCCAACTGAAAAGCCGCACGCATAACACAAATTTTTATTTTATATAATACCACACCAACTCTTTACGAATGCAATCAAATATATGAGATTGTTTTATCTCGTAATAATAATATAATAATTATATCATTTTTTAAATCAATAATACGGATGACAAAATGTTTAAAGACTATATTCTATATAGTAGCTATTTTTGGACGAATACTAAGTATATTGTACACCATGATTCAAACTGTTTTTTTTTATACTTTGTGCGTTGTCACAAGTTTATCTAAAACTTGAAACAAAAAATTACTTCAAGTATTTATTTAATAAACACACGAGCAGAATACATAATACTTCCGAAATACTGAAACTACTATTATGTAATCCAAAAGTTTCCTGCAATCCACAAACTCTCCAGTCATTATAAATACATTTAATATTACATTATCCACGGGTTATATATACGTACATATCATATGTATGTACATACTTCCCCGTTTCTACAGTGATTCATAGGTCGTCGAACAAAAGTCTCCGCTACCAATTATTTAGCGACGGGCTCAAAGTCCATCAGTTCCGACTCAGCACGCATTGCGTGTATGTGTACCCAAAATGTAAAAAGCCGCGCTTGCCTAGAATTCCAACTCATCGTCGTGCGATCGCTTCATTTGTACATTGTACTCCGGCAATCGCGGTTACCGCTCATGCGCGTTACGCGCGCGCACCTCCGCCGGCGGCCGGCGCCGAAACTCACGTATGTACATATAGTACTTACCTCTATATAATCTACACTCGACCCCCTAAAACGAAAAACCGTCCAAAAAAAGAAACATCTGCTGCACGTGCACAATCAGGGCACCTACAGCCCCCGCTAGACTTTATTATTACAAGTACATAGCGGCGATCGACCGTGCGCTTGCGCGCATCATCCGCGTCGCGATATATAAACGCAGGCAGGGCCGAGTCCTCCTCTCGCGCGCGCATGACGAGCGCGGAGAGTGGAATTTGCGCGAGGGGGAAAAGCAATAGCTCGCACGCACAACAGCTGCGCACTTTTCCATACGGCGCTCTAGGCGCTAATAGGTAATACAGAAGTGCGAGCTTGGCATATAAAATATAACTGGTAAAGCGCGCGAGACGGACGAATAACACCGCAGCTGCACTTTTTGCACGCGCGCTGCAGCAGCCGCACGGCATTACACTTCTCTTACACGGATCGTTACAACGCAAGCCGCGTCGCTCTCGCAGGTAGTACTGCACTCGCGTGTAGCTTTGTAGTTGAGTACTGTTTATTCCTGTGGGAGAAAACACGGAGCAGGGAAAGACAGTTCGCCGACGTTGGCTGAGTCAGAGGCGACAACATGGATACCGACGTGGAGAGCTGTCTCAAGGACTGGAACGATCTTCAGAATGAGTACAAGGAGCTCGAGGTGAGTTTTCTTTGTCGACTTTCAGTGAATTCTTCAGAGTTTCGGAAGAGAATCTTGAAGGGTTTTGGGAGAGGTTATGTCGGGAATTTTATCCTTTTATCAAATTACAGGCCGCTGCTTATGTTCTTAATATCGGCCGAAATTCTCGGTACGAGGATCGTGGGATCTGATAAGTCTACTGTTATCGTAGAATCTCGAATGCTCATCTGGCAACGATCTGTGTCTCTTTTCCAGACACATCCCGATTTGTTTGCCTACCGTCGCTGATGCTGCACCTAACCTTCCCGGAATCGTGAATTATGCGTTCTCCGCGCGCGACTCCGAAATCACGCTCCGAAATCTGAAATAGCCTTTTTTAACGACTCCGCGAGAGTCTATTTAGGTCTGCTTTCCGAAGCCGCTTACGAGCTGTTGTTTTGATATTTCTTATCCTGACGTCTCCTACATGTTATGCAAATCAATGCTAATGCAATGCTTTTCTTCTATAGGCATTAAATAGAACCTACTTGGCGAAATTAGAGGAGGTGGGAGAGCTGCAGAAAAAATGTGTCGCTGGCATAGCTCATCAGAGGTACCGCATGGGTGCCATAAAAAAGTCTTTGAAGCAGTAAGTAGCTATTACTTGCAATCACACTTTCCTTTTATTACTAAACCGAGTGTGAAGCAACTCTCTAGTTGATATTGTCAACTCATTAATGTTGTTTATGTATTCTAGACTACATGCAAGCGAGACACGAAAAATGCTGGACAAAGATATGCTAAGGAGAGAACAGCAAATACATGAAATTGAACAGACATTACCAAAACCAAATGGCACTTATCTTTCAATTATACTAGGTAGTGTTAATGTCTCAATACTAAATAAGAATGATAAGTAAGTAGAAATTATGCAACGACTGCTGTATATACTCTTAGATAACAAAGAAGTAATTCTTGGTCTTTGTTTCAGATTTAAGTACAAAGATGAATATGAAAAATTCAAACTTGTTTTATCTGTGATTGGTTTTGTCCTATCAGTAATTAATTTATTAACTAATGTTAGGTAAATACTACTTCTTTTTAATATCTTTGTTAAGTACAATAAAAAGAATAAAACTTACTTTATTAATTTCTTTTACAGAACATTGGAGTTGAGCTTCATGTTTTTGCTAGTCTGGTATTATTGTACTTTGACGATACGAGAAAGCATACTTAAAGTGAATGGATCAAAAATCAAAGGATGGTGGCGTTTCCATCATTTCTTATCTACTGTTGTAGCTGGTGTACTTTTAGTTTGGCCAAATACTGGACCATGGTATGCATTCCGTGGTCAATTCATGTGGTTTAATGTTTATATAAGTGAGTTTTATATATCTGTACAAAATACTATTAACTATATACAATTTTTAAAATTTTTTAAATTATACTAGTAAATTGTAATATAATATGTTTATCTTTTTTTAGGTGTAGTACAATATCTCCAATTCCGCTATCAGCGTGGTGTACTGTATCGCCTAAAAGCTCTTGGTGAGAGACACAATATGGATATAACTATTGAAGGCTTCCATTCATGGATGTGGCGAGGACTGTCTTTCCTTCTGCCTTTCCTTTTCATAGGATACTTTTTCCAACTTTATAATGCCTATGTACTTTTCAAACTTACTTGGCATCCAGAATCTACTTGGCATGTACCACTACTGAGTGCCATGTTTTTAGTACTGTTCTTAGGTAACATGACAACAACAGTATTGGTTATTCCACAAAAACTGAGCACTAAGGTGATGGATCATTTCCATTCTACTATTGGTTCAAGAACTCAGAAGGAAGAAAAAACGAATAAAGAGAAGATAACAGAGAAGCCTAAAGAGAATGAGACCAAGGCAAATAAAAGTGATTGAAAGCCTAATTGAATATCAGTATCAGTTGAGTTTGAGTGGCACTATTGCTTTTGCAAATCACTTGGAGGGTAATAGTATCTGTTAAAAAAAAATTGCCATTCAGTGATTACTTGAAATAGTAATGGGTTGATAAATGTTTGTAAGGAAAAGATTTTTTGTTATGAAGTTTTCGAGAAATGTTTGTAATCGTGAAATCGAGATTCAAACCTTACTCTAAAACCAAAACTACGATTTTCGTCGTACATAATAATTCTGAAATTAAACGTCAATTTGATGCAGCCAATTTTTATGAATAGCGTTTTTCAAATTGAAAGTATACAAATAACATTGTACATGTTTTTCATAATATTTCAATAATATTAACATGATATATTTAAATTTATTTTTTATTGAATGTACTTTAAGAAATTGGTTGCTAATTATTGACTGATAAGAGAGAAGATTAAGGTGAATGGTAGAACTTGGAAGTGCTAGAAAATCAGGTGACAAATATGACCCTAACGGAACCTCTCAATAAAATTACTTGTTAAATAGAAGGACAAGGGTTTTTAGCCTATTTAGCTTATAATAACGTCGGCCAATATCGTTCAAAGACGGAGAAAGATAAACGTTAATTTAACGCCCATCTAGTCCGAACTCTAGCTCTATATTTACTACTATGTATCATCACGCACAAGATTCTCGCTGAATCGTTGCCATGCATCATTCCAAACGGGAGGGTAGTTAGCGCTCACTCGTGAAAATGGGGAAGTGTTTAACATTCGAACTGAACCGTTATATGTCTACGCGAAGAGAGAAACGTGGCATAATAATGAATTTATTTTTTTAAGTAAAAATTGAAAAAGAAACGCTTTACCATGCAAATAAAGTACGAATAATTTTTTAACATGTTTGCGCTTATGACTTATTAATCGTTTACCTATATTTTGTATGCGTTTTTACACTTATTTAGAGATTCGCTGGATTGTGATCTTTGAAGTGGAAGCTTTGTTTTTCAATTTTTAATATGCACGTTATTTATGCCACTTATCGATAGTTTATAATTTTTAATAATAATTTGTAAAGCATGTGAATAATCAATTATTTTGTTTGCTCCAATGTACTCACGACTGCAAATAAAACAGATTACTATTTATTTTGTAAAGCACTTAATGAGAATTTTTTAGATAAATAATTATTAATCTAGCCTTGATAAAAGTCAATTTTGACACTTGACACAAGTATGTTGTATGCTATTTTTTAAAACGGAAACATCACAATTTTGAAAAAATTACGCTTTGTCTGATTTGAAATTATGTACAAAACATTTTTAATTGGTCAGTATGTTTATTGTATTTTAGTTCCTATGTATTTAACTTTAATAAACTAAAATAAAAGAAATAATTTTTATTTCTATTTGTTTTTATTCTTTATTAAGTTGAATCTTGTTTTCTCGACATTATACTCAATTTCATAAACTTTTTTTTAGTAATATGTGATTTTTATACAGTAAAAAATATTTAGAACTCAAAAGCAATTGATTATTATTATTTTTTTTTAATATTGCATTTGGACGAGATAAAATACTTGATAAAAAAAACGGCTAAATTATGTTCCGTTACAAAGCTTTTGCTATAGTTATTATTTTGTTCTATTTTTTAAATATAGCTTTAGTTGTATTTAACTGTGTACCTTAGTGAAAATATTTTCATGAAAAAAGTAAGGAGGTGTTCCAAATCAGTAATTTTTTTCATTAAAAATTATCGATAATCATAGAAAATAGGATGTATTAATTTTTTTTATATTTATTAATCATTTATTCATTATACTATTTATAAGGTTTAAGTTTTATAACTTATCCATAAAACACTATGAACATATTACGAAAAAATCATAAACTTAAATAATTAATTAATACAATATAATTTCATTAAAAGTTAGGAAAATTAATTCTAAGAATAATGATGCATTTTTTATTAATCCCAATGAATAGTTACATAATAGTCTGACCTTGTAAGAGAAAATATGATTTCGCGTATAAAAGTATATCTGATTTGGAACGCTTTGTTACTTTTTTCATAAAACTATTTTCACCAGAGTAATTACGTGGAATGTGTAATAAAACTTCTTTGAATCATATAATAAAAACTTGTCCTTATTTTACACATGAAGTAATACGTACCATATAACGCATGATATTATCGTTAGTGTATGAGAAATTTTGTGACGACACCAGAATTAAACCAAAATTAGGGTATCGCAGTAAGTATATACTATGTATTTCGTTGAATCCTTGATATTGTAAGTATCGCGATTTTCTATTGTAACAAATATACATATGGGAATGTGTCAATAATAGTTCGATGATGACTTTGCTTTTTTGAAGCCAAAGTATGATGCTGTATTAGAACATTGACAATTTTATAATTTTTTTATTTCATAAAACCTATATAACTATTATAGGCTTTTATTCAATATTTATTATAAATTATCATAAAAAATGTAAACAATTATACAAAATGCATAAAACAATGAAAAATTACTGATATTACGAAAAGTCTATAAAATCAAACGACAGCTAATAATATTATCCCTTAGAACACATTCATTGATCTTTGGAAATTTCAGGTCACACCAGCGCCTGCGAACCATCCACCTGCGCGTCCACCCGAATAACACATATATACGTTCCTGTACATTATATATATATATATATATACACACACACACACACACACATACACCCTCGCTGGAAAAACGTCATATAGTCATTGCAATATTGCTACAGTCTCGTACAAGTCGGTCGGTCTATATGCCTATAGGTATACAATACGCGCACGTATAAACTTGCCTCCGCGCCGCGCGCAAGTGTCGCTGGCCCCGCGACTACGGACTAAGGCGTATAAGCACCACGGAAGAAGACGTATGCATATCACGGGCCGACGGAGCAGAGCGCGCACAGACACTATACGCATTCCTCGCGGCTAACGGATCGCGCATTCTCTCGGTTGCGTAAAAAGAATTGGCTAAAAAAATATATTTAATATATAATCGTTAGAGACATGCCAGTGCAAATATCGTGGCCCGTGGTCGTAGCGACCGTGCACCCGAACCTGGGCGGCTGGATCGGCGGCATCATCACAAGGAAGAACATAAATCCCTGGTACGAGGTGAGCGCACACACAGATATAATTGTTCCGGCCTTATCCCCATTTTTTTCCTACCCGACTCTATAGTATATACTCCGACATTATGCTGTGCGTACATGGTGTGCAATTATAGACACAAGCGTGTAATATGTTACCACCTGTACTGCATATACCGTGGTATCGCCGGCTCTATGCGGCAGAGTAGCATCTATTGCTACTCGTTTCGGAGCACTAGCTGTTATCGGTCTGCACAGCAGTACTTATACTCAAGTACTCGAAATACCGGGAATTCCATAGTTTTACGCGAATGGACTTTAGCTTTTAAAACAGCATTGTTTAACGTGCTAAAAAATGCGTCCGCTTTTTCCCTGTCGCGCCTCGAGGGTCACGTATATCCACCACTTGCTGATTGCATGATGTCGCGAAAAAGATCCGCAGGAGCGGTTGTATCGATATTTGCTTTAGCTGTAGAGACTGCATTTCGATGTTTTTAGGAAACGTGTTATCGTTGTTGAATGAATGAGTCATTTTTGTCGAGACGTTTTGTTGTCAGTGCAGTTCGTGTTAAAAATTTCGCATGTAATTTTGAAATATTTTCCAGCGCCATGTTTCGCAATTGGATATATAATTAGAGAACCAGAAGTGTTGTTTAGTGAAATAACTACTGAGTTTATTGACCTTTCTTGTTTATCGTAATATATTGCATATTAGATTATTGATCAGCTCTAAGAACTTAAAATTTTTTTTAACGTACGTTGAAAAAAAAAAATATATATATATATAGTACAAACAACTGCTTTGCCTCTTCGATTCTCGCGGCACTAAAAGTTTATTTTATCAGCAATAACTAATGACTCGACATAATTATGTTCCGCGTGTCGCTATTACGATGAAGAATCACAATTAAAAAATATATTAACAAAGGTATAATTTCCAAATCACATAACGTCCTTATCTTTGCAACATGATAATACGGAATTGCATCATGGATTATTTTTTGTAAAGTCACTGAAGAAGCCGTCGTGGACACCACCGAAATGGATCTTCGCACCTGCCTGGACGACCATTTACTGCTCCATGGGTTATGCTTCCCACTTGGTGTTACGTGAGGCCGGTAGCTGGGAAAATGCCGCGTTGCCGCTATCGATTTACGGAGCCAATTTGGCACTCAACTGGGCATGGTCGCCAATTTTCTTCGGAGCACACCAAATCAAATGGGTACGTAATCGGTGAATGTAAAAATAAAGAATGTTTCAAAATTAATGGTTTTCGTCAAGCATTTGCATTCCTACAAAAAAAAACCTGTATTCCAAGTTAAATATTTAATTTTATTAAGTAGAATGATTCGAATGACCGATATCGCATAATCTTAGTTGAGTATGATTTTAATGCATTATTGTACGATGCGTCGAATTCGAAAATTAAAGTTGTAATTAAAATAGTTTGTTTCAATTATTCATATGCAATAAATGCGATAAAAAGTAAATTAAGCTTTTTTCAATTTTTTGTCCAGGCATTTTATGAAATAGTGGCTCTTTGGGGTACGACTGCTGCCATGGGTATAACGTTCTACAGAGTAAATACTACTGCTGGATTACTGATTTTGCCATATCTAGCGTGGAACACGTTTGCCGCTGCCCTCAACTATGTACTTTACAGAGACAATGAACTGACAGAAGTTAAGCCAGCGACCCCAGCGATTGAAGAGAAGAAAAAATAAATTAATGTAGGTGGATAAGTAAATGAATGAAAGTAACATTGTTGTTCAAATCAAAGTATACTAGAAGATACTTATTTTTATGTGATTGTTAAGGCTTGTTATACCATAATTTTTATGCGTTCAAACGTGTCACATATGCTTTTTTGTATCACGTTATTATGTAATAAAAGGACTTTTTGCACTAAATCGACAAAAGATTTGTTCTCCCTTTCTTGTTTCTCAATATACGCGTATTTATTCATCGATATGAAATAAAGGTCAAATAAACATCTATAGATACATTACAACATACTTTATGTATATTTATATTTATATATGTATAATCAAAAGGTCACTAATCGTATCCTTAGTTAATAAAATCATGTAAATAAACAAAAAAAAAACAAAAAAATTAAATCCTCGTGCTTTGTTTTTTTTTCATGCTTTTCAGCTTCGTAGTCTCATCTTTTCCATTAGTTCCTTAAAAAGATAGCGTTAATCGAATACGAGTTGGGCTCGGGTGGGAAATTGCATCCGTGGTTGAGCTTTGTCACATACGTTACGTTGGATCTGTTGCGTAGATGTAGCCTTGCTGCTGCAGGACGTACAAGCGTTTCTCAACGGCGTCTTTATCTACAAAATGACCGAAGGAACAGCTGTTATTTACGACTTTTAATTTTTCTCAGTTAGAAAAGTATTTTTTCCAAGAGATTTTCTTAGTCTGCTTGTTTGAAAAAATTATATGTTTTAGTGTAAAAAATTTGAAGTACATGTACAGAAACTTTACTTCTAATAAATTAAATCAATCAATAACATGTTAGAACGTTCCCGAGCTTCCTACTGGAGATCGTAGAAGATAAAAGCGATAGTGAAAGAGTGCAATAGATGTTTGCTAAAAAAACTTACATTTGATAAGAAGAGCTCTGTCTTGACTATGACTAACGTTTTGCGATAATGAATGCAGCAAAATCTGCGCGGTGTGATACCTCTGGAAACAAACGGCGGGGTTGCCGAATAGTTCATCCAACGCTGCTGACTGGCACTGCAAAATTAAAGTAAAATTATATTTGTTACGTAAAAAATTTAATGATTTCGGCGTTTAAAATGTAAAATTTAAGAATATTATTTGACTAAGTCTTAAGAATGTATGGCTAGAAGTTATAAATTGCATTTTAATTCATTTTTAAACAATAGAATATAATTTAGAGCAGCTACGTATAGGTCTTTTATTTCAATAAAGCATATTGAATATATTTACTATGTCATAAGTATACATATTCAAAGTAAAATGTTTATATATATAAAAAAATAAATCTAGTGCTCAATTAGATATGTTATCATGAATCTTTTATTACCATTTCTATAGCGTGATTATAAAGTATTTTGTCTGCTGTGGCTCCGGTTTGTCGTAGTAATCCAGCACTATTTAATTGTTTACACTCTGCTAAACAAGTTCTGAACTTCTCGTTCATTGTATTCACAACTATGGACAAAAAAGTATAATGGATTAGATTATGAATTATTTGCAATCACGTGCACAAGAGAAAAATTATCTTAAGAATATACGTTGTAACGCGCGACATGATTACGAATTAAGCATATATTTGTAAATACTTGTTAAGTAATTCAAGGACAATAGAAGTTTAAAATTCATTTGAAACTTAAAAGAAGATAAAATTCTAAGCTTATACATTATTCTCCTATACTTGAGAATGATCATTTTAATTAGATGTCATTTTTCTAGTTTCTATAGAATCTCGAGCGTGTCTGAATAAAAATAAAACACATAGACTACGAAGCTATTGTCATTATAGCGGTGCGTCGTTTGGGGGCGATTTTAGAAAAAGTATTCGAGCATATAAGAAAAAAGGTTAAGCCAAAGTTGGATAAAAGGAAAATGAATCTTACCCTCCTTAACATTAGCTGTGGGCTGGAGTCTGCCAGCCTTGAGCTGCTGTGTGGCCAGACTAAGGCCCGCGCTCAGCCACTGCAGCGCCCTGACCAGCAGGATCACCTGCTCCGCCCTGCGCCTCGTCGCCGCATTACTCGCCGGTGGCTGCTGTTGCTGCTGCTGCTGCTGTTGCTCGGTATTGCCCGCGGTATTGCCTCCGGTACTGCCACCGCCACCGCCTCCGCCTCCTCCGCCTCCGCCACCGCCACCACCTCCGGTTCCTGCACTAGCTAGCGAGGCCGCGGCAAGGGGTGCGGCCCTCGACCTTGCCACTTCGCAGACACATTCGCACAGTGCAAGAACGAAGTTAAGCTTGGCCAAGATCTCGTTGTGCTCGCGCTCTAGGAGCGTCTCCTCGGGCAGCTCCGGGGCGATGAAGGTAAGCGGGCGCTCGTCGCTCGCTACGGTGCACAGCTCCGGGAAGAGGTTGTGGAAGCTGCCCCCCACTTCTGCGTTTGCGAGAAATTCTTCTTTTTTGTTAGTGCGAGCGTTGGACAGTGAGAGACAAAGTGACACACGCGTGCGCGCGCGCGTGTCGTGATGCGGACACACACACGGCGATAGAGAGAGGAGATGCGCACACACGTAGAGAGAAGAGAGAGAGAGAAAAAGCTTTGGTCAGTACGCGTCAGGATCTATTCTGTCGAGTTGGGGGTGTCTATGTACAATTGTCTGTGATCTGTGATATGTGATATATGTCATTGATCGGTTTATCTTTACAGTGCGTTTGGGAAATAAATTTTAATAAAAATTACTGCGTGATTGATTACACAGCCACACAAAAAAAAGAAAGTGGTCAAACCCAGAGCACTGACTATTATATCTTTATGTATTTTGATGGGCTGATCTCAAATATGACCTTACTTTTAGTCTATCACCTCAGGATTTTGAGATAC
>JAYJLV010000011.1:9659297-9671094 GCA_036873485.1 Torymus texanus
TTAAAAATGAGACAATTACTAAACAAACATTATTAGAATGAGCAAATTAAAATCTAAAAAATGATATTTTTTTTTTTTCAATTTGTGAGTTTTTTTGGGCTGGGGTGGAGGTAGTCGATCTCTCTACTCATCTCTGCTTATACACAGTAACCAATTCATGGATATGGAAACCTGTGTGTGCTTGTACACAACTTTCTCCGCGAGAATTTTCGCCTTTTAGCTGCAGTCACCAATTCACCATGTAATCGCTGGTGCATTTTATTCCCTTTTTCACACCTTGCCTTCGAGAAGCGTGCAGCGTGTGCCTGCCGCCCATTCGCTATTCAGCCAAACATTCCGTGTGATAAAAGGCTTCGACTCGGCCGAGCGGAGCAAGCCTATTTGGAAGGATGAACAACCTTTTTCGGCCGTCTGACCAGTCCTTTTTTAGGCGTCCAATCGGATGCTGAAGGTATGCTGAGGTCAAAGAGTTGAAGAGGTTGAAAATTAATAAAATGCTCATCGGCTCCGCAAACGAGGCGATTGAGTGTTTTACATATAACAATCATGTAAGTAGATGTTGCTTTTGTTGCTGCTGATTACTTTTTCAATAATGAATAATGAGTATAAAATGAATTTTTTACAAACAGGTTGTATATGATGATGAGAATTAATTTTAAAACATTGGTATTACTACTGATTGTTGGAGTCTTAAGTTCTATATTTACATCATGGAATAATTGCAGCAGCTCTTTTTTTCTTAAAAATTCAGACTGGAAGTCCCAATTCCAACACAAAGTAAAATTCCAGTAAAATTTATCAACCTTGTTTACTTATAGTGTATCTAAACCTTTTAACTTTCACAGGATCGTTCCAATAATGAACTGGGATATCAGGAAATTGACTGTTTAATTAATGGAAGAAAGACAATTAGTTGTCGTAAAGAAGGAGATGAAGTTTATATTCCATTTTCTTTTATACATAAATATTTTGAGGTTTAATTCTGAACTAAATTAAATTTTACAATAACTAAATGGCTTATTGATAATAAGTATTAATACTGTATTTTTTTTTTAGATTTATGGGAAAATAGTAATAAATGATGGATTGGAGCGTTTTGATTGGTATCACAGTTATTCCAAAATTATTGATAGAAAAGTTAAATATGATTCAAGAGGAGTATTTATGACTTTTGAAAATTATAATGTTGAAGTACGAGAAAGAGTAAAATGTGTCAGTGGTATAGATGGTGTTCCAATATCAACACAATGGGAAAGTCAAGGATATTATTATCCTACACAAATTGCACAATTTGGATTATCTCATTATAGTAAAAATTTGACAGAGCCTGAATCTGTCAAGAAAATTATTGAGGATGCAGATAAGATAAAACAAGATTGGATTGTACCACAAGGTTCAGTCATGAGTCGAGTATATGACAAACGAGTAAATAGTTTTGTAATGAAATATGCAACTCCGGAAACAAGTACTTCCGGAATTTCTATAAAATTAGATCATGTATTAAAACTTATGCTAAAACTTGATCTTTGTATTCGGGATAATGGCAGTATCACTGTTGAATTACAAATGAGAGAGAAAAAAGACATTTATTACCTACATTATGTAACAAATAATCTGGTCATACATACATATAATAACCATGTTTATTATGGAATAGGACAAGTGTACAATCACTGGAGACGCCTAACTAGAGATTTAATGATTGATCTACAAAAGGGTCTTAGTCTTGATAAAACAAAGAGAAAATTGTCCAGATCAAAATTAAAAGTTGTTAGGATTATATTAAACGGTTCAGGAATGATTGATAATGTTACTTTATCAACAAGTGAACATATGGAACAATTTTATGATGCAGCACGTTGGTTTGTTGCAAATCAAAATATTACTTCTGGAGGTTGGCCTAATCCTGTAAAAAGAAAAGTTGCCAATGGAATGGCAATTCTTGAACCTGGATGGTATGATACTAAGATGATTTTTATGAATGATTAAAAGATTTTCCTAGAAAGTTATAATCTTATTTAAAATAAATTAAAATTCATAGAAGAAAATTAAACATTGATATATTTATTTATTTATACAATAAAATAATAATAAGAAAAAATAAGGAAAAATAACAGTAATAGAATGAATTCAATTAAAAAAGAAATTATCTAAAAAAGTAGTTAACAATTATTTGGTTACAAGTGGCAACCAAATAATTATTAACTACTTAATTGTGTATAATATACTTTCTGAATGCGTCTGTGCTCCTTGATATATATAATTTATTTATTATTTTCTATATACATTATTGATTGGTATTGAATGTGAAATACATGAATTTAATTGTTTTTAGGTATTCTAGTATGGGTCAGGGACATGCAATTTCTGTATTATCTCGTGCTTATTACCATTCAGGTGATGAAAAATATTTACAAGCTGCTATAAGAGGTTTACGACCATTTCAAGTCCCTTCTAATAAAGGTGGAGTTGCAGCGTATTTTTTAGACAAATATGTTTGGTATGAGGAGTACCCAACAACGCCTTCATCATTTATTCTTAATGGATTTATATATTCACTTATTGGTCTCTACGATTTAAAGAGTATAGCATCAGGTAAAGATGCAGAGGAGGCTAAAAAGTTATTTGATCAAGGTATGACTTCCTTGAAAAATATGCTAACACTATTCGATACTGGATCGGGGACTACATATGATCTTAGACATTTTACACTAAAAACTGCCCCTAACTTAGCTCGTTGGGATTATCATGCAACTCATGTTAATCAACTCCTTTTATTGATGACGATTGATGATGATCCTATTTTTGTAACAACCTCTGAAAGATGGATAGATTACATGAGTGGTAAAAGAGCGGCGCACAATTAAACCTAGTTTAATACTAGATAATTATTTTTATAGGACCATTAAGCTAGAATCTAACAAAAATTAGATAAAACCTTACCTGAAACAAAAACTAATTACTAGTATGTACATATCATATATTTAATTACTTTACCAGTACTATCATGCCTTTAAAAATTATTATTTGATTTAACTTAGTTGAAGCATTTTAAAGATACCAATATTACAAATACATAGTTAATTGATATAAATTATAAGTGCATTTAAAACATACTCAGTAAT
This sequence comes from Torymus texanus, assembly GCA_036873485.1. Lineage (NCBI taxonomy): Eukaryota > Metazoa > Arthropoda > Insecta > Hymenoptera > Torymidae > Torymus > Torymus texanus. The sequence goes on from JAYJLV010000011.1 coordinate 9,662,423, forward strand.
TAATGATAACTTAAAAAAAGAAGAATGTACTTAAAATAGTATCCGAGCGTGTAAATAAAATTTTTATTTTTTCTTCAAATGCAATGTGCTATGACTTAAAGTTTTCATAGCATTTTGCAATTCTCTATAGACAATACAACACTTTTTTAAATTGTGTCATCACAGTAGCTTCATGAGATGGATAACAATGATTCTAATTATCCACTCATTTCCTGACCTGTGAACATATTTGTACATTAAAGTACATACTTTCCTATAAGCTATTGAATATGTCCATTACTAACTATCAACCACATGTGTCAATATAAATAACTTTGGACTTGCTCTGTAAAACCCTACTAAAGACTGTTTGGAATTAAGAGATGTAGAAAAATTAAAACCACCTGTAAAAATCTTGTATATTAATAATTCAGTTAGCTTTAAATTTTATTTATTATACAAGATTTTTTAGTTGATTTCGTGAAAAATCTGAAAATTATCCGACAAAAAGAAATGTGGATTTTATATGTACCTTGCTTTTGCTAGTCTTTGATAAAATGCTTATAATGTGCAATGTCAAATAAAATTTAGTCTGACAGGGTAGATGTAAATATTGGTGATAATAATAGGTGTTTGTAGTGAAATGGTTTAATTGTCGGAACAATATTAATGTACCAATTTATTGAATATTATCATTTTTGGTATAATTTTCAGAGCTTAATTGCACAAATATGATATTATCATCATAATACAGTGAAATTTTTGTTTATTATTACTAAAAACATTCCATAGGATAAGCAAAGATATGTAAAATGTATTATTATTTATAGAACAAAATACTGTTGCTGATTTTATCAATTATTATAATCTAGAATTAAGTTTCATTATGTAAGTTTGTGATATTACATTCATTTATTTTGTAAAACTTACATTTGTACAAAAAAAAAACATTTATTTGAATTGAAAAGATTTTGTACATATCTTGGCGGAATATAAATTGTATAAAATAAGATTATGAATGCCCTAAAGTACAGAGTCCTGTAGAAGACGAGCTGTTGTATTTTGCAAAAATTAAAGTTAGAAAAATGTAGAAAATGTCAAATATAACGTATTTTGGCATGCTAGTTTTAATATTGTAAAGCGGAAATAAAAATTCTCTGTAAATTTCAAGTGTATTTTTATTTACTAAACCTTATAATCCACAATTAAATATCTTTATTTTGAAGTTATATTTTAATATAATTCTAATAATCGTCATTTTTTATATACACTTGTACACATATTATATAAATTAACATATGTGATAAATAAATAAATATTGTATTCTTCATATACTTATTTTTTAAATTTGTCTAGTGACAATACTTAATTTTTTATACAAATAGCCTATGATTAAAATAGTAATAATTTTATAATTACAGTTTAATAAAATTATGAGCTGCTTTTTACTTTGGATCATATTTAATTATCAGTTATTTTTGTGGTATGTAGAATAATTATCAGAATTCACTTCTGAAGAAGCAGAATTAAAAGATAGATCTCCTGTATTACAAGGAATTGTTGGAATAGTTGATCCTTGTAAAGAGAAACCATGATAATCTTCTTGAAGTGATGCAATAGGTTTAAGTGGAGAAGGTAAATTTTCATCACTACATTGCAAATCATCCAACAGACTATTAGATGAACATTTCTCTGCGATTTGGAAGTCATTACTTATATTATCACCATGAGGATCTAAACTAATAAGGCTTGTATCATCATCACCTTTTCCAGATTCCATTCCATAATTACTACCAAATAATGGAAAATCAAATGTAGGTGAGGGTGTTGAGTATTCTTTTGCTGAAAATGTATTTAAATTTTGTTGATTTGCTGATATATCATTGTTTGCTTGATTTTCTGGAGGCTGAGTATAAATCTAAAATAGTTATTAAAAACAATCGATTTAGATTTTTTTAAATTTTACTATGTAAATAAAATCAAACCAAAAGATTCTCTTACCTTTGGTATTATGGGTGAAGGTAATTCAGGGCAATCCTCAATATCACAGTCTATATTTGTTGGGACTTTTTGACTCTTCGTAATAATAAGAGGGCATTTTTCTATAGCAGTATTTACACTGTCTTCTATTCTTTTACGAAATTCAATCATATCTTGCTTTATTTCATCAGTTTGTTGTAATATATTATCATTATCTTTTTTCAATTCTTGTAATGTTGTAATATTTTCACATATTAAATGCAGATTCTGAAAATATTTTCCAATGTAAATAAAATTGTTCACTTAGTGAAATTTTATAATTTTTTCTACTTTACTTATATTATACTTACTTCACAAATCATAAGAGCTGACTCCCATGTATTAGCTGGCACTCTTTCTCCTGCCATATATGCATTAAAATCACTTTTAGTCATATTTAAAGATTCTGCAGTTAGACTTTCAATAAATGACACAGCACAGCACTAGAAAAATAATTATAAAAGAGAAATATTATTATATATATAACAATTATTTGATTTCAGATACAAATTTTAAAATATAAATTTAAGATGAAATACTATATCATACCAAATTTGTAAAATAATAGCCACCTTCTCCAGTCATAAGTCTGCTAGCATTGCAAAATCTTGTTATAAAATTTATATTACTTTTTAATCTTGCTGGATTTGCCTTTAAAACAATGAAAATTAAGGCTGGTAAAAATTCATCTGCTGAAGCAGGGCCTCCTACAGATTGTTGTAATAATAAAAATATGTTACTACAACAATGAACAATGCAAGCAAGCTTTTCTTGAGGTGCTTTTGCTGCATCCATATTTAACAAATCTATAATATTAAAAATATAATTTCAAAATTGTTTAGAAAACAAAACTTGTCGATTAAATTTAATATTTGTGTTTACATACCCATCATTGATGTATAAACCAGTTCTCTAACTTCAACACTAGTTTCATGGATTTTGCATTCTAAATTTTTACCACTAACCCAATTTAATTGTCTTATTCTTTTTTGAATTTCTAAGTCTTTTTCTTCATCATTAGTATAAGGAGGACAAAATAAGATTCTATATAGTAAAGTCATTGTGTACCTTTCAACATAATCAAGTAGTCTATCTTTAATATCCGCTGGAACATCTATATAAAATAAACAAAGTAATAAAATTATTGAAGTAACTGTGGATTAAAAAATCTTTTATCTATTAACCTTTGTAGATAGGGCTATCTTCCATTCGTTTTGAGAAGAGTTGATAGAAGTTTTGTGTTATATCAGATAATTTTTCTATTTTTTTGTTATCCTTGTACTCAACAATTTCATTTACAAAATGGTTTATCTTTTTAGATACATCTCTGCCAACAAGAGTCTTGTGAAACATTGTAATTAGATCTTTATTATCCATTTCAATTTTTTGAAGATCAGATGCACTACTACTATAAAGTTCTTTCAATAATTGCTTTGGTTCTAGGCCTTTTGTTGGTAACTTTCGAAGTCTAGAGAATGCTGCCAATTTGGATTTACTTTTATCTTGTTGTTGCTGTTGTTGTTGTTGTTGTTGTTGTAATTGTTGTTGTTGTTGCTGTTGTTGTTGGCGATGTTGATTTTCTGCATGGCTTATGCTTTCACTATAACAATAATATGGTGATTTTTAATTCGTTTATTTTGGTCATAGCTTAATATATTATAAATAAATATATTTGTGGATATCATGGATATGCCATAAATAAAAAGTATTACAATATATAATATTTTAGCTGATGTAATTGTTTTGAAACAAAGTTTAGTTTCATCAAAATCTTTGTATATAAGCATTGCATGATTTAGACAAAATTCAAAATTTGTTTACCTTTCTCGGCTGTGTAATTGTGCACGTTCCCGTTCTTCTTGTAAGGCTCTTTGTTGCAGCCTATGGCAAACGCTACAATAACCCTGCCAGGCAGCGTTACCATAATAATCACAACCATTTTTGCACTTCAAGTCAGATTCATCTATTCTATACTTGGGGGTCTTGGTTGAATACATTTCTGATATCAAGTAGATGTAATTCTAATACTAATTAGTTATTTGTATTCATAAGAAACTATTTCGAAGTTTGCACAACTACAATTAATTTTTTTTTAGATAAAATAATCATTCATAACCTTATTTAAAAATAACAAGTTCTATAGTAAGACAAATAAATGATTAATCTTTATTTCCACTTTATCAAACCTCTTTACATATTGACTGTCTTTTCGAGTTTTAGTATAAATTACAATTTATATTGCACAGTACTTATATTCAAATCTTTATGGTAAGTATTCTGTTTTGTTTTGCTCTATTTTAGCTATGCCCGTTTTACTTCATATATATATACACGGTCACATACTACTGCAATCATATCCCCGCGGCTTGTCATTCTGTATCAATGTATATCATGCACACGGTAAATGTCCAAAGGGTTAGGTTCTACAATTCCACCTCAGTTATATTAGACTGCCTATATAACCACTTGACAACACAACAGGACGACGGTGTAAAAGAATATGAAAAGTTCTTACAGCAAAATAAACATAAATTTAAAGTGTAAGTATTTTATTACTCAAATAGATAAATAATAGATAGCTCTTAATGATTTTTGTAACCAATTTAATACTAATATTTAAAATTATGTATGATGAGAATACAAATGTCAATAAATAAGTAAATACACAAACTAATTAAATAAATAATTTGAATAGATAATAAAATAATTTTGTTTTATTTCAGTTATTTATATTATAAATAGTCTTTTTAATCATCAACTAGTGTTTTGTACTACTACAAATATGGAAAAAGAATCAATTCAATTTCAACAAATCTCAAATTCTTGTAGTCATTTTTCTTCAAATTTATTTAAGGTAAAAGATTTTTTATTGAAATGTTATTGAGTAGAAAAAATAACAAGAAACTATTTTTAGGTACTAACTTCAGAACAAATTCAAGAAAATGTAATTAGTTCACCATTGAGTGCACATACTATTCTATCGTTACTTTACCATGGAGCTGATGGAACAACAAGGGAAGAATTAAAATCGGGCTTACACTTGATAGATGCTGACAAAATACAAGAAAATTTAAAAAATTTACTTGCATCATTAAATGTAATCTTATTATCAGTCGAATATTATGATACGTAATATTTTTATCTACAGTATATATTTTTTGCAGAATGTTGAAAAAGCTGAATTAGAAATGGTTAATGCCATGTATACTGATAGTGATTTTACACTTCTAAAAAACTTTATGAGTAAAAGTAAAGATATTTTCAATACATTTATTGAAAAAATCAATTCTAAAAATAGTGATGAATCAGCAAATCAAATTAATTCATGGGTAAAGGAGAAAACCCAAGGAAAAATTTCTCATATTGTTAACTCTGGTATGATTGTCTACTTTTCAATGTACTTGAAAATAATATATAATAATATAATATTTTAATAAGTTATGATAAATTTTAGATGATATTGATGAGGAAACAAAAGTAATACTTATTAATGCATTGTACTTCAAAAGTGCTTGGTCAAATCCTTTTGAGAAACTGCTTACACAAAAAAAAATATTTTATACTATAAATAAAGTTGAAATAAATGTTCCAACTATGTATAAATCATTTCATTTACCACATGGTCAGATTGAAAGTCTTAATGCCAATTTTGTTAAAATAAAATATTTGGTATAAATACTTTTTCATTGATAATCAAGTTTAATTTTTTATTTCACTAATTTACTTCATTTAAATAATTTTGTGATTTTACAGAATGAAGATTTTGAAATGATTGTTATACTTCCAAATGATAGGTATGGCTTGCATGATTTAGAAAAAAAATTTGATTGGGATTTAATTTCTAAAGCACCTTATAGTACTAAAGAAATTGAACTTTCATTACCAAAATTTAAAATTGAAACTACTGTAGATTTAAAACCAACATTAAAAAAGGTGAATCTTAATACTATGAAAAGTTAAGAAACTATAATTGATTTTTATCAATAATGTATTTAATAATTTTTTAGTTAGGGCTGGACACCATTTTTCAAGAAAAAGCCAACTTTAGTCTTATAGCTGAAAATGCTTTATATGTGGATCAAGTGTTACAAAAACTTTATATCAATGTTGATGAAAAAGGATCAGAAGCTGCAGTTGCAACAGGTAATTTTTATAATTAATTTAGGACAATGATAATTTACAATTTACATGTTACTTAAAAAATAATCACATATTTCTTTGAAATAACAAAAATATGACTAACGTATTTCAAATAAGCAAATAATATTTTCTTCTGCATACGAAATTTTGTAGTTCTTAAGTATTAAGAGTTGCACATTACTTAAAAAATTAAGCTAAACTGGAATTTGAAACCGAATTATTTTTGCAGTGGCTCAAATGCGATCGCGGCGGATGATTGTTGATACAGAAGATTTTATAGTAGATCATCCATTTATGTTTGTAATAAATCATAAGCCCAGCAGCATTCCATTGTTTATAGGTAGTATAAGAAAGTTAGAAGGGATGTTAAGCAAAGATGAATTGTAAAATTTATACACGTTATGTAAATAACTTATTATTTATATCAAGAAATATTTATTTTTATGAAAAATATTTGAAGTATCTTTAAGATGTTTTGATATGCTATACTTTCATTAAAATAAATTAAAAAACCAAACGTTGTTTATTCATACCGGATATCCATATTGTACTAGAATTATAGTAAAACACTGCATTAAGGACGTTCGTCGACTGAAAACAATTTTATGAACGAAAATTTAATAATGGCTGAAATATAGTCCTAACAAAAAACAATATATCTTTATTAGTCACTTCTATAGTCTGACTATTTAGAAAATCAATGTTAGAAGAAAAGATACCATCTTCATCAAGATCGTGTCATTTATACAGGTACCAAACATTACTTTTTGCTCTAGTTCACTTACGGATAAATATTATTTTTAATAGTTATGAAATCATAATATTTTAATGGCAGACCGAAAATATCTTATTTATTTCTTAAATTGTTATCCTGCTCAAAAACATTAATTTGATTTTATCCATTAATAGATTTTTAATATTTGGTGATTTTGAATAGATATTTTGAATTACAAATTAAATAATGCATACAATTTTATCCAACGATATACAGACTTGCACTGAAGTCATTAATATTATGGCAATTTTTTAATTAATTCTGTTTCACATTTGGACATGGTACTTTTTACTATATTATTTTTTCCGTGTGATATAACGAAAAAAAAAAAATTACAAAGATATTCTAAAAGATTATATTTTATTTCGTATCGTTAAAAAAAATATTTGTATTAATTCGAAACCCTGGCGTTTCTGATTTATACGGGAATAACACGTCTCAGTAATTGCACGTATAAGACTATCCGCACTATCGCGATTCGTTACAGATTGCGGTGATGACTTTAGTACACAATTATAATTAAAAGAACTTTTTAACTTCGAATCATATGTGTATTTGGCTTAAACTTCAGGATGTTATTTGTTGGGCCAAAAAATTGAATTCTAGTTTTAGGATGTTGCCCATTAGGTGCTAAGGACAAAGATAGTACCATGCAATTTTTCGAAATATCTAGAGGAAATCGGTGTGCACAGAGATCTAAATAAGTCGACAGCTGTAAATGGCAAAATAATCGTACATAAATAAGTAGAAAGATGCTAGAATGAGCTTTAATTTAAGCTTTAATTCGTATTGATTTCTCAGAAAGTTATAAGCAATCAAATACAGCGTAAGAAAATATAATATTTCTCTTATGTTTTTTTTTTGTTGATAATTTTCTTTTTCTTCAAAGATTATTGCTGCGGTGTGACTATGTAAACCTGCTGCGGCTAAAGTTTAAATTAAAGCTTATTATATCTACTTTCTGTATTTATGTAACTAATTATCCTGATACTTGTAGCTATAAACTTATTTAGACTTCCGTTGACACCTATTTTCCCAAGATATTTAAAAAAACTACTTTATTTTTGTTCCCCGAGTCTAATGGACAAATCCTAATATAGGGATTAATTTTTTTGGCTAGAAAAATAACATCTTGAAGTTTAGATAAATCTATGATCCTGAGAAGCTCCCCTTATTATTGACATTGAAATGAAACGTGTACCATCCGTTTCACAAGATTAATACCATATATGTGGAATTCTACGGAAAGTTTTCCTTAACTTGGTCGTAAAAAAGACAACAAAAGATTTGGAGGCACACCTCTGTAATAACTTTTTTCTTAATCTATATGAGTCATAGAAGTGATGAGAAAAATTGGAAGCCAAAGAAACCAGTCTTGTGACACCGTTTTAACGTCAAATCAATTTTTCTTATAGGAAAATTTTGAGGAAAAGTTGTCACTAATCATTAACCAATTTTAAGATCCCAAAATTACCAACGAATTTCCCACGAGAAAAAAATTAAAGTAGAAGGGAAGAGCTTTAATCTAAAGATCGTTAAAATCGGACAATTTTATGCAAAGTTACGTGCATTTAAAAATCGAAAAAAATTAAAAAAAATTAAAATCTTAAGGATTTCGTGAATTTGAAAAAAATCGCTTATTTTTGTCATTTTTACGCTCAGTTTAACCAAGAAGTGCCATCTCAATGAAGAACTGAAAATGGTGCCATTTAAACTAAAGATGCAAGAAGTTTTTAAATTTTTATTAATTTATTTAATA
>JAYJLV010000011.1:9671194-9682015 GCA_036873485.1 Torymus texanus
TCAATGAAGAACTGAAAATGGTGCCATTTAAACTAAAGATGCAAGAAGTTTTTAAATTTTTATTAATTTATTTAATAAAAACATTATGTATAAAATACAACAAAATATGTTCATGTTAGAAATTAGAAATTATAAAATATGTACATAATTTGAAATTATAAGAGTGAAACACGTAATTTTTTTTAGAAGTAAATTCATCTTATTCCGTTGATTTTAACATTTTTCATTTTCCTATAGCTAGGTCAGTGATATTATCAATTTCAACTTTTTATGATAATTTTACAAACGATCTTCGTTGAAGAATTTCATCGAAATGATACTTATAGTTGAGATGACTGATCCTTTTCAACCACATCTCTCAGATGAATCCTTTAGTTCTTTCTCCTTCCATCCGACGATATTATTTTGTATCTCATATGTGAAACACCATTATATACTCGTGATCTCTCTATAATGACTCTTTATGCAATTTTCCAACACTAATATATAGAATAATTTAATTCTTTATCGTAAAACATTAATGATTTCCTATATCAATTAAATATTCATTCTTTTCTCTGAAAATTAAATACATATATGAAAAAATACAGTTACCTTTAACAATAAACTATATAAAGCAAATGAAAAAATTAATTTTGAATAGTAATAGATAAAAAAGGTATGTTGATTATATTTCCTCCTTATGTTTCTTTATTATTATTCTTATCCAATTAGTATTCGAGCTTTCGATTCTGAACAAAATTGACACATCTATTTAATAATTCAACAGCCAGCTCTGAGTCATACATATTTCCAACAAATCCTCGCTACACACGCTAAACTAAAAATTTCCAAAAAAAAGTGGGTCACATCTTAACGTAGAACAATATATCCCGTACACCCAGAGAATAACCGCGCGTGCGTTCAGTCGTTTTAGCAGTGACAAAAAAAAACTCAGCCGTCTCACAAGTAACAGCTTGCCATATTCTCTGATTTTCAGCGCTCACATAATACATTATACTCTCGAGCGCGTGGGCGTCCCCGTGCCCGTAGCCTTTCGCTTGTTCCTCCAGTTGGCGAGCGTATGGTAACAGTGACGATATGTATACGCGACGCCGCATCGTCCTTTGCCGGTGCCGCTGTCCCGCATATGCGCATGTAATGGTGTATATAAGCGGTACCAACGATTTTCTCATTCCGTGCTCGTTATGGGCGGAGACATATACACACTCGCGTGAGCGCAAGTCTCGTCGTGATGAATTTCGCTTGTGTTGAGCTTTTTCCGATCTGTATGCTGCTGTGTAGTAGATGCATCGCGAGTACATTATTGTGTGTTGTATATATAGGTGTGGGCATATGGGATTGCGATGTATATAAGTGCCGGTATTATGTATCGTAAGTGGCTCTGATTTGTTCTCGAGGTGAAATGCTTATATGTATCTCGAGTTGGGTGCGCGCATAGCGGCTGATTGATATGTCAGAGTTCGGTATGATGGAGGAGGTGCACTTGCTCAATGTCAGTAGAATAATGTCGTCGATTGTCTTTATCTTTTTATGGTCGTATAGGTGAATGTATAATACACAATGAATATCGGTTCGATCTGAAGAGTTTAATACACCAGATATTCACTTTAACTGAAAAGTTTTATTTTATAGATAAAGAATTTCATAACTGTTTAAAAAATGAAAATATTTTCTTTTTATTTAATATTACTGGATTATTTTTCAAAAGCAGATGAAATTTAAGATTTAAAAATACAAAAAAAAAATAAATAAATAAATTCTTTACAGTTGTAAAGCAACAAGATTTATTTTAGATAGATAAAAATAATGATACTAACGACCATAACCAATTTTTTTCACAATACAACCGGAAAAAGCAAATGATCAAACATTTAAAAATTTACTTTAATTAACAACATGCATATGACTCAAACGCTGCTATTTTGGCGCTATTACGTGTCAAGCTCGACAGTGTACATTGTATCATCTCCAACTTGTATCTCTCTAAAACCCGAAAGAAAAAAAAACTACCAAATATATATCTGATATTATTACAAGCAACTGTCTCCACATGACACATACACACACACACACACATTGTCATCGACGCCGCGCGCATAAATCCAAAAACTATATAGCTATTATAACCGCGCTCACGCATCGCGTTAGCTGCATATATGTAACGCGCCTCTGTTACTGCTGCCAGCTAGAAGGAGAAGCGATGATCTAACCTTCGGCGATGACGCGCTTTTCCACCTCCGGATCCCCGTGTGTATGTGTGTGTATGTGCCGCCGCGGGCAGTTCCGCCGACTCTCGTCGCCACGGCAAAAACGAGCCATCGTATAGCTCGCTTTTATATCTATGTGTGTGTCTATGTATATGTGTTTCGTGTTTCTGCTCTCTGCTGCCTCCCTTCGCGGCAATAGGAGAGCGGCATATACCGCACGGCAAGAGGCAGTGTAAGTAGCCGCGCGCTTGGACATGAGTTGACGGTCGCCGGCGGCGTATGCTGCTGCTGCTGCTGCTGTTGCTGCATCAAGAGCTACACCTCTTCCTTCTCACTCTCGCGCGTCGTTGTAGCTTCAAGTCGCAAAATAAAAAAAAAAAAATAATAAAAAAAGGAAAATAGACGAAATAACAGTAATTTGTACGAACATATATATAGATAAGTAGATGAAAATAAGTGTATAGTACATAACGAATTAAAGAAAAAAAAAACGAAAAAAAAGAGAAAAACGAAGTAAAAATAAACCAAAAAAAAGTTTGTGACAAAAGCAGTGTATAAACGACAACAACAACGACGACGACGATGGTGCAGAACGTTGGCAAGAGGAACACGAAGGTGAGCCGGAGAGTACTGGGGCGCTTTTACGACGTAGTTTCGAGAAAATCGCAAGCATGCGAGCGCGCGCGCTTGGCTTGACGGATGTCTCGTCTGTACGAGTATATATCGAAGCCCACTGCGGCGGGTTTTTTTTTTTGGCCTGACCGATGGAGAAGGAGCGAAAGTGAATTTCTCGCGGTTGCGAAGCAGTACTACACCGCGGCAGGCTTCAGGGTTTATTTAGACTGCTGTGGTACAGAGTGTATAGAGCGCGCCTCGTATATGTATATATATGTGACGCATCGCCGCACGGCGAGGTATTCGAGCCAAATGAGTCGAACGTGGGTGGTGGGCGGCTTTTGTAATTAATTGTTGCGGGAAGTGGGTGTATGTTGCGCCTGTCTTGTACCGCGTGCTCGAGTTCACCGGGCGCGAAGTTCAAATGTGTGTTTCGATTGGAATGTTTCCCGATCGCCGGCTTATTCTGCTGTTTATCTTTGGGAACTACATTCGATGAGGACGACTCTAGGTCGTTTATTTTTTTAAAATCGCTTTGTTTTCAGGAAAATGATGTTGTAAAAATACAATTTGATGAAATTTTTGTAAAATATATGTATTTGATAATACGCGTATTACGTGTTTCTCGTGCATATATATTTCAACGAGGTGTCATGTCACTCTCTTTGTTTCCTGAAAAAAAAAAAAAATAAATAAAAGACAATGCAAGTCAAGTTTATTACCGGTGTATCTCATTAACGGCACTATTAAAAATTACACCCTGCATTAAAGACTAATTCAGTACAACGTGTTGAATTCTTCTCGGATTCTGGGTCACTTGGGTGCGATTTTATTAATAGCGTAATATGCGCTACTCGTGGTAGAAGGAATTTCTGCGGAAGTTGAAAGGGCAAATAAAATGAAAGCTCGTTACAGTTTCTCCTACGAACAAAGCTGCTTCTGTCCATAAACTCCGCGTTAACTCTTAATTTACCTTGCGCAACGGATGTGTTTTACGATCCTCCACTCTTGTACACACCTAATCTTTCAGGTACATATACATATATACATGTACATACCATTTCCACATGCTAAAAGAGACATTCATAAGTATACATATGTAATAATACAATTAGCATAGTTGTTTTTACATCCAAGGTGTCTGGCATCGCGTTGAGACCATTACACGCGCGCACGCATTCGCGCGGACAGGCAACTCGGTATTAAATAAACTATTCGTCATCCCGTGTGGTCGCACACACACACATTTGATATCCCTTCGCTATATACCACGCAAACTCGTCGCATCTTTTCTTGCTCTATATCCAACGCTAGTCACTCTAAAGAAAAAGGAGCATGGCGAAAGCTCCGATCTCCTCGGAAGAGGGTACCTCTTCCCCTTCCCCTCTCTCTCTCTCTCTCTTTCTCTCTCTCTTAGAAAACCAAGAAAGCACGCGCGCGGAAGCTCTCACTCTCGTTCGCGCTATACGGCTTGAAGCTGCCGGCGGATATTTCAGTCTGGGCGATCGCGCGCACACGCGCACGCTGGTTATTATTAGGTCCCGCAGTCATCGGGCGAAGCTAGCGCGCGCGTGTATAGTGTGCCAGCCCCTCTGTGAGAGACAGAGACAGAGACAGAAGAAAAAGAAGAGCTTTGCTGTTTCGAGATCTCTGAGAGAGTAGAGTAGTAGTTATAGTATAGTATAGGTAGCGTCGTCGCGAATAATCGCGCGAACGCGCGCGCGACACTGCGAGCGAGTAAGTATATACATATAGCAGTATAGAGAGGAAGAAGAAGTAGTAGAAGTGTGCGCAAAGAGACAGAGAGCGAGAGAGAGAGAGAGAGAAAGTGTGTGCGCACGACGACAGTGTGTCCGATGAGGCAATGAGCAGTAGTAGTAGTAGTAGTAGTAGTTGTGTAGCAGCCGATCCGAGCGCGCCTGATGGTTGCAGCAGAACGCGCATCACCCACACGCGCCGATAGAAGAGACGCGCGTTGTTACTGCTGCTACCTACTGCTAGTATATACGCGTGTGCGGATATAGTGGGAGGAAGAGACGAAGAGTGTGGACGACGCGTGCGTGCGTGCGTGCGTGTAGGTATTAAGGCTTGCAGAGTGAGCGTGAGTAGTGCGGACGCTGTTGCGGCGGCTGCTGCACACACCGTAGTGTGTTACTAGAATATATATATACCGACTGCGAAGCATATCTTCGAGAGAGACGCCAAGCATGATTCTCACGAGGTTCTCACTGTAAGTCCGCACCCTTTCTCTCACTCACTATATACTTACTCATGTCTCCACTACTACTGTTGCTGCTGCTGCTGCTGCGCCCCGTACACTACTAAATATAGAGCGTGCTACGCTCTTTCTCTCTCTCCCTCCGACTCTATTACCGCCCCGCGTACAGTTCTTCGTCGTTTTTTCGACGTGCGTCTCTCTTCGCTTTGTTCGCCCGTGTACGGCAACGCGACGATCATCATCGTCGTCGTAGCTCTCGATGGACGAGATTCTCTTCACACGCGCGTCTTCGAACGATCGTAATATCTGAAAGTGCTACTGTCTTATCGTGCTTGCATGTCAGAGCTTTCGCGCCTAAAGTAAGCTGCTTGCTCCCGCGTGTATGTAGATATATATATGTTTATGTGATGGTTGCACGTGTGCACGATGGTGAATAAAGATGGAGTGTAGCCGCTGCCGTTGCTGCCGATCGCCGGATAAGTTATAAATACGAAAGAGGAATCGATGAACGAGAGAGGATGTGTATATAAGCGTAGTGGTGGAGCTTTTGAGGATATTCGAAATTTTATTTTGGGGAGGGAAACCTACCGCGCGCGTGCACGACGTGTGTAACAGCGGCGGTGAGCCAGCGGCTGACATGTTTTGAAATTAAATCATTAACGTTCTTGGCAGTGGCGCTGCGCAATTAACTTGATCCTGGTGGTGGTGGGTAGAAAGCGCGTGTATGAGTGCCGTGGTTAGAAAAGTGTAAAAGCTTGTTACGCCGGGCTCTTATATTATTACGAGGCGGATCGGTCACACCCGATTTATCATCGTTAAACAAACTCTAGCTCGCAATTTTAGCGTGCGCGTGTGTGCCTCGAATATTTATAGTGCGCCAGAATATATATATATATATATATGTATATGTAGTATTTCACGCGGAAGTGAATACCAGTGTCAGTGTAAATTTTGAAATTGTTGTTTGTTATTTTTTTATTTAACACGATTGGAGCATGTTATTTCATATTTTGCTGATCTTGAATTGGCAATTAAATGAGCTGGAAAAGGATCGCGGTTATTTAATTCGTAGAATACGCTTTGTATATTATATATATATATATATATACACACGAGTCATATATTATATGCTGGGTGTATAGCCTTACGTCTTAATGAAAAAATTAGCACGTGTACGGCGCGCGTTTACACAATGATGATGTTCATGGCCACATTCCATTGGAAAGCCTGAGGTGCTAGTTTTTACGTATTATACGAGAACGAAAGCTTTTGTAATTTTAACAATTTATTCAGCTTTTGCTATAATACAAATGTCATAGTGCGATGCACGTGTTTTGATCGTTTGCAAAATTCCTTTAATACGTCACACTTGAACAACTAATAATGCTCACTTAACCCTAACCATGTCAATGTCACGAGCATATGCATGATTGTGTTAACTGCGATGTCCATCTTCTACTTCTATCCAACTGAAATTTTATATATTGATTCTACGAAAGAAAAATAAAATAAAATAAAATGTCAACCATATGCGTTCATATATTATCATCGATAATTCACTCATCGACTCATTCGTCATTCCACCAGAACTTTCGTCTTCGATAAGGCTCCAAAACGTTGCATGCACGCACGCGGCCAGGGTTTATAAGGAAATCCGATGCGATAATTTTTGTTTTCTCTTCGGACTCTGTGCCGCCTTCATTCGCATTCCCGGCGCGCTTGCGTGGCTCACTTTATAGCCGGACTAATAGGAAGCCCGTACGCTTGTCTTACTCTTGCTCGTACTGTGCTTTCGCTCTCTCTGTTTCTCTACTTATCCCCAGTCAGCCCCGCTGTCGCCTTTACCCGACGCACATGCGAGTCGAACGGAGTAGCTTACATAAGGGGCAGAACGGTTGCAGAGCGAGCGCGTGTGCGTTTTATTGTTGTTCGGTGCGTGGTTGATGGATGCCGGTATGCGGTTTATAGATGATGTGTCGACTGGAGTGGGGGGATATAGATGGTCGATGGTTTTTTTGGGGTTTAGATTGACAGATGGAGTGTTAATGATGGTAGTTTGTGTAGCAGTGGAATTGTCGTGATTTTGTTTGTGTCCCAATCAACTTTGTTTTCAATGACTAATGTATCTATTTAAATTGGCAGAGTTATTTGACAACGTATGCATTTTGAAAAGTTTTGTTTAAATATTAAAGTAAATTTTCGGTGAAATCGATGTGAAATGTGAAATTTTATAAATTATTATTCTTTTCATCAAGCTCAAGATTTATGAGAATTTTGGAGCTGCGACAATAAACTGTGTATTTACATTTTGATAGTTGTGTGATTTTCTATTATTGCTTTAACTTGACATTTTTTTAAAATTTCCATTGACGATTCTTATTGAATACAATGCGACAATTTAAAATGTGTTGATAAAAACCTAAGTTTTAATATAAAAAATTGTTCAAACACAGATCAAGCATATAAACAAAGGTTTGTTGAAAAATAAACTAAGAAAATTCATATAAAATTAATAGCATTTGTAGAATAATCAATATGGCACTAAAAATTCGAAATAAAAGAGAGAAATCTATTTTGTCGTTTTTGCAATTTGTTTATTAAACTCTTATTAAAAAACTAGTTAAGTTAAATATACCCCGATAAATTATGCGGCTTTATAGTAGCACTCAAAGTATTTCAATTCACGCTTAATTTTAGGTGTTTAACACTCAATTTTAAGTATTATTTCTGTATAGAAAAAAATATATATATATACCATTACTTATGGCTCTTCACACTCGCAATCTTCTAACTTATGACTAATAATTATTTGATTGATAGTCTGTAACGAAATCTCTTTCATTTCAATATACAAATCAATCACACCTTTTCACCGACTATAAAGAATCCATCAACACGTTTTATTTCAATTTCGCGTGTGCTTCCCGTCAAACCAATACTATGCCAATCACCCCATCCAAAATACTTAATAAAGAAAATATATTTTTCAAAATTATCTACGTTAATCTCTCGCTCATCCATCATATCTCAACCGAGACAAACTTGCGAATTCCCAAAGAGAAGACGTGCACGAAGATGTTATCCAGACAACAAAAATCCCAAGAATCCGCGGAATGCTAATGGTCGTGAAAGTAACGTAATTAATATAATACAACGCAGTATACCACCATAATAAATCACGCGCATCACGCGACCAACTCAAACAGCATCTCCCCACAGTAGAAATAAAAAATCAACCGCGACTACATATAATTTCGGTAGCTCCACTGCTACCTACCTCAAACGCAAATTAGATGTATAACTTGCAACAGCTCAATCGTCTGAGGGGTTCGACAATTGATTAGTCAGCGACACGCGGAAGCGCATAATACACATCAGCACACAGACGCGCTATACTGCACGCGATCGCGCGCATGCTCGTGAGAAAGAAAATTTAGAAAGCGCGTCTGCGCGCTACGGGATCTATCGGCGCGGCATAGCGCGAAAGTTGTTAGCGAGTGACTATATATATATGCATGGTGTACGATCGGAGAAGAATCAGCGACGGCTGCGCGTCTGCCTGCGGACACACACACATACACAGACATGCGGTGGGAAGAGTCACGCGCGTGAGAATGCGCTGAACTTTCTTTTGATTTTAGCCGCGGCGCGTGTACTATGCGTCGCGCGCGGTATCCGCGTCGTTTTGAATGAAGGAAAAAGCACGCGATTTCACCGTTCGCCGAGGAAAATTTGTGTGGTCCATCGTTCATTATACGCCGGCGATGTAGTATAGGTTGTTTACTTTAGCGCGAGGTGGGTAAGGATTTGCAGGGGATTTTGTTAGATTTACGAGATGCTGTTGTTGGCTCATTGATGATGAAGACGATGGTAGTTGCTATAGTGTACATGTGTAAGCTTGAAAATTGAATTTTTTAGGGCGGAGGAGTTATTATCGTCATCAATCACTTTTTGTAACGCGCTGTGGTGCACATAGTATAATAATTATATGAGTGTTCTTTTTGTACACATAGTTCGTGGTTAATTACGCTGGTATAGTAATTAAAAGACGCGCATCTGCTTTCGCTTTCCAGTCGCGATGCGAGCTTGCAAAAGTATATATTTGCGCCATTCTTATAATGCATTGGGAAATGTAATATATAATGTCTCGCTTTTTATTTAACGATCGAAGGGATTTGTTTTTCTTTTCGTTCCCCATGATTGTGCAAAATATCACGTGAGATTAACATGTAATGATTAAAGAGAAGAGATAAAGATTGTATCTTACGGTGTGCGAGATGCTAGAAATACATGTATAGAGAAGTCACTGTACCTATTATACCATCATAAATACCATTACTTTTACAAAGACCTACATGTTAATGCAATTAGAACGCGTAGCTTATTAACATTATAGCTGACAATATTATAAATTTTAAAGAATTTCATAATTTTAAGAATGTACGTTTAATAAAAATTTATTTGGTTGAAGCTGCAGTTAACAAAAACAAAAACAATCGAACACTTGTCCTACCATACTTGGCTGCTTCTATATATACTTAGGTATACACGAGTATTCTTTGCTTTATACGTTTTCTGTATTCATTACCTAGATTATTTGGGTAGTTGTCTCTATTATCTAAAACGATAGATACTATAATCACGATATCAAATGACAATTCTAACAAATTATTTATTATCTCTTACAGATGAGGGATGCAGTTCTGCAGAAACGAAATAATAACGTAGCGACCTTGAAATCGAAACCATCCCTTGAAATTTATCGACCGCCCGGTAAGGTCCAACTATCTTCATACATAAATTCACAATACATATATTATCTTAGCTTACATTATTTAATAATATACGCATCAATTGTAATGTTCAAGGCGTCAGAACGGACGGAACAACGGCTAATGCAACGAATCCCCAATTGAACGTACACGCTAAGGAATTCACCATGAAGCAAAACGACCTTCACTTACCTAAGTAAGTATATGTAAGGATATATAAGCATATACATCAAGCGCGAGCGCGCGCGGAAAGCGATTGTCAGACCAAGAGAGGGAGACGCGCCGCGGATTCTCGATTCTTTTTCGCGCATCACACGCTTGAATCGCGTTTAATTAAATTTCATTGTTGCGCATGCAATCATCGCTCGCTTAATTGAACGAAATAATTAGTGAATCGGCCTTCTTCCTTGCACTCGTGCTTATATGTACACACACACACACCTTTAATTAATTAATTAATAACGAGCCCCGTCGGTGTAAATTTTGATTTTTAATTAAGTCTTGCGTGTGGATACCGAAAGCTTATTATTTAGCGTGTACCTATACAATGTTCTTATTATCGGCTGGTAATGCCCGCCAAATTCGCGTTCGACACTCTCGTAAACAAGGATAAACGCGTATATCGTATTCTCAAAGCCAAACCGCGTGTGAACCCTTTTATACCCCGGGATTGTATAGTAATAAACCACAAAACCGGTGCATAATTCGACACCGTCGAAATCACCTCTCTCTCCGCGCGAGGCGCGTATATATACTTTACACGCTTGAGTTATTTTCGCGCCCCCAATATCGCTCGTAACGTAATCTCTTTCTCCTTCGATTTTTCTTCAGCTTCTTTCTTTTACCTTTCGCGCGTATATAGTGCATCCGTGAATCGCGGTGGTGTATATACCGAAAACTGCAAAAATAATATTCCCCCAACAATAATACATATCGCCGGCTCGGACGAAAACAATCCCACATGAATATTGGCCACGAAAAGAATCTCACCTAGAAAAAGCCACGA
>JAYJLV010000011.1:9682115-9706703 GCA_036873485.1 Torymus texanus
TTTCGTGGCGAATGCTAATGGGGAATAGGTTTCGTGGCGTATTTTAGCTAAGATTCTTTTCGTGGCGAATTTTTATGAGGGATAGTTTTAGTGGCATTTTTTAATGGGATAGTCTTCGTCGGCACCGGCGATATATATTGTCATTTCTATGTAATAATGCACATTATTCATTTCCCTCACACGTAGACGCGGATCTTGCAGGTCCCAGCAGGTTAACAACTCGATGGGCGCGATCGAGCGGCCTTACTACCTTCAGCACAGCAAGTCCAGCGGTAACATCCATCGTTACATTTACGCCCAGCAGCAGCAACAACAGCAGCAACAGCAATTGCACTACTCGCTGCAACATCAGCTGTCGCCTGGGCCTCATCATCATCCGGCGAACTATCATCCCCTCATGCAGGCCGCGTCCATGAGGCAGCCGCACGCGCTTAACACTTCCGCCTCCAGCGGAAACATTTTGCACGTAAGTTCTTCTTTTCTTTTTTTAGAGGATGGCTCCTCTTACGTTGCAGTGTTATATTTGCTGTTCGTACTGAGTAAATATTTGAACGAAGACCGCGCGAGTCACTGGATTGACGACCAGTCGAGTGCTTTGTTATTGTTATGCAAATCATATAAGTGAGTGCAGAAATGTGCGCGTGAAAAATTGGCGCGAGCGCATTAATTGCGAGATATTTATAGGGGCGGAATTTCGTTCCAATAATCGAATCGAAATTTATACATCTCATGCGCGAAGCTCATGACGTAGAGCTGTTTTTTATATATGTACTTTATAACGATCGCCAATGTGATTCATGCGCGGTGATACACGTTGGGTGTGCGTGATTTATATGTTTATATACGCCCGATGTAATGAACAGGGGCCATTAAAGCGATATAAACGTAATGAGAATTTGTTTTAAATTTCGCTGAGGAATCGCACGGGCGCGGCAGAGTAACACATTAAGCGCAAATTTATATCCGATGATAAACGCGAAATTTAATAAACTTTTTTTTTATATACGCGATTCGCGGCTATATGTGTATGTGACAGACGCAGAGCGAACTCTTTTTCTTTTTTTAATGGTGGCATGAAATTGGCGTTGGGTGTATATATGCATATTCATAATAAAGCGCTCTCCGGGAAAATTATCCGTGCACGCCCGCGCGTACCTAGATATTATCGTAATAAGCCGGCTGCATTGCAATTCCGCGGCGAGCTGACACATATCTATATATATATATCTATATACATCTGGACATTTTTCTGCCAAGGTTGTGCATAATAAACAACTCTAAACAATTTCAACTCACGGGGAAAACAAAAAGTTTAGGCCGCCTTTCGAAGCAGAACCCGCGGCGTGCGAGTGTATGAGGTATATATGTAGCCTTCGGCATTGTTCGGCGCGATCACAGCAAGGCGTATTATACGTCTCAAATTGAATGGGTCTTACTCAAGAAAGTAGCTCTCATAAATTAAGTAAATTAGCTCTATCTAAATATTTATTTTTAATTTTTAGATTCATTTAGATCGTTATCGCGTTACGTTCAAATTGTGTGAGTGTATGTTTCGGAAAATATTGTCTATTGTGTGCGCAGTTATGTAGATAGTTATAGAGGCAAATTATACTTGAACTGTATAACGTCTACGTATATATGCGTTGTTAGATAGAATTCGTACGTTTTCGAAGAGTATACTCTTTAATTAAGTATGTTAATACTTTCCACGTTTAACCGGCGCATTTGTCGAAATAACAGGCTTTAGTCGTAATGATCATAGCAATATTTAAGTGGGTAATAGATCTTGAGAGCACTCATAAAGATGCGTTTTCTATGTGAGAAAACTTCATTTGAATGAAGATGCATTTCAGTTGTGCAACATAACTGTCTTACTTCGGAAAAGTAGAGGAGCACGAGGCCAAAAGAAATCCTTTTTTTCTCCTCCTCGCCCTCGTATATAACACAACCGCAAGACTTCTTAAATATTTGCACATACACACATAGACAATTTCATTATTTCATTAATTATCCTTTTTATATCGTAAGACATCCTTCGTTTCCAGAATTCTGGTCGAGTTCACTTCAGCGTGGATCCGCACGACATGAAAACTCCGACCCCGAAGCCGGGGAAGCTGACGAAATCGCTGTCCTTCGTTTCCTCGTACGGGCTGAGACGCTCCAAGAGCTTCACCGCCTCTGACGTACTGGCCGCCCGAGCTATGAACATCGCGGATGCCTCCGAGCTCGGCAAGTTTCCGCCCGACGTCCAGGAAACGCTTCTCAAAGCGATCGACGGTAAGTAATACAGTGGAGGCATAGAAAGTATGTATATATCGCGTTGCCTTGATCGCGTTACGCTCTCGCGCTGGGTCTTTAATATTTATATATGGGCTCGTAAAAAAGTCAAAACGCGTTTGAAGCTTTATCATATTGGACCCAGTTTTCTGAGAGATGTTTATCAGGTTTATGGGGGATTACGGCCAGCTACGAGCGCGACTGTAAAAGTTCGAGAGTATATATATATATATACGCGGCGCTGAGTAATTAAAATTGTTCAGTTTTATGAGTTGCTTTCGTGGTATTGACGTTAATGTTGTAAATAATTTTTTATATATTCTAAATTATTTTTAATATTTCTGCGTGTATATACTTTTTAACGAGCGGAGATATATATATGCGAAGGATGTTAATCGAAAGGCGGAGGTTTATATTTAAAATATGTCGACTTCTCATGCGAGTGCAATATATTTCGATTGACTGGATTGGGCCGAAATATTGTGATACGTAGAAAATATTAATATTAAGAATGGGTATGTGACATAAAGGTTGATGTATTTCATGTGATTAAACAGTAAAAGTTTTCGAGTAAAGTAGTATGAAAAATGGAGTTTTACAACGTATTTTTCAACCGAATGCTTTTAATTTGTTTGAGTAGTAATAAAAATGAGGCAATCAGTCAAATATTAAGTTACATGTAAATTTTTGTTAATCATTGAGATTAAAACCTTCCGAAGAATTTTTCCGATTATATCGATAACATGGAGAAGTGATATTCATAAATTTAAATGAAAAAGTAGTTATCTTGAATTTCTGCAATCATTCATTAAAACCATACGTCAATACTATCGAATATACGAATTCAAAATAAATTTCATTGGTATAAATGAGAATAAATGGCTGTTTAACGTTGCAGAAAACGAATCTTGAATTAATAATAGACAGCATAGATAATGGAAAAATTTTAATCAATTTGTTAAATATTGATCAATCAAAGAACTAATTTTTAATAGGATTTTGAATGATTGTATTGCCAAGACTGAAATACTGTTCATTAATATTATTTAACAAGGAATGATTCGGGTCTCTGGAAAATGGATTTCTATAAGATTTTAATAATCGTTTCTTTGGTATTTAAATGTAAAGTTGTAAGAAAAATTCTGTCTAAATTATTATCGACAAGTTCTCAAATATACTAGTTCTAAATGAAGTGCTATATAAGTAGATGAAAAGAGGTTTAATTTTCTCTTTACTCTCTATCAAAATGATGAGCAGTTGTAAAGTTATTGGTTCTCAAAGTCAGTCATAAAAAGATACATGAAAATTGGCATACTCTATAACTGTGCAATATTTCAATATTTATGCATATTTTTACGACTAACTTTGACAACCGATAACTTTAGAAATAATCATCATTTTGACATTAAGCAAAAATAAAAATTGAAGATCTTTTCATTTCCTTATATGACAATCTATTTAACATCAGGATTTGACAAGCTATTGGTAATTGTTTAGATAGTATTTTGCATTAGAAAATAGCTGATTTTTATTACAAAACCTTATATTTTACTACCATGGACCAGTTATATAAAACTAAACACCCCTTGTAAGATTATAAATCGAATGAAAGATAAATAAATGCTTCAAGCGCGTGTAACCACAATTTTCGCCGTTAAAAAAAATCCCCTTAAACAATCTTGCGTGAAACGAGCATGGAACATTACAGCAGCGCCTCTTTACAATTCTAATTCTTGCGGTTTTACGCTTCCGCAGATCCTAACGTTTTAAGCGCACGAGCGCTCATGGAACTCGTGCGGCACATTCTGGAGCGCGCTGTCGAAAACCAGCGTTGCGCCGCTCCAGCCGCCAAGATCTGCATCACGATAATCGAGGTGAGCCCGTATACTCTTATACATATATGTATATATACATGCACGTCTTTTGAGTTGAATTCACTTACAATAATAATAACACATGCAAAATTTTGCCTTCTATTCAGAAAGAAGTGAAAGAAACGTTTCTCGAGTCCTTACTCAATACGTGCCAGCAGTGGTACCAAGAGCGCACCAGACTCCTTCAGGACGTTTCGATCAGTCATTTTCACTTTTCGGCTTTCATGACATTCCTCAACGAGATGTATTGTCAGGTATGTGCTCTGTATGTGCTTTGTTTTGCGTGAAATTGCGAAATTCGAAGGTATGTGGTGTGAGAGGAGGCGGAGAAGTTTTTTTTTCAACTAGCTGACCTTAATTTTTTTTTTCATTGAAAGATTTCCGATTGATATGCCAAAAAATTTTTCTTTTTTTTTTGAGGAATGTTTGGACTTGTAAACATGTTAAGCCTCAAATCGCATTAACAGATTATTTTAGTTTGTAAAAAGTAATAAAGTATGCAAATGTAGTATTAAGTATCTATCATGTATATATTGAAGAATATATATAGATTTCTTAATGTTATATTCCATTGTTGCGTTTAGTTTTTGCAAAATCAAGCAAAACCTTTGTATCAATAATTTCTTAAATATAAGAGACTAACGATGCTGTCAATATCAAAAGTAGAAATTTATTTTTCAATGAAACACCCGCGTATGTATTTCGACCTTTTTTTTCAGCCTTTTGCTAAGTAGGATAAAGAAATTAAGACATCGAGTTTTTTGTTTGCTCACTTACAACGAGACCACCCATCGGTAGTCCAATCTGCAATTTTCATCTCTTGACATACGACTGGCGGGTAAAAAAGACGTTTGCCCGACGATTTCGGTCGCAGAATAATCCCATTGAATTGCCCTTTCCCAATATCGTAATTATACGTTCGATGGTAGCCACCGATAATATTATGCTTATGTTCGGTGAAGGTATATTTGATTAAACGATACGACGTCGAGGGCAAGAACTCTGTTCGATTCAATCGATTCCAATCTTTCTCTGTAACATTGTATTTCGTATATGTTATTTTGTGATTTAAAAGATTGTAATCTGCCTATACATCAGAATGATTTTTATTAAAACAACATGAAATTTATTGCTGTTGTTTTTATACAAGGGTGTTTTATTTGTATTTCAGTTGTAGACATTGTTAAACACATGTTATTTTGCGGATAATTTATTTTACGAAGTGAAATTGACGATATTTTATAATGTCATTGGATGATAAAACATTAAATAATTAGAATCATCTGTTTTGATCTACTTTTTACGTTTGAATTTATAAAAGATTGAATCTGATCGTAAAAATCAAAATGTAGCGAAATACTTGGAATAGCATTTTAAGTATAATTTATATTTCGAAGGATTCGAGTAAAATCATAAAAAGCAGCTCTTAATTTTTTATCCCAAAGGATACTATTCGAGTTTATCCACATCAGACTGCATTAAAATCTGTCTCACACCTTTTAGTTTGTTCATTTAATTTAACATCCTGATAAAGCACAAGAACTCGATGCTTCGATCATAATCAATGTCAAAATCGAAACGTAGGTGGACTTGAAAATTCTCGCCTCTCACAAGCCAGATTATTAAACACGTTTACCGATACAAAGAACTAGAAAAAGACAACATCATAACATTTGTTTTTGTTTTTTACACTTCACAGCTGAAACGTCGCCAGCTGCAGCTAAAGACGCAGCAGGAAGGCGTTCCGCCCGGACGAGTTCTTCTCACGCTGCTCTGGAAATGCTGTCAGGATTGTCTTCGTCCTCCGATGATTAATTCTCCTACAGAGGTACCAATCGCACACATATTTTTTAATGTCACGTTTGTAAAAGAGTGTGCGTACGCGCACGCGTGTCTGTGTGTGTGTGTGTGTGTGCAATATTACGTAAAGACGGATTTAAATATAAAGAGGATATTTATTATATATGTAGACATTGTAATTTTTACATAACAGTGCACGCGCTTCCCATAATCATGAGCGCAGTCTCGTTCCGAGCTATTTTTACATGTTAACTTTAAATTATGACATACTCTTTTTCATTAACTTTGTTTAATTAGGCTAATATTGTATGTGAAATAACTGCTAGTTAAACAGAATTTATTATGCATAATTATTTACGACTAATATACTGCTCTTTCAAATATATAATAATTTTATCTCTGTATTTGAAATTGCATAATAAACATCTTTAGCCCAAAGTACCGATAAATTACCCAATCTCTTTAAAATCCTTCATTCACGCTAATCGTAGCCAACTTCTGAACTTTAAAAGTTTCATAATTCGCCGCCACTCCTTAAGTGTATTATACGCTTCTTACTCGTCTTTAAAAAACAAACAAAAAATTAACCATTAACCATCATCGTTATAATCCCGCAGACGAACTGTCTCTTCTTCATTCTGACGTGCGTGGGCAAGGACCTGGCGAGTGAGTTGCCGGCCCAGCTACAGCAGCTCCTAGGCAGCGTTCGCGATGCCTTCCTCAACGAAGACACAACGCCGCCGGCAGTGCGCAAGACTTTGCTTCAGTTGATCGAGCTGCATGCCGCCCATTGGCAGCTACCGGCACCAGCGGTTGTCTACTACTACCCGGGCTCCTCTAAATAACGGGGCGGCTACCAGCGCTGATATCCAGTCGGATATGGCCCCATTGACAACTGTCCACTCCCTTTTCCGACCCGCTATTTACATCGTACACACCAAAGTGCACTTATGTACTTCGCGAGATATATATGTTTATTATTATATATGTATACCTTTTCTTTCATCGCGCAATTACGTCCGGGGAAAAAGTGCCGCTGCGTCGCGTCGACTTGTATGACGCGCGTGCGTTTATTGCACGGGGGAAGTTTAACGATATGTGTAATCATTATCGCGGAAGGAAACTTGGTCAGTGGTTGTGACGCGAGGCTGGATTTCACGTGTAGAGTGCGCATCTCTACACGGGTTGGTGTGAATTCGGTCTGGGTTTTACCTGAATACCGAGGATTTTTCGCGCGACGATGATCGTGTTATATATATATATATATATATATAGTTCGACGCGACGTGAGCACCTGTGACGTTTTTCTCGGACGGGAGTGTCGAACCACACGGACAATAATTATATAGAATATATATGTATACCGAGAGCAATAAAGGAGAATTTGTATTTTTTTCGACTCTTCTATCGGAGCATTTATATATATGCGGAGATGTGTGGTTTGATCTTTCTTTGCGTTTGTGGATGAAAGTTTGCGCACGTATTCGACGTGCGAAATTCAACGGAGAAGATTGCGCTCATAAAAATTTTCTCGAAAATTGCTCGTGAAAGTTGATTATCTTTGTTTATTTGTAATCGGTTTTATCAAACAGGTTTTAAAGAAGTTTTTTTTATTACCAAGGTGGGAAATTTTAATGTAGCTGTACGAGATGTTATTAACTCTATTAAATCTAGTCTGAATGCATAAATTGCTAATAGTCATCGACCATTGTATTTAGGATTTTTTTTTGTAATCTGATGCAAATAGTATTTAAATGAATTTGTCTGGATAGAGCATTCATTTAACTGCGACTTTTATTATGTTATAAGACATTTATTTCAAAAGGATTAGTTTGCATTATGATAACGATAACTTAAATGCTAATTTTACGATAAAGTGAATTGTTTAGTTGAATTTTATGTTTCTTTTTTTTCATTCATAAATCGCATTTAATTTGAGAATGAAATACGACGTACTTTTATAAAGATTTAAAAATTGAATCTTCATTATATACATTTATATTTGTAAAGAAATCATAGTTTTTTTTTAATAATGATAAAAAAATACAAAATATATTTGAAAAGTTGAATACAAATGATGTGATTTAGTTGTATCATTTTCAAAACCTTATTTAATTAATGATTACTTTTGTTACTAATACGTATTTTATAAGATTAAATTTTATTGCTTTTTACCTATACGCTGCGCGCTATATACCATAGCCATTGATTTTTAAATTCAATGGATTAAACAAAAACGACATTATAAGATGTAAATTGATACATGATTCTGTTTGATTATATAAGGGTAAGTATGTTTACAATGTTTCTTATATTTATTATATTTAAGTTTAAAAAAAATGATTTTATGTATAAATCTGTTTACGTTCTTAAAAAATGTAAAACTTTTACTTAGGTTATGAAATTGAACCATTAAATTTTTTATAGAAATGCACGAAAAAGTGTATAATTAAAATTTTGTTTAAATTTACCATAAATTTTCAATTTTATAATTTTTTTTTAGTATTTAGAAGTGAGTTTATCTATACATTTTCCTTGTTATGAAAACATTAGTCTTGTATCTACAATTCAGCCTTTTATACGTCTTTGTATTAGCACAACCTTATCCATAAACACAGAAAAAGACGCCATTCGCTGTAATTTCCACGGCAATTGCAATAATAAACACAAACAGAATTTCAAAACAATTTCGCGAAATTATTAACGCCGCACACACACACACACAGAAACCGCGTTCGCTTATATTCCACGCTCCCAGTAACAAAAAGACCGACCGGCACCGCTTTTATTCTATTTTTAAGGTACGAAATTACAACCTCACTCCCCTCGGTAATTCGAGTCGATTCCACAGACGTAATTTCCCCATCCACACCGCGCGAATAAGATAACTTTATCTCTCTCTCTCTCTCTCTCTTTTTCTGTCTCGCACCTGCCACCACGGCGTTCACGCTCAAACCGAGAAACTGCAAAAACAATAAAAAGGCGCGCGTGCGCTCGCGAAGCAGCAACGACGACGACGACGACGAGCCTCCTTAGAAAGGAGAACGTCCCGCGCGCTCACGAGCCTTCGAGCCGAGGATGGCGAGAAGGTTGAATCGATAGAGAGACTCCTGACCTTAAGTGCCGGCGTGCGCGCGTGCGCACATGGCTTGCGAGTTTCACACACATTATATATATATGTACAGCCTTTGACGTAAGGAGCAAGGCGCTACATCAGGTAAGTAAGTATGAATGAATCGACTATATGACACACACACACGCGAGCTACCGATCGCTATAAACCGCGCGTTTTGCTCATCACGACGCCCGATAATTCGCGGAATCCGGCGATTATGCCACGACACAGCGTGAGTTGGCAAGATTATGAATCTTCTGCGACGAGAGGTCCAATACGTGTGGGGATATATACATGACGCGCAGATGCTTTTTTTTCGGTAAAAGGAAATTTCAGAAGGTTATTATTATACATCGTCATACAGGTGCGATTTATGCTACCGCTCATCGATCGATGACAATGTGTTAATTATATATACGCGCCGTTTTTCTGCGAGCACGGCTGCAGCGGGGATGAGTCAAAAGGTTGGAATTTTTTAATCGTAGCGCTCGTCGTCGCGCCGCGCAGCGCTATTTTAATTCCGATACTTCGAATGTGCGGCGCTTTAAAAGTATTGGATAATGACATCACAATAGCATTGTAATACTGACACAGTGACATTACAATGGGAAGGTAATACAGAGAACGACACCGCCGTGTACTATTATAAAATTTACAGTTTATATATATGTATATACACACGCCGATACAGATACATGTATAATATATTATTGTGCACATCGCGAGAGCATGCAAAGATTCATTACCGATCCAGCAGAGAGAGAGAGAGAGAGAGAGAGAGAGAGAGAGAGAGAGAGAGAGAGAGAGAGAGAGAGAGAGAGAGAGAGAGAGATCTAATTTTTCATATCTCGATGCAGCTACTTGTTATACCTGACATCTTTATCTCTCTGTAACACGATATACCTCGCGAGGCCGAAGAGTGTATAATAAGTCTTCTTACGCGAGAGAACCACGCGACGTGGCGCGTTTTTGTGAATTTTAAATTCGACGCAGTGACCATTTTCGGCTGAGTTATATTCGACCCGGTACATATCCATACTCTTATAACGAGCAGATATACGTCAAACCTTGACAAAATGAGAATCATGTTTCGTCGGTATATATATCTGAGCTTATATATGGGCGTTGAATCTTCGAATGCCAATTAAATGAAGAATTTGCGAGGCGATTTCATTACTTAATTGGTTGCGGCGGTTGAAAAGAAAAGTGGCGCTTATTATTTTACCTTTTTTTTCTGCTCGATATACTTTGCTCCGTACGTTTTCTGAATTTAAATTATATATGCGCGATTGAGCGAACTTTAAGTGTTACTTTATTGATTACAAATTTTATCATTTTTCGTGAGAAAATCCTTTGGCGTAAATTTGTTAACAGTCGGGTTATCGTGTTTACATTTCGCAACGATGCAATATTGCGCTAGACGATTAATGATTATACTACGTGTATATGAAAGTATAAAATTATTTTATTATTCTCTAACATCTTACATTATAATTGCGAGATTTTTATATAAATAATATAACGTAACTTACAACAAATAGACCGTAAAAATCTCACGTCTGATGTACATAGAGCGCTCATTATGATATCTGAGATAATATTCGTGTATAAAATACGGCGCGACACTGTCGTGAATAACAACCACCAACAACAAACCTTTATTATACACGAGAAGCACGTGATAAAAGCCGACGCAGTTGACATTCCGAAATTCCGCGGTTTTATCCCGCGAAATCTGCAAGTCTAATAAACCATGAGCGAGCCACGGGCTATGTATATATATACATATACGTACACAATACAATACCACCACATCACGTAGTACGTACAATGCGCACTTTTTCCCTCCTTGGAATTACCCTCGAGACTGTCCAAAAGGCGCTGTACAATACCCGCAGTACACTCGCACAACTGTCGCAGCAGCAGCAGATAATCAGATCGCGGCGCGATATAAACGCCAACCGTACGAGAATCTGTCTCCGTGCGGGCGCGCATGATCGCGTATATGTATATAGTTACATTATGCGAGTACACAGCCTCTCGTGGTCACGTTTCACTGTCTACCGATCGAGCGAATAGATAAGATGTTGAGTGCGCCAGGAGCCACGTGCGTGGGACACGTTTTCGCTACCGCGGAATTGGCTATTCCTTACGTGTGTGTGTGTGTATATATATATACACACACATGTACGCATCGTCGCGTCGCCCGGGCGGATCTTAAATTTCAAGACGGTGTGTCATGTGGTATTCATCCGAGTTGTTGGGTATACCGTATGGTTATAGAAGGAATGCAGTTTATTATATAGTGAGTACGTACGATAAAAGCTACGGGTTTTTTTCGGGAATTCAGGTTCGCGCGTGTGAAATTAATTATTCGCTTGTTTTTATCTGAAGGGAAAGCGGTAAGAAAAAAAAATGGGCGTTGAAAATTTTTTGAAACTTCAGGATCTCGCGCGCACGCGACTACACACTTTTTTTTATCCGATACGAGTTCAATCGTTTACATTAACCTCATTAAGACTGCTTTCCCTTAAAACAAGAAGGAGACGGTATCATTTTTACTTCAAATTTATGTACTTGCGCGTACACATACGTGCTCTATACGTACAATTGGCGCGTTGTATATCCCCACGATTGGAAAGCCATTAAAAGCTACCAGATGCATTATGCATTTAATTAATGTCACGACTGTTTCTTCTTTTTATATTGAATGAATAAAAATGATAACTGTGGGCTATAGGTTGCGTATTTGTTATCAAATAAATTGTAAGACAATGCATAATTATGAAGATTTATGGTACTGATTACAAGATATAATAAAAGTTGTAGTAAAAAGTTAAAACATTAATAATATGGTTGATTAAAAAAAAAAGATAAAATAGATAAATAAATACGTATATAGTACTAATATTGCTCAAACGTAAATTAAATAATGAAACGTAAGTATTTTTATTGCGAATTTTATTGTTTTATATAATTTTAATGTCGTTTTTTTAACATTTAACGTCATGTACAATCAGAGAAATTCAAATTAACCAAACGTATACCACTCCATACAACGTCATAGCGACAAACGTCAACACTATACGTTCGTTCATGCTCGCACAACCATGAATTTTATAATCACATCGTCGTCGGCATTCAAAGCCTCACACGTGTGATTTAATCAGCGCGATACTCTCAACGATCCTCTCTATATATACCATCGGTATAATCATGATGTACCTGTGCAAAGGTGCAAGTGCATAGAACTCACAGAATTACTTGCGCACTGGCGAGAGAGAAGGGATAAGCGACACGACAAGGTTCGCCTAGTTTTTTCCAAGAAGGAAACGCCGCTATATACACCATCGACGCGCGCAAAGATCTCTCTTTCAAGTCTCTCTCCTTTTAGGCTAATTGCAGAAGGCAAATCGCGCGATCGCGCGCCTGGATAACGAGGGCAACCGAGAATGACTCGCTGCTTGCGCTCTGCTATTGCTGCCGCACGTATACATATACACTCTATACTATACTTATATACCACACGCCGCGCGAATTGCCGCTTGGTTCTTTCTCTCTCTCTAAGCGAGAAGCTGTTAGCGGCCGATTTTAATGCGCTATAGGTAGCTATTCGTTATTGTCGAATGCTCTGTTTGTTATTTCTCTCTCTTTTTTCCTTCGCTTTGCGGGAAGCCTGTTTGCAGCAGGAGTAATTAGCCGCTTGTGTATTATATATATATATACAGGTATATATAGATGTTGTCGTCCTCGTGTTTCGGTGCTTGCGAGAGCGCGTGCGTTTGTTTTGCATACATATATACGTCATGCGCACACGCCTCTTTGTTCGACGAACTTATTTCTCTACCTTTTTTCCTTCCTTCATTCATGTAAAAGCGTTGCCTAATGCTCGTGTTTATATACATGTATATATAAGTACAGTGGCGATTGCCCTGGAAACCTTAATTTCGTGACGAAAGCTCCCGCACGAAGCAGTATATATGTATATGCAGTACAGTAGCAGCAGCTGGTGCTGCTCGTTGAGCGAAACTTTAAGTCGGGGTGAGTCATGATAATATACGCGATAGCACAGAGCGGTGTGTGGTAATATATACATCGCAAGGATGATTTATTGCGTAACTATATGTATATGTAGACGCTCCTGATTATGCATACGAAGTTCGGGTAATTAGACGGTTAATGGGGTCGGTATATACACGCGCGCGCTTTCGTTTTCTGTAATCGGTCTTTTTGTTTCCAACGCGTGTGCGCGTATGTTTGTATATATGCGTAAGTAGCATCTATAATGACGAAGGGGATTGTTTCGATGAGTTTGGGGAGTGTTTTTTTCTAGGAACGTGCCTGCCAGAGATGAAATTGTATTAGCTCATTTAGTTCTGCTTGAATTTCTCGCTGATATATACACTGTCAAAGTTATGATTCATATATTTTATACGGAAAAATCGTGTCGGCTGATTTAGAGGTGGATTTTAATGTATGCAGTAGATACAGGCCGGGGTTAGTCAGACAATGTGTAGTCCGACGACTGGTGAAACGTGATTGTAAGGCGCGACAGTTTATTAATTGTGGGGCATTTATAACGGCTGATTTTGCAAGATATTAAATTAATGTCTTGAATTTCTGTAGTTGATTTTTCGTGCCTCATCGTCGTCTTTTTTTTTTTATGTCAAATTGTAATTGGACAAATTATATGCTCGCCAAGTGTCGATTATTTACTTACGATTTTATCAATAGTGGCGCGGGATTGTTAACAGCTGAGAATTAATCTTTGATATTCGATTTAATGAAATAATGTATCTTAATAATTATCCTCTTATGAGATGGTTATACGCGTGTAGACTTATAAAAATTATTGTAACAGTCGTTTTGTTTATGACAAGTAACCTTATTTATTTTATAATTAAAAATCTCATTTTCATTATTGTAAACCATATAATTAACTTTACGAATACAATCATATTTTCAAGGAAAAATATTACGAGAATGAAAAATTTATAATTTTATTTAACATCTATTTCTTTATTTCAATTTATTATATGTACACTTCCATCAATCTGTCGATTTTAATCTACATCTTGTCATTATGTTGAGTGATACGTTATCGGTACATCAATCAGTTAGGCATTTTATTAAATTTTTCACTTTTAGTATTGTTAATTTATTGAAATCTATTTCAAACTTTGACGGTATCATCATTTTATATCCTTAATAGTGTATTTTAAAGACTACAATTAGTAAAAATAAGAAGCGATTTTTTTCTCTTGAAATGCAAATAATGAAGGAGGTTTGAATACAAACATTGCAATAAAATAATCGCAATTGGTTTTCTTTTATTTTGTTTCCTCCAAAATGAAAAAGCATGTTAATTATAAGGAAAAATTCAGCAATATCTTAAAATGTCTATTATCGGATCGTATTAATGATTTTAAAACAGAATAACATACATATATCAAATAATAAACTATTATCGATAACAGAATAATCAAATACTAATTCACTCAATCAACCGATCCTATAAAAATTTCAATCTCGCGCGATCAACATAAACTACGATAGGCCGTAATCAATTACAATATTAACTCATTATTTCAATCAGCTGAAATTGCACATGTATAAATAGTGTTACGCCACACAGCATCGCCTTATGAATAGCGCATTAACAATAAATAATTAAGAATGCACAGACGCTCTCTCTCTCTCTCGCGATTCTCGCGCACGCGTCACGTTAACATTACAAGAGCCGTCTGCTGCAGCACAACATAAACATATATTTGTTGTTAAAAAAAATCATGTTCGGCCTCGGTCGAGCAAAAACAAGCAAAACTCGCGCTCACACGCACTACATATTGTGCGTATCATCTGCATACATATACATATACTTTACGCACCTTTAATTGTACACGCGTTCGTATATCTCGTCGTCGGTCCTCTTGTGCATAGCAGTGGCGAATTCCAACGGAGCTGCCGCCGAAAAAAAGACACGTACGCTGATTTTTCCTCGTACGCAGGCATATCAAAATAAAAGCGAAAAATACGTATATAGCGGTAGATGGAGAGATGTGTAATAATTGCGAGAGTTGGATAAGAAAGGAGAGAGAGAGAGAGAGAGAGAGAGAGAGAAGGAGGAGAGTTGCCCGTCGATGACACCGCGCGCGCCTCGTGTAAATCACGGCGCACGGCAAGCGAGATTGGCCGCGTGTGTAATAACGGTCTTCGTCGCGTCGGTGACCGTTATTATATATGTATAAACATACGCGTGTACGAGCCAGTCAGCGATCAATGCTCTCTTCTTTATCTTCTTCTCCTTCTTCTTCTGCGGCTTCGTCTCCCAATGCTGCTTCTCTTTGCGTTCACGCATTCTCTTATCCTCATTCTATCGAACGCGAAGATTTATCACCTCCACTCGCATTTTATATATATAACTTAAAAAAATGAGCGTATATCGCATGCGAAATCCACGCGTAATGTGCAAGTGTATATAAAAGGTGAGGTCTCGTGACCGCGCCGATAATTGGTCGTCCTTTCGCGTGTGCGCGCGCTCCCGGACTTGCCGCGTATATATACATACAGACGCGTATCTTATCTTGCCTCTCTCTGTTGTCTGCCTATACATAGGTCCCCGTGCGTTTTTCCTTTTCGCCGCGTCGAATAATGCGAGAAATTTCCTTTCAAATTTTGCGCTTGTACGCGCGCACCTTAAGAGCAACACGAGAATAAAGCAATTTCGGCGCGTGCGCTGTATTTGTTTTCTTTTGAAAGTGCGTGTATAATATATACATACTGCTATACAATTACCAGCTTGATTGATAATGTACATTAATCGCGGAACTGGATTTTTCTGTCGTGCGCTCGTAAATAATTTTTTTCGCGAGTTACGCGCATGGATTTTGCTTTGGTCATTTTTTTTTTTTTTTTTTTATTATTGCGCCCGCACTTGGTTTTCTTTTTATTACAGAAGCATTTTACGCGCGCGCGCGCGCGAATGCAGGATTTCCGTTTGGCGTTTGATGAAAAGCAAGGATATTGCTTTTAATCATGTGTATCCGTAAAAAGTTGTTGATTTTTATCGAAGAAGGTTGGAGATATAAAGTTGTATTTAATAGCAAAAAAAGAGTATGAAGATATGCGAGTCTTAAAACTTGATTAGTAATAAGGATATGTCGAGACGACCTTTTTTTCCTTAAAGCGTATTTTCTATATGACTTTATTGGTGTTATGGGTATTTATTTAAATCAATGATTTTAAATTATTGTGATAGGAAGAGTTCATTAGATTATATTACTTTGTTGACTTAATTGTGTTTGTCATGTATTTTTCAAAAGAAACATTGCACTACTTTGGTACTTGATTGATTAGCTTATCGTATTAAGGCATAAAATAGACTTTATTACATCGCAATTAAATTTTCTAGATTAACGACCATTTATGTGTTATATATTATCAATATTTTTTTGAATATTCAATTAATATGTCAACTAACACATGTGGAGTATCACACTAGTTATATTGCTACATGAGTTCGAAATCTATTCTTCAATCTAATCTTAAAATTCTTAGATGTCACTCAAAGAATAAGGCAGGTCCTCCTTAACGCAATCCAAAAAATCTCGAAAAATCATTGAAACCATCATCGTTATTTAAATCAGCTCTCAACATCAAAGAGCATATATTGCAATCCTTTACTTTATATCTCTCTATACGATCTAAGTAGCGCTCTTGATGAGGCGGCCCCCTTGATTCCCCTATTTCTTCACGCAATTTGCGCAAAAGAAGATCCACCTCGCCTTGCCTTTTCGTAAAACTCACCCATACCCGTGTATACCCACGGAATGGCAATCGGACAATAATAATTAACCGTACATCCGCACCTGCCCCTTGCCTTTTTATCCCCCCATCATAATGCTGTATACATATACGCTCTCTCTCTCTCTCTCTCTCTCTTAGCTATCGCGCGATACAAAGTATTATATACTACTACACACGTAGCCTCGTTTTTTTTCCACATTTTTTTTTCGTAGTTATACGACCTGATGCGCCTCTATATACTCTCCTCCTTCACGACGTCGGCTGTATAGTGCGGCTGTGGCGGCAGCGGCGGCCTCACTCAACGGAATGGAACGTGTTGCTCAATAGATACTAGCGCTAGCGCGCTTCTCGCGTACGACGCCGATGCGTCACTTAAGGACGATTCGCGAGCGCAAGTGAAAATGAAATGTCTCGTCGTTGTCGCGCTCGCACGCGCGCACGCGCGCATCTTCAGCTTTATGTGTGCTCCAGCCCGTATACCGTATATACCGCATAGAGTTATACGATCTTTCGTAATTGGAATTTACGTTTTTTCTCTACGTGCGTTAGCGCACAAGTACGTCAGCGAATGATAGGCGGCAATAGTTGTATGTGTGTGTGTGAGAGAGAGAGAGAGAATGATTCGTGAGAATTATTGGCGAGGGTTGGGCGGTGTATACACACACACACACTTTCGGGCGCGCGTGCACGTGCGATTGTGATGTGGTTTTTGTGCGAAATTCATAAAGAGGTATCTATATGTATATATATATTTGAATGGTATACTGCTGGCAAATGCGAATTTACTGTTGTGCGGGATTTTAATAAAGTGCAGGCGTTGTGTGTTTCGTTGCACAATAATGAATATGGCACTTTATGCAAAAAGAATGTATAAAATTTTGTAAAAAGACCTTCTTTTTATTTTGTATTTAAAAAACCGGTAACGTGCGCCGTGCAATTTGTCAGATGAAATTGTGAGCGGCATTTGCGCGATACAGTTTTTAATTTTTATATATTCTTATTGTATATATATTCTTTGTTTCGGTCGTCAGACAACCGCAGCTTATTTTAACTAAAGTAGACATTCGTTTATAAAATTGTTGACTTTTTTTTCACGGTGAATGTCATTTCCATTCGTCCTAACTGTTACACAAGCCAATGATGTCTGAATTTTATTTAAGGAAGCTGACGTCTTAATCCGAAAATAGTTCACTTACTTTATTACATAAAAAATTGATCTGCTCCCGATTTTTTATTTTAATATATGGACCTGACGTCAGCATGTGACTAACTGTACATTAAATTCTCTAATTTATTAAAATTATAAAAATTAAAATGTAACACTTTTTTACCGTCATTGAATATAAATTTTGTAGTATACGTGAAGTAAATTTTTTGTAATATTTTTAACACCATACTAATTAGTTCCGCAAGTAGTAGGAAAAAAAAAATTTTAATTAAATTTAATCATCACAAGCAAATACTTTGTAGAGATTAAATAAATATGTTTCTTCCAAATAAAAAACTTACTCCGTCATTTTAATTAACAAAACATCATAAAGATTTTAATTTTTCACATGTTTTACAATCAGTTTCACTTGTACATGAAAACTTTTTATTCTCAATTCCACAAAGGAAAAAGCTGTAAGTGCAGTCCGCGTTGCTCACTACTTTATTACGTCCCGTTTGCGGTATGCTACAATGGCGCGTCTACTGCGTCAGTGTTGCAGTAAAAGGGTTAATTCGCTACGCAATTCCTTTGAAAAAAAAATACGCTTCGAAATTTAATTGCACGGCTTACCGTGAAGAAAACGAGATGATTCGACGCAATCGCGCTATTAACATTTTGCACTCTGCAAGCGTGATATTAAACTGGCACATGGCATTAAGCGCCATTGTTGAACGCACGACTCTCTCTATCTTTTGACTGAGCTCTCCTGAACGTCTTTTTTTCCATTAATTCGGCCGGATATTTTGACCAAATTATAGGCTTTTATTCCAATTAAGATATCAAAAAATAACACGGTGTGATTATGATGTATACAAAGTTCGATCAATATGCATGTTTGAAATTTTGTAATTTTTAGAAATCGAAAAAAAAACACATGGCCACGCGTGCATTTAGGCGCAAACGGCGCGTCTGATACGCTTTTGAGCATACAGGATTTCGTCAGGTGAGCGTTAAAAAAGAATCAGCTACTTAAAATGCCAAAACTCGTTTTGAAATATTTCAAAATAATTTTTATCCGGCGAAAATCTATATGGTTGATATCAAAGATCAACTTACAAGAGCACAGGTAGGAAAAGCCAATTCACGAGTGCACACTCGTGTGTACAGTGATTCTGGAGGAATAACGATTTTGCGTTTATAATTTTACTACGTGTACTTGTACGCGCGCGTCAGCATACATTAACGCGACAATTATGTATCAATTAAGCGCATGCAAATACGTCACACGGGTCATTAAGGTAA
Organism: Torymus texanus; assembly: GCA_036873485.1. Lineage (NCBI taxonomy): Eukaryota > Metazoa > Arthropoda > Insecta > Hymenoptera > Torymidae > Torymus > Torymus texanus. The sequence goes on from JAYJLV010000011.1 coordinate 9,701,440, forward strand.
TTTTAATAATACAAAGGAACCAGATGAAAGGGTTCGCGCACCGAATATTTCAATAGCGCGCGTCGGTTATATACGTCGCACGTAGCCTCCAAAAATGATGGTCGTATATCAAGCGCAAAACTTTCCTGCGGACCCGGAAGAACCACAGCTGAAGTGTACGCGTGAACCGCTGGTATGTGCATACATTAAGCGAAAGGAACCGAACGGGACGAAAAGAAGGGCAAAAGGAAGGAAGGAAGCAGGATCAGGCGCGCAATGTATATATACAGTGAGATAAAGGGAAAGCCGGAGCCGATGTATATAAAAAGCTCCATACTGCGTGCACACGGTGCAATTTCGCCGTTTACATATGTAACTCGTATAACGCGGGCAGCATATATGGCGTCACGGGAATTGTATTAAGGTCAGAGTCGATCAAATTCTTACGAAAAGATTACAAGGTCGGCCTCTCGCCGCCGCATAGTCGCTATCGCGCGTTCGCACACACGCGCACGCCTTTAGTGGAAAAGCCGCGGCACGCGTGATGAATCGCACGCTATGCGTTATATACACTCTATAATACGTACGCGTGTAATCTTACTATATGTAAGCTATGCGGTTCCTGCTTCGAATTTCAGGCGAGAGTCAATTCCGTTGGGAGCGCAATTGTTTCGAGATGAAAAAGAGTTGCGCGCATCTTGTATATATATGTATACTCAGACAGACGGAGTGAAACTCGCGCGCGTGCTCGAGAAGTCAGTGGGGGGCGTCTCTGAACCATATGGTAGAAAGAGAGAAAGAGTGATCATGCCTTTTAATGAAAAGAGGATTTATGAAACAGAATGTGAATCTTTTAATTGGCTGCGTAATTTAAGTCGCTAAAAGTCACTGAATTACTTGTAATTGTAGGTGGTATACGAAATTTATGAACGCTTTTTAAGGATATGCCCAGTGTGTGTTTTTGCGGTGCGCGTTAGTGTGTGCTAAAACAGCGAAAACAGGACAGCATATAATTTGGAGTACGTGTACAAACAAAACATATATCTTTATTTAGACGTACGATGCGAAAATATATTTTCTACTGTGAATATTTTAGTTTAAGGTTTTTAAAAATGCACACTGTTATGAATTAATAAATAGATGCGGATAGAAGTTTCTGCTTTTTATTTCTTGGAGGATACTTTGCGTGTAATAAAATGGGGTAGTTTTGTTCTAAATATTGATTAATGTTATTAATAATAAACGACATTTTTATCGATCGAATTCTATTCAACACAGACAGTCGTGCTTTTTACATATTTATTAGTTTCTGGTGACCTAGAAAACATTTTCAAGTTTGTATGATTTCTGTTGCGGTTAACTTTTCAGTGTAGAAAAATATTTTAAGAAAATAGAACAGAAAAATGAATTATCAAAATTTATATTCAATATTAAAATTACATATTTTACTTTTGGATTTCGAATTCTTTTATATCTATGCTCACAATATTAATTGGATGGATATTCTGATGGAACAGATAGAAAAAGATAAAAATTATCATCAAATTACTATTTTCAAGAGTTCGAAATTAATTCGAAGCTCCGAAGAAATTTATATCTTGAAAAATTTTTTTCGCAAAATTCCAGTTGTCATTGTCGATATAAGAAGATGCCGAGAAAGTAAAGATAAGGCAATTTTGGAGCTCCCAATATTTCAACATCCAAGAAGAGTCACTATGTATATTTTACTAGAGGAAAAAAGAATCCATCATGATGTTGAAGACCGGATTAATTTAATGATATCAATTTTATCCAACTTATCAACATTTACAGTGAAACCCAAATGTTTGGTCATTATACTTAATAATAATTTTATAGCGGATGAATCAGTTAATGTCATATTAAAATATGCATGGCTCGAGCAATTTTTGGATTTCACAATAATAAACGTAAATCAGAAATCCAATTCCATTAGTTGTGATGCTCGTATTTTTTCTTATAATCCATTTATCATATCATATCGTAATCAGTGTATTTCGGAAAGTGTACTTATTTTTCCTGATAAAGTTATCGACGTAAATGGATTCGCTTTGAGGATACCTTATTTTTATATTCCACCATTTGTAATGTTTAGCTATAAAAATAACACAAAACTTATGGGTTTGACATATGCAATCATCGAATTCGTTGCCCAAGTTTATAACTTTACTATTGAGATTGTGACTCACTTAGAGATTTTTAATACTAGTGAAAAAACTTTATCCGTAAAATTAAATCCTTTTACTGCCCGTTCTGAGCTACAACTTGGTAAAGTAGATGTAGTACCGTTCCAATTTTTCTTGTCGTATATATTAATTGATCATAATGAAAATGAAGTAGTTAGTGAAGTACCTAATTTTGATCATTGCCTTCTTATTACCCCGATATTGTATAAACTGACAAAAAATACGAAAATTGAAACTTTTATTTCATTTTTAATTGCTGCAGGTACGATTATTTTGTTGGTGTATTTTGCTCAAAGACTGACAAGATATTTAGAAATGCCTAGAGAACATATTTCATCATTTCTAATAATTAAAGTCATGTTAAACCAATCTATAAAGAACCAACCCCAAAATATTTCTGAAAGATTTTTCATGTTTTTCTTTATAATTTTATCTATGAGTTACTTTTCAAACTTTTATGGTGAATTAACAAAAATAAAAATGCTTAAAGACGAAATATCATTTCATAGTTTTCACGATATTGATAAATCTAACATGGAAATACATGTCAACAAAGGCTTGTATGAACTTTTAAGAGCCAATATCAAATCCAAAACTTTACCTTTAAGATTAATAGAAGTGGACGATATTCAAGATTGTGTCAAAAGAATCATGAATGGAGAACGAATGATTTGTTTCACGTCAGAAATGCGAATACGTCTACTTCTTGAAGATTATAAACAATTTCGTAATGATATTCCGTTAAGGATTATTAATGTAGAATTTCACAATGCTGGAAAAACTTACTTATTTCGCAGAGGTTTTCCGTTTTTATATAATTTCGATAAAATATTTAGAACAATATTCGAATCTGGAATTTCTAAAGTGTGGCCTATCGAACAAAACTATTCTAGATCATTGTTTCTCGATAATGGGAAATCTAAAGATGCTGAAAAAAGTGTATTGCATGAGCAATTATTATTTATTATTCAAATTGGATGTACAATATCGTTTATTGTTTTTCTCGCAGAAGTATTATTATTTTTTTACACAAATGGCAAACTTTAATTTTTATCTTTTCGTATTGACGTTTTTTCATTGATTTCAATTCTATATGTAAAAATAGTTAAAGTTCTTACTCACTTTTAAATATACGCAAATCGACACAACTATCAATCAAAAAGTTTGTTATCTTTTCTTCATTATATTATTGGAATTTCTCCAAGTCTCCCAGTTTTGGGTCTTCTTTTTTCAAATTTTAGTTAAAATTATATGCATTTGAAATTAGAAAAGTTTATAGACATTTTAAGATACGTGATATTTTAAAAGTGCGTAAGAAAAATAATATTGTTGAGTGGTATAAATTCAATTGGTTTGAACAAATTTTGTTTAGTATGCTAATATTTAATCACGTAAGATAAAAAATGAACGAGTCTCGGCTAACTAAAATTTCGTACTACTACTTTATACGAGTATAGTTTTATTAATACATTAAATTTCGTGAAAATATAATTTTTATTAATATCTTGATTAAGTTTGTTATTTATTTGTATAAGTTTGCCATTAGTCAAGAACTATTTGTTAAGTATTACTACTTGCAGTTGCAAAATATAAATTCATATTAAATATGATTTTAAGAACTGGCATAATGCTTGAAGGTTTTTCTTCTTTTCTCATCAAAAACATATGGAAACCGAATGAAGCTATGGAAGCTATACGTCGCTTCTGAGATCAACATATATGCAAGTAAATGAATTTCTACTATGCACATGAGGAAGAAAGTGAGTATTGAAATAAATTTATCATAGTCAAGTATATGTTTTTCAGTTTCTCGAATTAAATGAATTACAAAAATTAATTTTGTAGTTAAATTAATTGATGCAGTTTTTGAAATACAGGATACAAATGTTTTTGTAATATGAAGTGTTTTTAATACTGCCAGGCTTCATTCAATAAAAATTATTTAGCATGTAAATAAGTTTAGTGGCTTTAACATGTGACTAATAAAAATGGAAATTATAAAAACATATACGATGTGACTTACAAAAACAAACAATTTTGAGATAAAAAGAATTTCATACAGTTTTGAATTTCAGTATATCTCTACCTTGTCAGAGTGACTTTACGTCGATTAACACTCTTTATTTAAGGAAACATACGAGTTTGGGTGAAAAAGTGGGAACCTTTCCACTCTTTCTTAACAGTTCTAAGTTTACGTTTGTTGCAGTACGTTCTCAAACCATTCCTATGAATTTTACCTTCCCAGATTTTTTCTCAGAGGCCTATCATTTGCTCCTTCCCAAAATCCGATAAGATAACCGCCGTTAAATTTCCATTTCAGATTCGAACAATTCTTCATTCTGCTTTATTCACAAGTATCCACCGCATGCATCAGCTATGTGTGATTACGTCGCTCATGGTGACTGTCATCATTTTTGCCCTTCCACATGGTATCGTTACTATGGGTATGTGAAATAAAATTTGTATGTGTTTTGATATATACGAACTTCATTAGTTCTTATAATGTTCTTATTTGAAATCAGTGCAGAGGTTAGATTTTATTGTAGATCATATGTTGCACGAAGCCTTTACGTAATTATTTACACCTCGTCGTCTGTTGGGGCACAGATAATGAATAGATTTATAAATCGTATTACGAAATACAAAGTGTTTACAACTTTTTTAACAACATAATTGTAACATGATAATTAAGTATAGAGAGCCATGCTTTTGGATCAGATTGGCTTATTATTCTGCAAATGACCAATATGAACAAATTTTTTTGTTGCTGAATAAGTAACTTGACATGTTTTAATACCGACAATATTTTTGTTTAAAATAGTCCATATTGTCTAAGGAATTTTTCTTATAACTTAATTGTCACCAAATAACTATTTAAAGATGTAAGAAATAATTTAAAAATATATTTCTTGTATTAAGGGGGCCAGCCTGAGTTAATCGCTAAAATAATAAGTTTTAGTACTAACCGATGTAGAATTTTTTGTATTCAAGTAATCGATATCAATTTTTTTTTATCTTGAAGTAATCGATAATACCTACAATTTAAGACATATAGCAACTCAAAATATAAATTTTCCATGG
>JAYJLV010000011.1:9706803-9732166 GCA_036873485.1 Torymus texanus
TTCGTGGCGAATTTTGATGGGGGATAGTTTTAGTGGCATTTTTGAATGGGATAGTCTTCGTCGGCACCGGCGATATACTTATCGCGGCCAATCTCAATAATATTTTTGTAACCCCATTTACCTCCAAGATACGCAATTCGACATCAAATTTACGTCAATACATATATACGAAAACAACATCCGATCCGCGCAAATTCCACGGCTCTCAAATGTAAATGAAATTTCGACGATTGCGTGCGTGGAAAAAGACGCTCATTCACGCCAAGCGCGCGCGCGCATTACGAAATTCGAATTTCTTCGCGATATCTTCTCCCATACATCGCTTCGAGTTATATCACGAGAATTACCTTTTGCCACCTTCTTCGTTCCCCGGCCCCTTTCGCGCATTTACGCAAATTGAGGTTAGCCTTGTATGCGCGTTCTTTTCGGTTTCAGGATCTTCACGAAGAGCGAGATAGAGGATATCAAGAAGGTGACGCTGTGGGATGTCATTACCAACACGACCAACATCGATCCCGACACGGTACAGCGCAACGTGTTCGTATGGGCGAAAGGTGATCCCTGCCCGCAGCCTTATCAGTTGAACTCGTCGATGTTGGAGCCGTGTATGCCTCTGCAACGTTACGATTACTTTGAGGTAATTACTTTATATGACAGAAAGTTTAAGTTTACTATCGTTAGGGTATTTTTCGAGAGAAGAAAGTATATTCGTAGAATTGTACTCGCGAGAGATAAAAGAACTAAAATTAAATTTCTCGTTCATCTTCATTTTATTGTAAAAAGTGTAAAAAACGTATTTTCGCAACTAATTCTCGTAAAAGGCTATATAAAAGTTTTTTGTTTGATACTTCTGCAGCTATATTTAACTTTCCTCTAAAATTAATTTTATTATTAGATTTATTGTTAAAAATAAAGAAGTAAATGTTTTTATCTAACTATATACTGATGATGGCACAGCCGCGCACATAAAAAGTTTATGGACTTTTTCAAGGGTTAGCGCATTTAATCAAATTCGGTACACCTATAAAAACTATTTTTTTTTCTTTTTCGTCTACGATTACTAAACAGTGATATCATCAGCATAAAACTATAGGCGCATACTATAAAACATAAACACTTTGTATAAATATGCAAATTTTCGAAAGTAAACGTGCACTTTCATTTAATCTGCATAAATATTACATTCTTCACAACATGCTCATACAAAGCCATAGTAATTAACCCCAAAAATGGCTATTATTTAATTGCCTTCTGAATTATGCAAGTGGAGTAATAATTTACAATTTTCATCAAAACTTACAACTTGTATACATCCCTAAAATAAAGCAAAACTCCTTGACTTAAAATCTAACTTCAAAATATAAACGTTCTCGAATCTCTTACGCTGTAAACCACTCGACTATTTACTTCACCTGTAAATTGCAACGCTAAAAGAGTCCAAATAAAAAGCATAAACATATTTCCAGTATGCACACACATACACACACTACTTCTCGCTATCTCGAATAGATCTCCAGGCTAGAGACGCTGCCTGATAAAGCGCCTTTATAGACATACCCGCGTGTGCATACTCTCGCGCATGTAAATTTCACGTCTCCTCGTTATACTGCAGCAACAGCAGCAGCAGCAGCAGCCACCGCCACCGCCTCTTGTATTTTTTCTTTTCGCCCGGGCGTGTATATTTGCACAATTAACTTCTTACGGGCGCTGTGTACCGCACGCGAATTGCGCAACTTAACTGGCACTGTGCAGTACGGAAGAGCAGCAGTCACGAGTATATTATATACACATATATACATACAAGCTTGTTTATACGCGTGGTAAGTTGTGAGCGAAACGCGCGCGCGCAGTGGCTTGTGCAAAAGTAGGAAGAGAGGTTTGTAAATATTCGCGCTTGAACTTTCGTTTCCTCCTTTTTTTTTCATTCCGCTCCTCTCGCGTGTTATATGTATATATGTATACCGGCACGAGAGAGCGTTTAGAGCCAGGCGTCAATGTGTCGGTAATTGCGCGTAATGCGTGCGCGCGCAGCTCTCGAGAGGGCAGTTAATTTTGAAATCGTAGCGAGCGCGCGGAGTTGCGATCGAATCACGTGCGCGCGCGTGTGGCGATTTTTGCAATTAGACTAATAGAGTGGGCGCTGACAACTTGCTCAACCCGCGGTCGCCGCGAATTTCGTTTTCTTGTTTTTCTTTTCTTTTTTTTTTGTTGCTTTTCAATCCAGGGTCTTACCTCGTGTTGATTTAATAAATTTTTAAGGATACAGCGGCCGTTTTAAAGTCCAAGGCGGTTATTTAAATCCGCGTCATGTGATCTGGTAACAGCGTATCCATGCAAATCTAAGTCATGTGATCTGCAGTACCGGTAAGGGGACTGTTATTTTAGTCTGCGTCATGTGACTCGTGAGGTTTATGGAATGTTTGCGAAACCGATTTGTAGAATTAATGTTGCTAAGACATACGTTTATAAATAAATAAGTCTCTCGTAGCAAATATTCAAGTTTAGCTGGCGCGGTAGGAAAATATTGCAAGTTAGCTGCATAATTTGCACTAAACATATACTTTCTCATTGTTTGGGTGAGGGAAAAGAAAGTTACGATGCATACACGTACAACACCTGTCTTAGAAAATACCATGTTTGACGACGTCTTAGAGGCGCGAATGAACGCCTCGAGCATCGAGAGTCGCTAACAAAAATATTTAAATCATTTTGAAATGTTACTTTTCATAATTTCTGTGCACATATTATGTGTGATTACTTGCAAGTTTGAGTGATAATTGGTATAGTCGTATATAAATAGCAAAAAAATAACTGTTTAAACGATAAAGTTCATAATTACAGTATCATTGTAAATAATATACATTAATTTTTCAAAATTATATTTTAAATTAACTTAATTTTGATAAATCTTTTGAAACAACCTCAATAATTGCATACGCGTATCACACGAAAATCGTTATATACATCCCCAGGGTAGTTATTTCGGTAGTATAAACACTCATCACTTAAAATTTTTATCTTAATTATCTTCATTGCATCGCATAAAGCAAATGATTTATTATGATCATTCTCGAAGAAAGTAAATATTGTCAATCCGTTATAATAAAAAGTAATTACCTTGTTTAATACGCAAGTCTTACGAAGCATTTAAAAAAAATTGACTGTAATTTCGCAGCGCGAGCATTAACGAACCTCACCTTTTTACCTTCAAAAGAAATAATCATCGCCCACGACCTTCCTCGGAAATTTCATACCCCCGCGTATAGACGATCAACGACTTCGTCGAAACCCAAGTCCCAAATTATTACACGGCTTACCTTCACCCAGTGTTTATACACTATACTACCCACTTCACTCATCAACTACTAAAAAAGAAAAACACACCTTCCAACTAAATCACGTTCTATACACTTTTCTTCTCGGGAAAAATTACAGGGCAGCGAGTTCGTGTACATCTACGTGTGCGTCTTCCTCGGCTTCATACCGATAATCTGCGCGGGTGTTGGCTACGGTCTCGTGAAGCTTCAAAATCGCAAGCGCCGCAGGCTGAAGATGCTCCAGGAAGCGATGCAGAAACGCTCCGGCGAGGGCAAAGTTTGCGTCGACAAGATGATCGTGCGCGAATGGCTACACGCTAATTATCGACGTCTCGTCAAGGTCAAGTTCGGACCGGAACCGGCTCTCTACGTCGTCGACCGCAAGGGTGAGATATTGAGGACGTTCAACTTTACGGACGTCAACAGCGTGAGCATCGAAGAGTCACAGGTGAGTTTCTTTCGTGTATATATACATATACTGTTTGCGGTTGGGCTGCGTGCGTGCAAGGAGAGCGCGCGTGGGTGAGGCTTTTGATATGATGATGATGATGACGGGGCTTGCGGGATGGTGAGAGAGAGGGAGAGGATTCTGTGGAATTCGTGGCGGGACCACTCCCGCGTATAATTACGGTTCGAGGGGCGCGGTTTTCGGTTTTTCTTCGGTTTATGCTGAAATTCGCGATTTCTTTGTGGGTGGAAATTCGTTCTTTAATGATAGTGTTTGATCAATGTGCGGGAAATTTATATACTTTATAGCAATGAAAATTGAAGAAATATGAAAGAACGCCGCTGCAAACTCGTAATTGATTATAATATAAGTGCAAATTAATAACACTGATTTATTTATTTGCTCGTTGCGATAATCACTTTTTACGGTTCAATAGTCAATGATATAACTTTGCTTTTAAGTGCGTTATAAATGTAATTACTGGTTCAAGAGAGCAATGAGCATAACTGTGATTCTAATAATATCTATTCTCGGTCCGGCAGAAAAAACTATACAGCATGCTGTGAAGTTATTTTTAGCGATTGAAATGATAAATCAATGGCCTTCAAATGTCGACAAAAATTAGTTCCGCTTTTTTATCCTGAATGAGCTATACTATTAAATTTCGATTCTCATGTCCGTTTCGCCATACGAAATTCTTCCAATTACATTGTAATTGTATTAATAGAGTTACATCATAGAGCAGCGTTCAGTAGCATCTTAATGATTGTCCGACTAAAGTATTAAAAATTGATCTTATTTTATACATTTGTAAGTGTAACAGAATCATAAACTAGAATAATATTTCTAATGTATAACACTAATAAAAATTATCTATCCCTGGCATCAATATTTCTAATGATACTTATTAAAGAAGCAAGGATTTAATAGAGGCCAAGCCAATATTGGAAGTAGTTCTTGTAATGTAGCTTTTGAATGATATATAAAAAATGACAGATAAATTTTTTTAATCCACTTTATAAAATTAACAGAAAATATTAAAACCATTACTTTCAAATGTTACTTTAAGCCGTTTTAAGCTAACAAATTACGCAAATAAATTTATTTGCGCAAACAATTACATAATTTGATTTTTGTTTTTAATCATAAAAATATATAATTGCCTATGTTTGATCTAAAAAAAAACTGGTTGCCTAACATTCATGAAAATCGACATAATTCATAACCGAAACAAATATTGTGGAAATGCTAAATCCTGAAAAAAAAGAAAATATAAAACACATGCATAATATGACTTATACGAGTGTAAAGTCAATGAAACTCATAACTACCGCGTCGATTTATTACCGGAGGTTCATTTATTTTCTCCCTTCGCGCGTAACAGCGTACAAAAGCGCCGTGCGCCTAAATGTTTTTCCGAATCAACAACTTTCGCAATTGCAATTTACGCGCTCTCCCGGCTACCGAAATTTCACGGCAATTAATCGGCCCGTATAATCCTTTCATCGTCGATATATACATCCCGCTCCTTCAGCCCCTCTCATATAAAATACGTAATGTGCGAAAATTACACCATGTCTTACCGTCATCATAAAACCCAAAGAAAATTGAAACCTCGCGCACATTGACAACTCAATCGTATATCGAATCGCATATAAGTAAGTCCATTCGTGACGCAATCACTTCTATACTATAGATTTCTCAATCCAATGCACAAACTCACAAAGTGTCGGAAACAATAATCGCGACAAATCAATTCCGAATCACACACTTGACTCATTTCTATATATCTTCTGCATGGTTAATAATAACAGGAGGTCGAGGCGGGCCATTGCAAGGGTCTGGTGTTGCTGCGCATACCATACGACTACGACCTTGTGTTAGAGCTGGACTCGCTGGGCTCACGGCGCAAGTTTATCGCCAAACTGGAGACTTTCCTCACCTCGCACAAGAAGCACTTCTCCATTGGCCAGGCAAGTCGGGAAGTCCTGTTGGCGAAGGCGGAAACCAAGGAACGCCGGCAGAAGAAGCTCGAACAGGTGAGTGTTCGACTCTTAGCATCATCACTATATACAAAAGAACGACTATATATACATGCACGTCGTATATGCCTTGACCTACGGCAAGGAGACTCTCAGGATACGCGGCCTCGGGCGATTTCGCGCTCTTTCTCTTTCTTTTCTTCTCTCGCGCTATACCCGCACACTCCAGCTATTGTGTGTATATAATCCTATACGGCCGCAGGCAGTTTCCAAAACGGACTCGTTAAAATTCAGCAAAACAACGAGTGGGGTTCTTCCGTGTGGCTAGTCGCTATATACTAATTCCGTGCGTTAAAAGGAAAGGATTCGAGATTTCGGAGGATTTGGTGGACCATCTGTCGCGTGGGTTTTTTTTTCTGTGTGGCTGGCGATCAGAGAGACTTCTATGTGTGTTCCTCGTTTGCGGAATTTCCTGATCTGATTATATACCCGAATGGCGTGGTTTTTTTAGGAGGGGGACTTTCGAAGAACTAAATAACGACGTTTTCGAAAGATACCGCGTGCTCGATTAGTTTTGCGTTTCGGTAACTTATATACGTTGCGAGGATGATGAAGTCGTTAAAAATGTTTGAAAATACACGCATTTAATTATATGTAATTTTGGGGGTCTACGCGTTCCTACGTAATCTTTAAAATTTCTAATGGGCTTTATAGGTTGGCTAAGGGTCTTAGTAACGAGATAGATCCCGCAGTGAATTTTTTTGCTAGTTTCGTTTTAAACTGTATAATATTTCATCGAATGAGGCAAATGTGTTATTAAATACATTGTGATGTATTGCTATCAAAAGATTATATATTACATGAAAGATAATATGTAGCTGGACAGTGCGTTGCATTCTTTTTTAATAATACTCTGAAATATTAAACGAGATCGTTTATATATTATATTTTCGGCTGAACACGTGCTCAGGCGCGTTAAACGAAATCGTGCAGCACACTTTTTGTTACCTAATTGACATCTATCCGTCTACGTATACTTAACCACTTAGCATACGCTGCACGAAACTTTTAATAATCTTTACCTCGTTTCTTCTTCTGGAAGAGCCGCCTAAATAATAATGAATTAAATACGCAATCGAACGATGTGACAATGCATATTTTCGCGTTCATAATCATAAACTCGCACATGTAATCTTATCCAGTGAGCCGTGAACGTGTTGCGCCTGTCAATTTTTGATCACGTAAAGACGATTTCGATGATTACTGTAATAATTTTGATATCCTTATTATTTTCCAATTATACTTGACGCAAATGCCAACTCTGCTTTTTTTCATACACAGCGTTTGATGCACGATTAGATAACTTTTTTGTAATGATACTCCGCTTACTTAAAAAAAATGCATTCATATTCCTTTTCCCGTTGAATATATTACGCTCATATATGTATATAAATTCAGAAAAACAAACTCGTATCATATTTTAAATTCTCTTAACATATTATGTAGTCGGTGTATAAAAAAAGTGCTTTAGTTTAAATTTACCCAACTATGACATCATGTCGCTGAATTCTCTACCGGTATATGACATCGCATTAAGAGCCGGTAACTTCCGCGCGCTTTTTATACAAACGAGAGAAGAAGAAAAAAAAATTAAAGCTTTAAAGACGCGCAACGAATCGTGAAAACGTCGTCGTGCGTATACTTATATATTTGTCACGTCGTCGTCGTTGTCGTCTGTGCACCACAAAGTCATAATTCAAACTGTGTTTTAGCTAAAGTCAGACATAAATTTTTCAGTACTGCATAAGCATGCGTATCCCTTGCAATGTTTGTACTCTGATTCATGAATGCGTATCCCATAAATAACGGGCACGATCTCTTTTGAAATAAACGGTATCAATATGAAACGTTATTGATACACAATCGAGGAGTAATTTATATGTATGAGCGATTTAAATATCACCAACCATAATAAGAGCACTTGCAGGTTGCGCGTGCGTTGTCAGCGTAGATGATGTATCGCCGGCTTAATCTAAAGGGACATGCTCGTGAATTACTATGTTTCTTGCAATCTTCAAGTACCTATATTTTCAAAGAGTTATATCGCTTTCTTTTAAACTTTAATAAAAACTTCCTCTACCATTGTAAATTTATAATAAAAATTCATTATCAAGCAATTAAAAACATCGCTTCGATAACTTCAATTTCTCATTTCTCTCAATTTTTTCAAACGACAGTTCTTCCGCGAGGCGTACGCCCTGACGTTCGGCCTGCGCCCTGGTGAACGTCGCCGACGATCCGAGGACAGCGAGAGTGGTGAGGTAGTGACGGTAATGCGCACGTCCCTATCGAAAAGTGAATTCGCCAGCGCCCTGGGTATGAAGCACGACGCCGTCTTCGTCACCAAGATGTTCAACATCGTCGACAAGGACAGCGACGGTTGTATCTCCTTCCAGGAGTTCCTCGACACCGTCCTGCTATTTTCGCGCGGCAAGACCGAGGACAAGTTGAGGATCATCTTCGACATGTGTGACAACGATAGCAATGGGGTTATAGATAAGGAGGAACTGTCAGAGATGCTACGCTCGCTCGTAGAAATAGCGAGGACGACGAGCCTCTCGGACGATCACGTCACGGAGCTCATCGACGGAATGTTCCAAGTGAGTGTTTTTATGGACATTTTATATATACGACACGGGGAATTTATATTATATGGTTTAATTGGTAGCGCACTTCGATTGATTTTACGTAAGCTTTACGCGCGCACTTCAAAAAGTTAATTTTATGTATAACGTAAGATGGCGTATGTGCAAATCTATTTGGCTTTTTTTTTTACTTGACGTTTCAATATTCTTAATCGTGTGTGTATATCTATTTGCGTTTTGAAAGTAGTTTAGTAGCTTTTCCACAAATCGCAGCCGTGACGGCATCGTTACAGGCATTCTTCGTTCCAATTAAACCATCGATTCTATAAAAGCTAAAAAAAGGCCAATAGGGATCGCATAGTATACAGCTCATTAATGAATACTGTTTGATTTTCCATTTTTCTTTTCTTTACCAGGGCGCGGGACTGGAGAGAAAAGACTACTTAACGTATAACGATTTCAAGTTGATGATGAAAGAGTATAAGGGCGATTTCGTGGCGATCGGCCTGGACTGCAAGGGTGCCAAGCAGAATTTCCTCGACATGTCGACGAATGTGGCGCGTATGACGAGCTTCCACATAGAGCAGCTGCCACCCGAAGATGCCAAGTGCTGGTCGCGTAAGCAGTGGGATACACTGTCCACGTTCCTTGAGGAGAATCGCCAGAACATATACTACCTATTTATATTCTATGTGATCACCATCGCTCTGTTCGTCGAAAGGTTCATTTGTGAGTATATAAAAGATCTTTTTTTTTTATTGGAGAGTTTTACGAGGGTAATTTGAGTGATTTGAAATGATGATGTAGTGGGATTTTTATGAAAGTGGTAGATTTTGAACGATAATGTACATTTGGTTTAATTTTAAGTATTAAAAAGTATATTCATTAAATTAATGGAATGCTAAAAAGAAATTTTAAAAGGAAGCTTCTGTAGATTTTTGTAATATTGCTTCATTAATCCAATACGAAATATAATTTCGGTCCCGATATAATATACAATACAGTAATAATAGCTTTTCACATACAAGCATGTACATATCCATGAAGTTCTGAAAAAGTACAGTGTGTATTGCAGCATTCTTACAGTTATATAAACAATAAAATCAAGTAATATTACGCAATTTTCGAGTGCAAGAAACTTGACAGATCAATTTCCCATAAAAGCACTCAATAAAACGAGTCGGGAAAAGTAAAAGTCGGGTGAAACTATCTTTGAGTTTGTACTTTCAGGAAGTATCGGCTATATAATAACCGAGTCGAAAATGCAATTGGAAAAAAAATCAGAAAATGTGAAACGTAATAACAATATACAAATAGTTAATGCGAGAACAGATAATTGCCAAATATTTGAAAGACAAAAAATGACTAAATTCTATATATTATTTAGTGTTTTACAATGAAATTAAATTATTTTAATCTTGTTCTACAATCACACACAAATCGCTGACTTTTTCAAGAGACTAAAATATTTAAAGTGGTTTTCCTATTTTCATTATATGATTTTTCTTTTAAAAAAATTCCTAAGTGTCGATTACTAAAACCGGTTTTTCTAATCTAAAATAATTTGTATATTATTTATAAAATGTTCATATATAGGTTAAATTTGGATGATGTATTAACTAAAATACTACCGCGGTAAAATATTCAATACTTCTAAAAAACATTTTAATTTTAAAATAATTAAAATAACCTTAAATTTTAATTACAACTTTAATACCTATTGATTTTTAATATCCTAACAGTATTTTATACCCTGGTATTCATAATTTTAATATAAATAATATATAAAATCAATAAATTCACTATAACATTTCCACTTCGAAGCACATTTTTCAAGTTTTTTCTTGGTCTGGACTACATAGCGGCGTTTCTTACCGATAAATACTAGTTTACGATTTGCATTCGCGATTTCCATGAAAATGACATTATTAGCGGCTACCATTGTCATCGTCGTGAAACGTATATGCATAATTTTTTATTCACCGCGCGCTCGTAAATTAATTGAATAATAAAAATCGCCACAAGCCCAGTAGCGCGACGCGCGGCGAAAAAGAAAGGAAGCTATTTATTGTTTTTTATTATGCAAGCCTATCATTTAATCGGATGTCTCTACCGGCTGATTGATAATATCTATGGTCGCCAATGCAATACATAATTGTTGAAAGATTAAGAAATAGCAATGCAGCGGAGCGCTCGCGCGCGTATATGTATACGCAGCTTCACGTTAAAGCGCTGTTATTAGCTAACATCTTTTTTCTTTTCAAAATCCTCGTATATATACGTGGTAGAATCGTAAATAACAAAAATAATGGCCGTTCTCCAAGTCGATTTATATAAAAATCATTCAAATTTAAAAAAAAAGTCAATAGCATATTTTACTTTTTAAATTTAAAACGAATTCCAGTTACGAAACTAGATCCTAAATAATCTTGCAAAAATCTTTGAAAAAATTTTCATTAAAAATGCATTAATAACATTTGATATTCCATCCACATTTACAGATTACTCCTTCATGGCGGAGCACACGGACCTCAGGCATATAATGGGCGTCGGTATAGCGATAACGCGAGGTTCTGCAGCAGCCCTATCCTTCTGCTACAGTCTCCTCCTCCTCACGATGTGCCGCAACACCCTGACGAAGCTGAAAGAGTTCTCGATCCAGCAGTACATACCACTGGACTCGCACATTCAATTCCACAAAATTGTTGCGTGCACCGCGTGCTTCTTCTCGGTGCTACACAGTGTCGGACACATCGTCAACTTCTACCACGTGTCGACGCAGCCACTGGTCCACCTGCGCTGTCTCACCAGCGAGGTCAGGTTCTCGAGCGACGCACGGCCCACCATATCCTTCTGGCTCTTCAAGACCGTTACAGGTATATAATACCATGACGATATATAACTATATACATACACACCGACACTGTGATGCCGCCGGCCGGCTGGGGCCATAACGGGGATTTTTTACCGCCAAGCCGGCGCGTGATCTTTACGGCGTGCGCGTACTTTTTTTAATGCCTTCCGCGTGAATTCCACTCTCCCGCATTCTTCGAGAGACGAGGTAGGGGAAATTTCGAGCGACGATGCTCGTTGAGGTACCATACCGGTGTATATATGAGAGTAATAATTAGAGCGCCTGGATAATGGCGTATGTATATGGATATATTGCTCGGAGTGAGGGAAGAGTGGATTTTTTCAACGGGTTTATTCGAATTTTGAGTGCCTTCTAATGATCGGGAAGGTTGTAATTTTGAAGTCGCACGTGTATATGCGTATATACGAAGAATTTGGTTCGACGGTTGTATATGGATGCTTCGATACCGACATTATTTACAGTTATGGAATTTAAAAATCAAATCGGGAGAATCCGGTATTTTTCGGTGCAGTATAACGAGCTATATACTTTCTGACGTAAATTGGGTTGAGTATGGTATCGATGGGTTACGGGAAAAACACTTTGCGTGCTTTACGCAAAGTTTCACTCATATACACGCAGAGAGAATTCTAATGTATTTTCTATCCTACACTTTTATTTTTTTTCTATCTCTGTCTTTGTTTCTCGAACGGAGTGTTAAGTGTGTATGTGTGTGTGTTTGTCCCACTTTGCAGGCTCAAAAAGTGTGTCGCCAAGCAAAAACTTTCTCTAATTTAACTGTTGTAATTAATGGGTCGTTAGCTTGTAATTAAAAAAGATATCACATCGAATACAGTATGCTGGAATTCTTTACAGCTGTTTAAACCTTACTCACTGTTTTGAAATAGCGTTCGTTGATTTTTCTGAACGGAAGATGAAGAAAAAAAAGTTCATTTTCGAAACATCTATGCCATTCAATTAACAAACTGAATATTTAACGATTATTCCACGTTCGTTTTAAACTTCATGAGAAATAAGTTTTTGTAGAAACCCGGAAAAGTCAACGAAATCAAAGAACGTATAAAAATCATGTGACAGGAATAAATTTTAATTACTTAGTCATAAAATTCGTGATGTTAAATGTTTATTTGTTTGCATAAATAGTAAACAGTTACATGACTAAAAAGCGGGAAAGAGATTTGTGAAAAAATTCCACAAACATATACAGATTCTGCAAAGTTTAGCCAATATCACATGTTAATGATATTATTATACGCTTTGAATGATGAGTCATTATTAATTAGCTATTTACTTACGATGCCATCGGATAGGTATGTGGCGAAAAGTGTCGAAATGTGGGACATTGACCTGTGGCAAACGCCGCCGACGTGACCGACATTTTTTATTCTGCTTTTGTTACATACACGCGTGCGTGCGCGCAACACATGCTAAATCTCAATGATCGTATTTCACCGTTTTCAGTTTTATCCCTGTCTCAAGTTCAGCATTCCTAGCGAGATCAAATTCTTAACTAGATTCAATAAAACATGTCTATACAAAGTCTTAGAGGAATATATTACAGTAATAATATATTGAGAGTGGTACCTGATTTTATCTTATAATAATCGGTTATGGGAAAATCAGTTTCATAGTCAATTTTCTTCCGCTGTAAAAATATTTAAATCATTAAAAAATATAAATTTAAGCACTATATAATTATGAAAGAATTACATTTTTACTAAAACACATTATCTTTCTTTTGCATTGCAGGTCTTACGGGAATACTTCTGTTTATTGTTATGACAATAATTTTCGTGTTTGCTCATCCGACAATCAGGCAGAAGGCGTACAAATTCTTCTGGCAGACTCACAGCTTGTACATCGTATTATACGCGCTCTGTTTAATTCACGGTCTCGCCAGATTAACTGGATCCCCGCGGTTCTGGATATTTTTCATTGGTCCTGCGATCTTGTTTGCTATTGATAAGGTAAATATAAATTTTTTCAATACAATAACCTCGTGCTCTGAATATCCTATTTTGTTATAAAAAAAAAAGTAAAATCAAGTCGTATTTGCATAACTCTCAATGATATTCAAAATTTAAAGGTCGAGTAACCTTCGCTTTAAACTAGACAACAAAAATATTTTGTCAAACGAGATTAGATTATTTAAATGACATTGTTCCAGAAATTCGAAAGGTTTTGACATTAAACGTCCAATAGTCCAGGTAGAATCTTGATCGAGGATATATTTAAATTACACGCGGCGAGTTGTATAAACGAAAATATATGCAAACTAGGAAGTCATTGAATCAGATAAGACTAGACCATTTTTAGTTCGTTTGCCTTTCCTCCCAAAAAAGTCCACCGCCGCGTCAACGGAATCCAAATAAATTCGCGATAGCATCTAACCGGACAACCCCACGACTAAACCTATATGTAATATCCTTGCACCGAAAACTAATCTCTCTATTTTTCTTCCGCATTGCGCCTTCTCTACCCCTTTATTATATGCATACATAGGTGGTGAGCCTGCGCACAAAGTACATGGCCCTGGATATAATCGAGACGGAACTACTGCCGTCAGATGTGATAAAGATCAAGTTCTACCGGCCACCGAATCTCAAGTACCTGTCAGGCCAGTGGGTGCGGCTCGCCTGCAGTGTCTTCCGGTCCAACGAGTTCCATTCGTTCACGTTGACCTCGGCACCCCACGAGAACTTCCTCTCCTGCCACATCAAGGCTCAGGGGCCCTGGACCTGGAAGCTGCGCAACTACTTCGACCCGTGTAACTTCAACGTCGAGAATGAGCCGCCGAAGATTAGGATTGAGGGTCCGTTTGGTGGTGGCAATCAGGATTGGTACAAGTTCGAGGTAGCGGTGATGGTGGGCGGTGGTATCGGCGTCACGCCCTATGCGTCCATGCTCAATGACCTTGTATTCGGCACCTCGACGAACCGTTATTCCGGGGTCGCCTGCAAGAAGGTGAGTGATCGTTCGAGCATTTAATTGGACTGTAACTGAGATGGACCAGATGGTTGATCGATTTCAGTGATTTTTGTCTTTTTTTTATTTATAGTATCCGTTCAAATTGAAAAGTAGTTATAAAATTTTAAAAAAAATGTTGTTCCTATTAATATTTCTATAACATTATTTTTTAGGTATACTTTCTGTGGATTTGCCCGTCTCACAAACACTTTGAATGGTTCATTGACGTTTTGAGAGACGTAGAAAAGAAAGATGTGACGAAAGTTTTGGAGATTCATATTTTCATAACGCAATTCTTCCATAAATTCGATTTAAGGACGACGATGCTCGTGAGTTAACAAGCTTTCAATGAATGACAGACTCTTGCAAACAATTCTGATTTTATCATTCACGTTCTGTATTATTTGCAGTATATTTGTGAGAACCACTTCCATAGAGTATCGAAAACAAGTATTTTCACGGGACTGAAAGCGATTAATCACTTCGGGCGACCTGATATGACTTCATTCCTGAAGTTTGTTCAGAAGAAGCATAGCTACGTAAGTATACTAATTCTGTTTTGGAATTTAGAATTAAAAATACTATTAATACTTAATAATACTTGTCCATTCTGCTTTAAGAGATCCTTACTTCCTCAAATTATTTACAATGCATAAATATTTCTTAAAGCGATATTCCATAAAAAATTAATGAAATAGCCCGGTAAATTTTGATGTGTCCTTAAACGTGTAAGAGGATTTTGACGCAGGTTTCATTCAACTGCTGCGTTTCATAGGCAAGCATAAAATTAACTTGTCAAATGAGCGTAAAATCCTTTGGAATGGATAGTAATTAAAATGCTGTGTACTTCGGAAAAAGTTATTGAAAGTATTTCCTTATCTTACCTTTCATCTGACAGCATTTTCTTGTTCAATATATTAAAGTTTTAATATAATTTAACTTTGTTATTGACATTAAATACAAAACTTCCGTTGAAATAGTTATAAAATTATACTTCGTTTTAAATTAAAAAATTCGATCACAAAATATTAAAATTAACCTTGACAAGATTTTGTATACTGTTAATAAAAGTGAAAGTAACTTTTGAATAGATTGCATACTAGTTTCTTTAAGGTAAACTACTCAAATTTGAATCTGATACCCAGGATCAAAAGCCTTCACCTAAAACTATGTTATTACATTACCTTAATAGATACACTACAAACGATATATAGGTAAATTATACTTATTTCAAGTACCTCATTTACAAGTAATTCAACCTACTTTTACAGTATCATTATATTTGTAAATAAAAATTCATATCTTGTCAAACATCAATCAATTTAAGGAAAATATAACTACTCGATACCTTTTTCAAATATAATAATCGCACAAATGAAAAAAAAACACATAGACACACACCAATTAAAGCCACTTACGAGCGTGCGAAGTCAATGCACAGCACGTTCATTGCTTTCTACGTAAAGTGACAATTTCCCTGGAAGAATTTTAGAAAGCGCATATGGCACTAATTCACCTCGCGCGCTCGACGCGTTAATGCCTCTCCTCCCTACTACCACGTATATATATATACTCGGCTCGCGCGCGCGCAGTAATCGAACACCAACGTGGGTATAGGTATATCTATGTCTGTTGGCAGCGTTGACTAACGAAAGACCTCTTCTCTCTTTCTCTGTTGCATGTAACAAACGACAACAGGTGAGCAAGATCGGCGTGTTCAGCTGCGGGCCCCGACCGCTGACGAAGAGCGTCATGTCGGCTTGCGACGACGTTAACAAGGGTCGACGATTGCCGTACTTTATCCACCACTTCGAGAACTTCGGTTAAAGCGGCGGATGTTTCCAGTTATGCGCGTGACCCAATCGAAGTCACCGAACCGACGAACGCGATCCTATACATGTTATTATTATTATTATTTTTATTATTATTATTATTATTAATATTATTATTGATTACTATGAAAATTACCATTCTGTCCGTCCATGTGTTGTCGTCGAGATGTCATTGTGTATTACGATGTATAATATTTTATTTACTGTTTAAGAGATTGATTAGATCGCGCGCTTGCTTCATATCAAACTGCCTGAGAGAGATAAGCGCGGATCCTTGTAAATAATGTGCGTGAGTGTGATGATGATGATGATGTATACGATGTGAGTATATAGATACATATAGATATATAGAGGACGGTATACATGCGAGTTTATTCACTCCTTATTTATGTTATATAGCGCGAGCGCACGCGCATGATATTTTATTCTGGATTAATAAATAAAAAAGGCTCGCGTGTTTAAGTGGTCGCATTGTGTGACGCGCGACCTGTGATGAGCGCGAGCCAATCGATGATGAAGAAGTAGAAAGTAAAGAAAACGAAGAAGAAAAAGAAGACGATGATGAAGAAGAAGAAGAAGAAGAAAAGGAAGATGCCAAGTTGTACTCTTTATAAACTGTGTTGTAGATGTAGAAGAGTTTACAGCTCGCGTACGTGTACTTTCATCTCTCTCGCTATCTTCTGGCCCGTATATACATACATACACGAGGCGATAATGAGTCAGAAATGCAACAGCGCGGCTTGCTCGCGCGCTTGCTCGCGCGATTAGCGCAATAGTGTGTATACGTGTAGGTACTTAACTCGCTGCGCGGTGCGCGATCGCGAAAAATGCACGCGATGATGCGAGAACGAGAGTCCGACGATCCTCTGAGCGCGGAGGTTTAATTTTTCTCTGTCTCTCTTACGCTCAAGCGAGATTGTATATGTGTATAAGCGACTTTTTCGAGTCATTATGGACAGCGCGACGCTGAAATAACGGCAATAAATCAAAGTATTCGCATATGAAATAATCGAGTGTTTTATTCTCTCCCCATTCCCTCTCTTTAAATGCCCCCACGACGATTATTATTCTCTCTCTCTCTCTCTCTCTCTCTCTCTCGCTTCGCAGAGACGGATATGAACGGTTAATAGGCATTGATTAGGATTTATGGCTGGCACTTTTCAGTCTAATAAATTATTTCGAAATAACGAGGCTCGAGAGTGTAACTACGCGTTTGGATATCAATCTTTCAGAGATGCCACATTTGAGGAAAAATGTCATTTAATCGTTAGTTTTATTCATAAAGTCATGGTATTTTAATATTGAAATGGGGGATTTATGATATTACGTGAAATATAGGATATAATTGGTCATCATTTTTATTCATACTCATAGGCAATTTTGTTTATGTAATTTATTTGAAAAAATTATTAACAACACTTATTTTACATATTCTTATGAAACTATGATATTAAAAATATTTATACACATGACGAATTGTTATTAATTTATTATAAATTCGAAGATAAATTATTACACATACAAAAATCTATACTCTTTTATATTTTACTTATTTTTTTACATAAGTATTTATTTACATAAAGGTGAGTACTAGACGTAAATTACTTTATTTTTAACGATTCTTCTAGCAATTGTAAAGAAATTCATTATGTTGAAAAAAAAATTACTTTAACATGCTAAACCTTTTTGGAAAATGTATGCGGTTTATCAATATTATAAATAGGGAACCAGTTATTCGCCTGCTACTGTTAGGTGTCTGACTATACTTTGCATGTATCTACTTTTGAAGATTCATATTTTATGGCAGTCATATTTTTTTAATCATTGATTTCATTTGAGTTTTTAAAAATAATAACGTTATATTCAAAGAAAACACTTATATTTTTTTATTTAACTTAAGCAACTTGGAATAGTTAAAAAAAAATAAATTGTAATACTTGACAGGGAACTGAATTCCAAAGCAAATAGTTTTAAAACTGTATACAATTTTGTACAGTTGTTTGCAATTAAAAAAAAGACTAATTTAAAATTTAACATCTATACACAAATAATATCCACAAAAACCTTGATTACAAATACAGATATGTTTAAACATCATAAGTTCATACATGAAAAAGCTATACCATATCTGAGTATGTAAACGGTAATATGTTCGTTTTTTCTATAGTATTTTATGATAATGCTATACTTTATATAATCAACCAAAAGAAAAATGTGATCTTTTTTTCTAATAAAAATATAACAAAAACTATGTTTGGCAATTGAAAAATTCCTTTATATTTAATATTTTTAATTAAATAATATTCAAGTATTTATATACAGTAGTGCAAAATAATTTATTCTACAACCAATTATGCCATTAAAAAAAAAGTCGAATGCATTTTAACAGCTATAACAACACAGCTTAAGTGAACAAAGAAAAGTCTCTCTCTCTCTCTCTCTCTCCCGTAATTCTAACTACAGCCCTCTAAACAACCATCGACATCCTGTTTCCGGCGAAAAAATTCCAAACCCATCTCAACCCATAATCTCCATTTACACGCATCCGTCACAGACAACAGCAGCCCTACGGCGTCCTATGCAACAGGCGGTTTTTCTACAACTTCGTAAGTATACCTACAAAACAGCGAGCGTGCGAGCGATAGAGAGAACGAAAACGAGCCACCACGGCGTTAATTATACCATCGGCCACAGCGAGTAGCTCCTCATTGTCGTCGCCGCCGTCGTCGTCGTCGTCGTTGCCGCCGCTGCTAAACCGCACGCGAAGGTGTATATATATATATATATATATACACACACACACACACACACACACACACTGCAGGTACACTGAAACAAGCAGTAGTCAATACCACTACAACACACAATCACACATAGCGAACCCGCATCGGATCCCGTGTCTCTATGTATCTGTGTGTATATATACTTTCGCCTCGAGGAAGGCACAAGGTGAGGTTGCGCGCGCGTGCGAGCAAGTGAGACGCTATGCGGAGAGGGAACGAGCGCGCAACAAGCCGGACAGAGACGGATAGTATGTATATATATACACGGCTGCAAAGTCAAGTGACGAAAGAGGCATCTTTCGCCACCGTCTGTGTATACGCTCCTCGTCGTAGAGACTCGTCGTCATTATCGTTACACGCCGCGTCGCGCGCGCGCACATAGCCGCAGAAGGACGCGCGAGCGCGCGGGATGCACCTTTTCTCGAATCGGCGTTGCTGCGCCCGTTTTCCTTTTTTTCTCTCTCTCGCGCTCTTACTCTATCCTCAACAACCTATACTGTCAGAGTCGAGGAGGCGTAATCGTAAAAAGGCGCTCAGCGAGCAACGAGGTTGTAAAGTTTTCCCTCCCAAACAAATTACTTTTTTTTTACTTTCTCGCTAGGACTGTTTTTCTATGCTATAGTTATATAGTAGTGAGCGCGCATGCAAACGGGAGCGGTTGAAGTCATCGGATATGATTGTTCTTACCCTTTTTTTTCTGCTTTCCTCACGCAACGGAAACGTATATAATTGCGCGGGAAGTTTTTCGCAAGCATATATATAGCGCTTCCCTCAAGTGCGCGCTTCGAAATTATATTTGAGCTCACTCGAATTTCCTCTTTTTCGCGGTGTTGATGCACGCGCCGAGATTTGTGCATGAGAAAAAAGATTAAATGCTGCTTTGCGAAACGAGTGGTGTGTATATCTTCTTGGCTTTCATTGCATCTACTTTATTTACATCAATTTATTTGTCGTGTGTTCCTCCACCTGTTCGTCCAAGGCTATATTTATACATACACGTTCATATATAATAATTTCTTACATTTTATATACACAATTATATACGCATCCCGCAAGGAATTGCACTTTTTCACCATATGACGTGTGCGCACGCGCGCGCTCGTGTGTAACGAGAAATCTGAAAATTACGAAAGACGATTTCAGAAAGACTCCGCTGGATCCTCGTTCGGTTCAACTGTATGCATATATATATACGCGGGCAATTCAAGGATAGATATATGAGCAGCGATAAGATTGTCATGATGATGATGATGGCTTTCGTCGTAGGAAATAAAAAGTCTCGAACGTTTTGTACATTTTATTAATAAAACTGTATAGTATAGCGCTTAAAAAAAAAGTAAGATGCGACAGTAACACATACAACTTGCACACGCGAAACGACTGCAACGACGACGAGCGAAACAGTAGTCGTCGCCGTCGTCGTTGTTACATACAATAGTTAATTACATTATACTCTCACTCTCACTCTCTCTGTGTCAAACCACACGGCGAGGCGTCGAAGGAAAGGGATAGCTCCAGTTCGAGTGGTTGCTCTTCGACGTGGTATCATCCTGCACGTCCGACGGGTGTGGTACGTAACCTCGATTCACCATTCCTCGCTGATCGTCTTTGTTTCCGTTTTCCAGCTTCGAGGTGACTTGACTGCAAGGATAATTCAATTACGTTACAGCGGTTTGAAGTATAATTATACAGGAGCGCGTATCGAGGTTTACTTTGTTCGCGCGTAAGATGTCGTAATCAATACGCAAATTATTTAGATGAGGTATATATATACGCATATAGGAAAGACATTGTGCGGTTGGTATAATTAAATAATGAAAGTAATTAGTATAGCCGGAGAATAAACAGAATATCGTAATGATTAAGTTGGAATCATAATGAGTATTATGAAACTGCGGCGAAGGATTTAGCGGTAGACTAGTTAGAGGCAGTATTAACACGCCCAGAATATTTATTGGCTAACACGTGAACAACAATATTTATTATATTGCGCGTGTTACGTAATTTATTTATATTTCAATTTATCTATTTTTAGAGGATGATTTAATAGTAAACAATATGTGGAAACTTATAAGTTGTATAAAGAATGAAAGTCGTAAATTTATGGAGAAAATTAATAGTTGCGTTACCTCATAAATTGACCATTGAAGGAATCCTCAATTCTGCTAATTTTTCTTCGTACATCCTTCCTTCGAGTGTCGAAACTTTCTTCGATAATTACATGCCTATCGTACGGGGTATCGTAGTCGACTTCTAGAATAGTGGAGAACGAATGCGGGAATATCATGTCTATCGCTGTGATTATGACTCCCGCGAGCAGACATGCAATTCCTAAAAAAGAACCAAGAAAGCATTATTCAACGTGCAGCCTGGCTGTATACAGTGAAATTGGTCTTCGTCAAATATCTAAGTATATACAAAATTAGGTAATTCTAGTTAAAAATACAATAATAGTATATTAAAAAAAACATTTTAACAAATATGGTATTTACGGGATAATAATTACAGTGATTATGAAATTGTAATAAAGCAAAGTGTTAATGAATGACTATCAAAGGCGTATCATCCGTTAACGACACGAGAAACCGTTGGTAAACAGTTTTCCTCGAGATAAGATTGTACGCAAAACAGATTAGCCACGAAATATGGATTAATTCGAACGCGGAAGGAGAATATCTCATCACCATATAACGATAAAAAACACACACACACACATATACAGAGCCGCAACCGCGTGCTTGATTTATCGATCTATATGTGAATTCAAAATAGATCTCTCTCGTGGGTATTGAAATCTCTTATAGCTTTATACGCACAGATCAAGAAAAAAAAAACCGGTGCACGCACGGGGCGGATTCCCGCATATAAGTCGCGGTTCGATCCAATCATCGTTATACAATGAGGCCCATGCCTCCTCAGGCTCTCTCGCGAGCGCGCACGGCATTACGCTGGATTATTCACGCTCTACTTAACGCGGTCTCGTGCTCGGAACAGGACTCGACGTGACGTCATGCGTTAGCATAATTCGCGGTGTGCGAACGTGCGCGCGCTCACAAGTGAGAGAGAGAGAGAGATAGAGCCAAATTGCATACACACGTAGAGGTATATACACATGGTGCAGTGTATATATGCAATGTACAACGGCGAAGGAAAATATACAATTATGAGTGATTGCGGTGCAATGGATGGATTGTAGTTTACTTTTTCACTTAGAGGCATCGCGCGCACTCGCGCCGAGAGTGAACGAGCATTAGTCATTGTCTGTCGAATTCAATTGAAGAAAGCGAATGATGAGAGAGACATGCAGAGAAAAAGAGCAAATAAGGAGTAATGAAGATGACGCGGAGAATTCATTAGTAGCGCGGTCGGTCGGGTTGATTATTACGCACCAAGGTATAAGAGCAAAGGGGGGTTCTTACTATTTTGAAACACATCGACGCGTAATCGGTCGCTGCGAGACGCGTAGTGGAATGGCTTGTATAAGTGCGGGTAATTAACAAGCTGCATTAGAGAAAGAGAGTGAGTGAGTCTCTTTCCATTTCTTAAGGTTTGACTCTCGTTAGAGGAGAATGCAAGTTGTAAGCGGAGAATGCGGAGAATTCTTTGTTGTCGAACTTAGCGCAACTAATTTCGTAGGTTTAAGAGGGGAGATAGAACGGGTAATTGAATACGCGGATATTAGGCGTAAATGCATGATTTTTCTATTGTTCTTATCGTTTGCGTAAACTTTCTAGCTTTTGAAGATCGGTTATTGATATTTAGAGGATATAATCGCGAAGCGAAAAGCATGCTTAAGTTATTAAATAATGTTGAAATGTATGTAAAGTGTTACGTTATTAAGTTGGCATTATATATATACTATTCTATATCAATTTATTAAACTAAAACAATTATAAGAGCACGTAATCTGATTAGCATGATATTTATAATTCAAAATCACTGTTTACATGCTAATAATGATTAAAATATCAAAACAAACTTCGTCAATGCCAATAAAAATATAAATTTAATCTTTATAATTTTAATGTTTATGTTTACGATTGTAGTAAGCTGTGGTACAACACTGTGTGCTAGATAACGAGAAACACTTCCAGATTAGACTTTCGTCACCTAAACTTGGTCCTTGTTATAGTGACATTGCGTCTTTATACAAATATACAAATTACGTGTAAAATTTGGAAAAATAAATGAATAACATGAATGATTTAATGTATTTTGTCCTTAATAAATAATTTTGAGTATTGTTAACTATACAAAATTCCATTCTTATATTAGAAATTATTCAAATGAAATTAATATTCATGATGTTTATTTTTAATATTCTTGGTAGACAGATCGCCTATTTTTGAATGGTAAGTTTAATAAATTCCATGGAATATGAAATACATCAAATTTTATTATTACAAAATAGGGATATTTATGATAATGAACCTGTTACAAACTGTCATTGAGTTGTTTATTTTGGTATTAAAAAAAAATCATGAATAATTCATATAACCAATCCGATAAAAGTCTTAATTACCACTATCACAAAGACTTTTTTCACTATCAACAAAAATCACGTTACAGTAGACTTCCTTACATAAAATCCTAGACTCATAAAATGTATTAATGACCGTTCGCTAACCATACCCATTATAAACCATAAAACATTTGTCATCAAGCAATACAATTGCATAAACGTAATAGTATAACACTCACCGGCGACTAGGACCAGCCAATAATTCCAGCCGAAATTGAAGATTAGAATTGAGCCGTCGACGTGGGCGACGAGCGGGTCGCAGGGCAGCAATGTCCAATATGTAAGATTCGTAAAGAGCATGCAGAGCCCAGTGAATATCATGCCGTAGGCTCCGTACCTCGGCACCATCACCAGCAGCAGATTCGTCATCGACCAGGATGCGAACGACGTCCTTCAATGGCAGAAGAGGGGCAGAACGTAGGAAAGCATGCAAAAGAAATAGTCATATCATTCACAACACGTGTGTCTTTTTGTATTCGAGATGTATTAGAGAGAGAGAGAGAAAGACATCTCATACAGCGTCTGCGCGACGCGTTAATTGTAATGATACATCTCGCCTTCGACGGCACCTTCTTTTTTTTACTACAGGTATATAAGAGTCGTGTGTGATGTCGGGGACGGAAACCGATATACACAGAAGGTATACGTGTACACTCGTTAGCCGATCGTTTTCTGGTTTCTAATAAATGATTGGAGCTATAATTGCCAGCGTGTATATACGAAGGTGACAAAGAAATCTTTATATACATGCGCATAACCGTAGACACGTGTTATTGTGTGTTAGGGAGAGACAAAGAGTAGTAATGCCTTGGGGGATCCGTTCGAAGCATGGATATTTCACACGCGAGCGTTATATTCATAATTCTTTCATCTGCTTTGAAATATATTTAATGCATAATGTGTATATAAACACGTGATATCGCGATAAAATCCTGCGCTAATGAGAATAAATTACCAGCGGCGTATTGAGCAACTACAAGTGAATTTCTTTCTCTCTCTCTCTCTCTCTCTCTCTCTCTCTCTCTCTCTCTCTCTCTCGCACACGCGTAAAAATAATAAACACGCTCACAGGTTCACACGTTCTTGCTACATTTTCGTGTGTGTGTGTGTGTGTGTGTGGTTGTATACGTATCGGTGAGGGCATTTTCGCAATAACGGCGGTGAATAATTAAAAATCGTATATATATAACTAGATGGCCTTAAGTGTCAGGTATGTGTGTTCTTACCAAAGCATACACGACGCGTAATAACCAGCTTCCCGATACTTGCCACCCCAGGAGAAACCTTCCTGATGGAGGCTGAAGTATTCGGCGAGCGAGACTATGGGGAACGGCGTACCCCTGTATAATGCGTCCTTAAAGCAGTCCGTCATCTCGTGCGCCTGCCGCCAGTAGAAGCGCTCGTTGTATTCCACGTCGCCGATGTCGGCGCTTTCCGGTAATACTGTAATAAGGTAGGATAATTGGAATTAGAAAACGATATAATTTTGGGATATATGAAAGGTGAAAGGTTTATGGTATACGGATTGTTTGTTTTGAAAGATGTTAAAGAAATTTTGTTGACACTGAGCAGATCTTTAATTTATGAAATGTTTGAGATGAAATTTAATGTCGTCGTGAATATATTAATCATTATGCTGGGAATCAAAAGAGAAAGTTGCTATAATCTGGAGTTATTGCACTTTAAATATGAATCAGTGGAATTATATTAAAAATCAGTCGTAAGTACAGTGGAAATTTTTATATACATGCTCTCCAAAGATCTCGATAGTTTTGGAATCAATCTAATTTGGCAATAGACAGAGTAATTATAAATATTCAAGAATAGAATATAATTTTAAATGGTAAGCTTTACTAACAAGGAGAGTGCATAACCTTTGGGTCACGGATTTGTACCAAATTGAAAGATCGTGTTGTAGAGCAAAAAATATTGAACCCCTGTTCCAGGATTTATTCTCATAGGCCCCTCTACCCGAGATATGTGCTATATTAT
>JAYJLV010000011.1:9732266-9755952 GCA_036873485.1 Torymus texanus
TCCCATATGTTTGGCCCATTTGACTATTCTTTCTATGTCTTCATTGATCTTCTTGATTTCATCATTGAGATTTCTGGGATGGCAGGACTTAAAAATCGTGATGTCGTCCGCGTTTAATTATGTGATATATCAAATTTTCGTCGTTCTCATGCTAATAATTATATAAATAGCAAAATCCATTAATAATCCTTTTTATAGTTCTATACCAAAATAAGTTTCGATCGAATCTTCTCATCCATGTAATTAGTTGTTTCATTTTTAAACCGAACGCCACGAAAACAGGTTTCCCCGTCAAATCCACTCTATTTCTTCGTGAACCACCACAAAAATCAAAACCACAACTTCCAGAACCACTATTAAGGCCAGAGATTTTCATTTGCTCTAGTTTTACCTGCTTCCACGTCTCTCTGTACGCTTCGATCGGCATCAAGATCCTTATAAACACCGACATGCGCGCGCATACACATCGACCTCTTGGAAATCGAAAATCACCACGCCGATAGTGTGCCGGAACTCGAGAGCGGCCGCTGCGTTTACGCCAACGAGACCAAAATAATCCAGACGAGGCGCGCACCGTGCGCGTATACGTGCGTGTGACGCAACGGCTCGATCGGTTCCACAGCGCGTTGCGGCGACTCTCGACATGCGAGCGAAAAGAGAAAGAGCTATATAGATGTGTATGTGTAGGTTGTTGAAAAGAGTGCACGTAGACGACGACGAGGAGGCGTGCTGAAATTTTCGGCGAAAAAACTGCCCGTTCGTAGAATTGAAAAAAAAATAATTAATTGTCTCGGGTTATGTATATATAGGAATGTGTATTATTTAATGTCATTAATCTTATCGTGAATGAGATTTTTTCCATTTGTATGGGTCATATTTAATACCAGTTTTTAAGATTTAATTTGTTAAAGGAATCGGTTCATGCAAAATAGTGTAAATTTTACTAGGTGATTAATATATTTGAGATTATAGCAGGTGCTTGTACGAAAAATAAAGTTATAATTTGTACGATGTGTAGAATGGTTGAATGAAATTGTAGAATTGTAGAAGTAAAATAAATTCATGACTTTTTAATATTGCGGTGATATAATTTTGATGTTATAAATTAAAGTTTTTAAATATTTTTGTATTTACAAGTATGTATATATTTTGAAAGAAATTGAATGTAGAACTAGGCATACAAAGTATACGAGTGACAGTTCTTCGTGGATAACAGCACATCGTTCGGATCCTGAAATACAACGAAAATTTATTTCAAACATGTTTTTAAAAATCACAAAAAAATACCAATAACACATAAATAACATACAAGCAATGCATCATCTAAAGCCTCTTTCAACCATCCGGTGATGTGCGTCAGTAACTCTATTTTTCAGCCAACTTCTCTCTATGTTTACAAATCGTTTTTTATAGCTCCCGCGCCGCTTTCAGACGCTCGATATTCAAACCATTATTGTTGCTACATCAATTTATCATCTCAAAACAATAAGACAAAACTCATCCCACGAATTATGTATATACCTATACACATCGAACTATTAATCACACTTAAACCCACGTATATATACGTACGCATCTTCACCAAACCACTCCCGAAACCCATAGCGGCAAAAACTCTTTCCGGTCTATCGACTACTATATATCCTCCGTACGATTGACCAATCGACCGATGCACCGTACACGCAACCAACCTATACACAATACCATCTTTTCCTCAAGCGAGCATTAGTCTCGATCCTCGTAGACTCTCCGTCGTCGTTGTCGCCGTCGTCCAAAAGGAAACCAATCTGGCGACCAGCAGACTCCGATCTTATACGCGCGACAGGACGACCGAGATACCGCCGGTAGACACAACGGGAGCCAAGAGAGTATAGTAAGCTCGCGAGAAAAAAACACACACACACACAAGCAGGTTTAACCCACCGACGCAATAGTATAGCGGATCTGCCGGAAGACTTTTTTCTCCTCCGTGCTGTTTGTGTGTGTTCCTCTCTCGCGTGTATATACGAGCGCGGCAGTATATAGTAAGTTGCGCAAGAGAGGATGGCCTATTATGCGCTTCTTGCGCGCAGCGTAGGCGAGCCGATTACGTTGGATCGGTATTACGTCTCGCTTCGTAGAAGACGATTATCGGAGAAGAGACGCTCAATGCGCTTTTACGGATCCCCGCGCGCACTCGTGTATTATAGAGGTATATAAGTGTATGGCTTTCTTTCCTATAGACACGAGTGTGTGTATATACGAAGATAGTGATGAATGAAAAGCGGCTTGGGTTGAAAGACCCGATAGGATATATATGTAGTGTGATGAGTATGTATATAGGTATTATATACATGTCGGAAGGCTTGATTGATTTCAGTTAGGGTATTATATATATAGAAAAGCGAGTGGCAGATGAGCTCTATTGTGTGTCGAGTTTAGTGCGTGATGAGGGGTTTGAAGGATTGGCAAATTTTGAATTAATTTTGCGGTATGAATCGAAGATATGGTATTATAGTTGGTGATGATGTGGTTATAGTAATGAGATTATTTGATAGGTGAAAATGGAAGGACAGTGAAGGATTAACGAGATATTGTTTGCGTATCCACTTTTTTTAGCAGAGATTTGATTTCGCCATATATTAATAAGCAAATATAAACATAACGTATTTTATTATTATTAAATTTTATGGGTACTTCGGATGGTCAGGTAAAGAAACGTAATAAAATATAAATCTATTCGTAAAAGTAGTTTATGCGGATAGATCGCTATTAGGAAGAGTATATAATGGAAATACGCAAACAATTATAATTATCAGGTTAATGTCGTGATTAGGATGCACGTATAATGAACGGTATTATGAATCCTAAGAAGATGCATTACAGTTAATGGGAGGCTATAAAAGACTTACCTAGAACTCGTTTTTAACACTTTATAAGGATAACGTTTTCCTTTCTGGATAAAAAGAAAATTAGTCATAACAGGAAAATCGTGTTGAATAAATAACGAAAAATTACAGCCATATTACCATCATTAAAATGCTTGCGAGCAAAGTCATCTGTCATGCGGAAAACTAATAACAGTGAAAGCAATATCTACAAATACGCGGACGTATAGTCTTTTAAGGACAAATTATACCGCTATACCGCGGAATATCAGCAGTATCTAACCATCGATTTCTAATAACACTCGCCAATATTACTAAAAATATATTACATATACGAGACACGCGCGAAATATGACGACCGCACTATACCCGAACAAAAGAGAA
Source organism: Torymus texanus (assembly GCA_036873485.1). Taxonomy (NCBI): domain Eukaryota; kingdom Metazoa; phylum Arthropoda; class Insecta; order Hymenoptera; family Torymidae; genus Torymus; species Torymus texanus. Next base: position 9,735,518 of record JAYJLV010000011.1, read on the forward strand.
AACCGTGTACCTATTACTTCTTCGCAGTCAGTCGTTTGATTAACGAGTGTACCTGGGCCGTTGGCATCAGGGCCGATTTCTCGCCGAGGAGAGCTTGGTATATACGACGATCTAAATTACTCATCGGCGTCGTCTTCGGAGCAGCCCTATCCCCGTCGTATATAATACGCATCGTGCCGCGCCCATCTCACGCTCCAAGTAGAACGCGGAAGGGGCTGCCAAAAATCACGACGACGCGTACAAACTGGGGGGGAAGGGAGGGAAATCGATCGATCGAGTTTGCGTGCGAGCCATCATTGATCGACTCGTTGCAGTCTTTTTGCGAGCTCCGCCGGGGGCCGATCGTCGCGACTTTTTTTTTTCATCGCGAAGTGTGTGTATAAGAGAGTACGCGACGATGGTCCCCGTGGTCTGAGGCTTTCTTCTTCCTTGTTTTTATCTTTTTACGTTGGTTTTTTTCGCGCTACCTGACTTGTACGATGCACTACTACTGGCCGAGGGATTTTGTGGCGACCCCGCGATATGGACATTCGCACGGTAACCTTTTTTTTGTTGTTGTTAGTGGTGGTGGTGATATTTATTTTTTTAGGAGGTTAGGCTATATTTCGTAGAAACTAAAAAAGAGATTTAGCGTATGTGAAGTAGCGGCGTGGCTAAGTAAAAGGGGTACATTTATTGAGCGTGGTACAATTGAGCAATATATAAAATAGTTTTTTAACCAGTATTTTGTTAACAATAAGACCTACCCTAAAATTTCAAAGCACCTAACATAAATAATTACTGTGTTGTATAGTGTCTATTTTAAACAGTTTTTAAAATTTTTGCAAGTCACTATTTTTCTAGTTATATAGTGTTACGTATTTTTTCATTTACTCGTATTAATTTGATGAAATATAGTTTTATTAAAAAAATTACAGTATTAGGAAAAAATTCTGATGAACAAGTCCTAGAGAGGAAGTTTTTGTTTTAAAAGAAAAATAAATAATTTTTCATTGTAGTATAGTATTGTATAGTATAGTATTTTTCACTATAGTTTTCAATTATAACAATATGTTGTGTATCCGTACCAACATACTTTTACTGAAAAAGGAGGTCGTAATAATTGGACCATGTAAAAACAAAGTATATTGTTAGCCGTACTTATTTCGAATTAGACTGGCTAACGCGGCGTAGAAAACATCCGAATAGTCTAAAAACAGCTCTCAATATGCGAGAGAAAATAGAAAAGTTATGAACACATTAAATATATTTATTTTCATTTAATTTTCTTTTATAAAATAACTTAAAAATTATAAATATTTTCTATCGTCGTTTATTCATAATTATATTTTTTATATTTCATGTCGTTCGTATAATCATTCAGTCTCACATTTTTTACAAAATGAATCACCAACTCTATGATCAATGTAAATCTCCATCTATTCATATTTTTTTTATATTTGACGTCATATTTATCACCATGTATAGGCCTTTCTAAAATTTAAAAATAATTAAATATTCTCGTATCTATGAGTTAAATCTTAAAAAAATATGTAAAAAGTAGAGAATATAGGAAAAATAATTTTTTTTTCTTAAATTTTAGGCGTCCTGTCGCAGCCACCAAAAATGTCGGAGGTACAAGGTGAGCTCTCACATAATAAATCTTGAAATAAATTGCCCCGTTTCTGCGAAAGCAAGAAGTCTTTTTTTATTCTATTCTAAACGTTTTACAGACGTCTCTCCTGTAGCAGGAAGTAGAAGAAGCAGCAATGCTTCAATCACAAGACAGAGAAGCGAAATCGACGAAGAAAGGGAAGATTCGGAACAGCTTGATGAGCCAGGGACTCCTAAGTCAGGTATAAATATATAATTTAGAAATATTTTTCAGTCGATAAACAAATATCCCTTTGACAGCTTAAAAGTTAAATTTCATGAATAAATAATATTTTTAGTTATTGAAAAATAATAATAAAGTATACAATTCTTCATTAAAAATATAAATTTTGAATTAATAACTGTTTACTGCTCGTTGTATACTAGTTAGAAAAATATAATGAATACTTTACGTCAAATAATAATACTTTGCAATTTATCGCAATAACAGCCATAACAAAAACAATTGACGTAAAAATAAAATCAGCCTTTACAATAAATTTCCTATATGAAACCGCGATCAGAACCAAGGAAACCTTTATTCAACATTTCAACGCGCAAATCCGCGAACACGGACACGCCGTCTAAACATTTTCGCATCCTTATTCTAAATTAAAATCGCCGCTGAAGGCGACGCGCCGCGACCTCGTCTTTTATAATACCCAAGCCGCGCGCTCTCCATTCAAACATAAAAAACGCTCGCATAAAGGCAAGAGATCCCGAGAAAGAAAGAAAAATGAAGTCGACGGACGCGCAAAGAACAAGGAAGCGTTAGGAGAGTACAACTCGCGCCAACTGATCGGTGACAAAGCTAATAGCCTCCGAGAGTGAACGAGAGAGATAGAGAGAGAGAGAGAGAGAAAGACGAGACACTTTTCATTCTCTCCTCTACATGTGAGTAGTGTATATACGCCTCCTCCTTCTCTTCTTCGTATGTGCGCGCGCACGCACGGACATACTAGCTCACGTACGCCGTCAAGCGAGCTAAAATAAATCCGCGGAGAATCCGGCGTTTTAAATAAAACCGGGTTACCGACACGCCGGTAAAGCTTGACAAAGCTCTCTTGACTCTTTCTCTATATACATTACACACACCACTCGCGCTCCTATACTATATACATTGCAAGTCCCATTTTTGACACGCTTGGCAAAATACCGCCTTCTTTGTCCGTCTCGCGCTCGCTCTCTTTCTTCGGATTCTCAACTGCGCTTCCTTTCTTCTACTCTCTCGCGCGCGCGCGCCAAAAATCGAGATAAAGAAAGACACGCGCGCGCGCCGCGAAAAGCTGCAGCAGCAGCACGCGCTGCAGGGGCGGTAGGGGGGATATATATATGCAGAAGCGACGGCAAATCGGCGCGCTGAGTCATGGCCTCTCTTGTTTGCGTTATTTCAGAGTGCGCCTCGACGCCGCGGTGCGACGAACCTACCGAGAAGATACTCGAGGGAGGAGCAGCTGTCGCCCCGTCAGACGCCGCCGTAGCGAGGTCCCTGCATCAGGCGCAGACGCAGCAGAGGCCACCCCAGCAGCAGCCGCCGCCGCCGATTCAACAAAGCCGTGCCGGTGAGTGCAATTTACTGCCAGTATTAGTTGAGCGCCTGCGTTCGGCTTTGGAGCTCTCGTGCTCGAGTCAGAGCAGCGAGGACCAGCTGCCACTCGAGGATTCTGGCGTCGACTCCGAGGAAGATTTCAGACTCTGGACAACTGGACTCAGCGGAGCGTCCAACGGACTTGATCATCATCAGCAGCAGCAACAGATCGACGGCAAACCGAAGCTCGACCTCAAGTTCCTTGAAGATATTTTGCTGGCTGATATACACACAGCCCTAGCGAGGCTCCAAGACACACTGAAGCGCGTGGACATTGGCGCGCTAACGCGCTACAACGCAAGCTTGGACCCCTCCAACAAGCTTTACTTGCTGCGACTCATTTCGAATCTGCTGTCAAAGCTCAAGGTGCCGGAGGACGCAATCGTGCAGCCGAGCGAGCCAGAAACGCGAAACGCCCCGTCGTCCCACGCACTGCCGAGACGGCGCAAGACGTCGGAGCGGCACACAATAAGCGTCTCCGCGGAGGAAATAGCCCGAGCGCGACGATGGTTGGAAGAGAAGAGCTCGAACGAGTCCTCGCCGCGAGTCGAGCTTGAGAAGGAGATCGAGACGGAGAGGATAGTTGAGGGAGCTCCGAGCTCGAGTGCCGAACTCACAGAGATTGCAGTGGAGCGCAACTCACTGGATAATCCTAGTGGCGCCGAGGCACCGATGACCTACGACAAGAGTGCCTTCAATGACAAGTGCATGAAAGACGCCATCAATCAGCAGCATTCGCTCCAAATCAAGAGCAATCGCGAGATTATTCAGAACAAGGAGAACGGCAGCAAAGAGGTGTACGATCCGCTGGAGAGAGTTGTGACGGCACCCAGAAGATTCGACGCTCTTTACAGGGACGATTGTGTTGTTCAGGACAATTTCCAAGATCGCAACGCAAAGTTCTATCAACAGCAACAGCAGCAATCCACAGCCCCTACGAGGTATAACAAGTTCACAGCGAAGAAGTCGAAGATAAAAAGAGCAAACACAATTGACATACCGAATTATCTTAAATTGCAAAGCGAGAATTCTAATCAAATTCAAAACGGTTGCTTTTCATTGAGAAGACCTATCGGCGTCGGGGATCGTATCAACGGACATCAGAGAGTAGTGCCATCCTTCGAACCCAAAACGGAGAACGATCGCAAATTTTTGGCTCTCATCAACAAAAACACGGAGGGTAGTACTAACGTAGTATCCAGTAGTCCTTTCAAAACGTTTAATTATAAACAGCCTTCTACGGTAGCTCCTGAGAAAAATTGGAACAGTCGCTTTTCAAATATCAAGACGACTTTCGACAAGCCTCGGGAACACGAAGAAGAATTCCAGAGGAAGCCTGGAAAACTCGATATAAGAAAGAAATTTGAAAATATTAGGGAGAACAGTTTGGAAAAGGAAGGAATGTTGGTAGGTTCTGTCAAAGTACCCTTCAGTCCACAGAAACAAAAACAAAACGGTTTCACTCACGCGCCGACCTCGCCCTTTCAAAAGATCGAGAAGACATCACCGAAACCGGAATCTGTGCCACCGTTTCTGAAGGCAGGTCATATGCCGAAGAATAACAGTATGTTGCAGGCGAAACTAAAAATGTTTGATCAAGAGGCACCGAAGCCGAGCGCGCGCATCAACGCGGCTAAAAATAAATTTGGTAAACCGCCGGAAAATAACACGACTGTTGCACAACCGATGAGTAAACAAACACAAGACAAGAAAATACCCTCGCAGCCGATCGAAAATGGTCATCTTAACTACTATTCTTTCTGTAAGCAGTTTGCACCATTCGCCAGTGGTAGAAATAATTCCACAGAAGGTAAATCTTACGTTGATTCTACCAAGTCTAAATTACTTACCAATATTAGCAAAGAAACAGATAAACCGTCAGAGGTAAAGCGAGAGAATCCAAAACCAGCTCATCTAGAACATCGAAATTCTATTCCAAAATTAGAAATTAATGATAATCGGCACGACTTTTCAAAACAGTATTCGTACCACAAGCCGTACGATGTGTATTCGACCAACGAATATCACAACTCAAGAGAACAACAGAATATACCAAACTACAGGCCACTTGACAAAAAACCTCAGTTTAATAATACTCACGGAAGTTTCCAAACAATACAAGAGAATCAAGTTGTTAAACCAGAAAAACCTCCAAGGAAGTTCGAGGCTGCAACTCAGAATGTTGCAGTTCAAACAACACTCGAGTCAACTGATAGAAGACCATCAGAGCCAGAATTGATTAATTCCATGGCTGATCGTTTGCGCAGTCACCCAGTGCCTCAACCAAGAAAACTACTAAACAACGTTTCTGTTCAGACAACAAGTCCGAGTATTATTTCGCCAATACCTCATAACACAACTCAGAACTTCCTCGACACTTCAACAAGTCCAAGCATTGTTTCACCTATACCACATGCAGAAACTTATCAGTACAGTCAACCACCTGTACCAGTGCCAAACAGCGTTTCAAACTACACACCGTATCAGCATCCTTCTTCAGATAATCCACCTCAAGACTACTACAATACAAACTACGTACCCGACCAAAGTCACAATCAACATGGTCACTATGCCTATCCAACGGTACCATACCATCAACAAACTACTGATAACTATACGTCACCTACTAATACTTCAACTACAAACTACTCAACTGAACAACCCCGACATGGAATTTCTCAAAAATTGTACAATCAATTTAGCAAATTACCAGCAGATAATCGAAACTCCATCCACGATTATAGCAAGGAAGAAGATTCCATATATCCTACTCCAGTAGTGCCATACAAAGATATGCAAGCGAGCGAAGAAGTGAATGTTCCTTACACGCCAGCAATCCGAATTTTCGAAGATAAAAAGTTGCCTGATTTAGTCGAAGAGAATATTCAGAATCAAGATATAAGTTCAGACGGAGTTGTAACGCGCTACACGTGTGCCATAGCTACTGTGTCATCAAGTCCAGAGCCCAATCCAGAACCTCATCACGAGCCTCCTCCGCAATCATACGAACCTGTTATACCTCGCATCAAAGAACCCCAACAACGACACTACGCCGAAACAACGAGTTATCCAACCCCTGCCGAGCGTAAGAGCTTATCCGAATCCTTGGATGAGATCCAGCGCCACAATATGCTCCAGCAGAGTCTGATTCGCCGCATGCAGAACGAGCAACAACAGCAGCATCAGCATCAGCAAGTGAGCGAAAAAATTCCGTCCCGACGATTCTCCCAGGAAATTGGACGCAATGAGAGCCGTTCACCAACGAGCCCGTCATTCAACAGTGCCAATTACCCGGGACGAGTTTGCGCTCTGAAGGCTCTCACCGAGAGCCACAAGGCTCAGGAGAAGATTAGCATGTTCGAGGAGAAGAACCTGAGCAGCAAGCAGCTGTTCCGACCGCTGAACGTACCGCCCAAGATGAGCGTCGTTAATCCAGCAGCGGTGCTGCGCAACGAACGATCGCCGATCAGGAACAGTACCTCGAGTCCCATCGACTCGAGCGACGAGTACCTGATGTCCTGCGCCAGCAAGCCTACGAGGAACATCGTCCTTTCGAAATCCGAGTCCTGGCATCAATTGGCTTTAGCCAAGACTGCCGGTGGACTACAGCTACCTCAGCCTTCGAGCGGCACGGAATCGAAGCCGCCGAAGCCCAAATCTCCATCTTCTCTGCGACTGTCCAAGCAGTTCGAGGCGTCCCTTGCCTCGGACAGCGCGCGCAAAATGGAAGAGAAGATTCAGAGATATTTTCAGGGCTCCAGTACCGGCACGAACGCCGAGGAGTCCAAGCAAACGAGCCGGCGTGAATCCAAGAGCAAAAGGGTCCTACACTCCAAGAAGAACAGCAGCATGAACAGCCTGATGAGGAGCCACACGATGCCCCATCTCTACGACGAGAGGCTGTTCGACGACAGCGTCGACGTCGACCAGGCGTTCGACAGCATCTTCAAGGAAGCTACCCGCTCCGACAATCGACATTGAAACACACAGCCGCGCACACACACACACACATACGCTCGAACTTTGCAGCAGTAGCAGTAGCAGCAACAGCTCCACTCTTCCTATACGCGTGTGGACAAGATATAAATAGTCAAGTGATCGTTTCGCGAGAGTGGCGTGTGCGTGTGTGCTTTGGTGGAAGGTGGAGCTGAAATTCGTGTAAATATATCTCTCTCTCGCTCGCGTACGCGCGCGCGCGTGTTCGCTCGAGTTGTTGCATTGAAAATAGCAGCATAGAGAGAGAGAGATAGAGAGCCTGTCAGCGAAATCTCGCGAAAATTATATATATATATATTAAATAGATTAATAAAAAAAAAGAAACAATGCACAATTGTGATACTTGAATGTACTTTTGGAGAAAGAACTATATATTGTTTGTTGACGATTGAAAAAAAAAAAGAAATGAAAACATGACGATGTGGGAGTATATTGCACTATGTATATTGGACGATGATTGCCGAAAGATTATTTGTTTTTCAATTTGACAGAATGGATCAGCTTTTACGATGAAGTCGCGCATGAGCGCTCGATTCGTTGTTTATAGGGAAGCGAGCAAATAAAAAGAACGAAAAAATTCAAGTTTTTTTTTTATGAAAACAAAAAAATGTCGTGTCTGATGTGTGTTTCCAAAGCCCTGGATTAAAAAGGCGGACGTTGCGTTGTGCTCGAGGCAGCCCCCATAAAGCAGTGAGTTTTTCATATTTCATGTGGTACATCTATTTTTTTTTAACGACAGTGATGAGTTTGTGTTATCGTACAATCGTACATGGTTGAAGTATGAAAGATATATTATGTCTTAATAAAGAGATCGTATACCTACTTCATTGTTGAAGTTCTTCGCGATGAATGCTTTGAAACGAGCGCTAAGGTCGAGCGTTACAGATACAAACGTGTAATTATATAATAATACGAAAATTGGTACATTATACGAAGTAATTAAAAACTTTACAATGTACACTGATATTGTAAGTTGTGACAAGTGTATTTTTTTCCATTCGAAAATTCGTTTGAAAAAACAATCTCTTCGATACTTCGACTATTACATTGTATTTTCAGTTTGCAGTTATATACAATTTGTTCCATAAGAATGATCACGCTAAAGATAGCTACTACTAAAGGCCGTTTTTATTGCTTTTACCACTCCCGATGCTAAGCCACGCGTAACTAAAGATAGTAAATTTTAATTGAATCAAAATCTTCGTAAAAGTAAAGTTAATAAAATTGAGTACTTAAGTAATGAAAACTTAATTTCATACCGTCTATATATTTATTCTTATCTTCATTCTTATACAAAAAATTGCATCTTCTGGTGTGATGTAGACCATATTGTTTTTTAGTTCTTGATAGAATAGTTGTAAATAAATAGAATAATTTAACGAACATGACTAATTAAAATTTAAATGTACATTATATGTATACTGTTCCTGTTAAATAAATTAATGTATACATCTTTTGAACAAAAATACAATTTACTTTATGTTTATATTGTATTGAAAAATTATAGTATGTAATATTGAATGTTCAAAGTTGAACATGTTTTTTTTTGCAAATAAAACAGGAACAGTTTTGTATTTGATGCCGTAGAGTGTAGCGATTTTATTGCTGTGTGGTTTTATTTTTTGACTTTCAATAAAAATTTACGTAATCACGATTATACAAACTTAATAATTAACTCCCCGTAAAAGCGCAACGATGCGAATTGAACACCACAGGAAACACACGTCGGAAACGAATGAGAAATAATATAATAAAAAATAATAATTGAATCTAAGCTTTAATAAAACCAATGCTTTAAAATGTAACCGCTAACGTTTGAGCCTACTTTCCAGAAACGAGATTGTACGAACAATTACCTACTTCACGTGCCGAACAAATTTGCAAGAGCAACTCCAGATCAACTTTCAGACTTTATAGTCAATGAGTTGATAAGTTTTTTCCGCTAAAACACTTACAAATAGTCTTAGAATCTAACAAAGGGAATAATAAAAATTGGAATTGGAATGATTAGAATGATTAAGTGCGATATATATTCAACTAATCAATACGTAATACAACTTTTACTAGCGCAGCACGCTATACTTTATTAACTTATTTTTAAAAGATTCAAGTGCACTCATTACATTTTACATTACATTTTATTGTTATAATTAATGAAAGTAAAAATTATATTGTGCGCATTTTAATTCCTTATAAATAAAAAGAATTAATAAAATAAACGGCAAATATATGTAAAATTTAATGAGTAGCATAAAGCACTCAAGCATAAAGACACTTCTAAACAATACTTAGTTGTACATTATAGATACATACATATTAAATAATAATCCATTATTCTTTTTAGCGGAGTGAATTGGTTAGATTATTAATTTAACGTTTATTTATTAGATCATCGCATGTGTAATATTAGTTTTCTCCTTGGCATAAAGTTTTGCCCTTTCATGATAAAATAAAAAAATAAACTGATGAATTAACGTTTTTTTATGATTATTTTCAGGACAAATACAAAAGCCTATGTCACCGTTTGCTAAGTTCCGTCAACTTGATCGGCAAAACAGCGCACCTGGTTCACCATGGTAAATATAACGACAATTGATAACAAAAAATTGAGGGTTTCGAATTTAACTCTATATATATGTGTGTGTGTGTGTGTGTGCGTGTGTATATATATATAGTTGTGTGAGCAATTGATATAAGTATTTATTGAGAATAAAAAAATTTCACTTTGAACATTTCATAATTTTGAATAATTAAGTAAATTAATTAACAAATAGGAATGTCAAAATTAGATTTTCAAATTAAAAAAAAAATTATCTTAAAAATAATTAACATAATTTTCATGTTCAAATTTAGCACTCCAAAATCGCCAGGGAAGGAGTTTCAGTTTAAATTTACTGATCCCACGCTGCAAAACAACGCTGCATCGATAAAGGAACGATTGCTGTCGTGGTGTCGCGCCAAAACCAAAGAATACGAGGTAATACACATATCTTTGTCCGAGAGTATAAACTTGGCTTTTACCGTACAAACATTTGTACGCGGTGGTATTATTGAAATTTGACGCGGAAATGTATTTTCGTACAATACACTACCTAACGTTAGAATTGAAATAATTTTTAAATGAAGAACAAACTGCGTAAATACATCATTCAATAACGTTTAGTCCTGAGCTTCGTTATAATTTATGTGAATATTTACGTTTAATTTTGTCAAATCAATAGTCATATAATCCTTGAACGAACAAAACTAGACTATGTTATTATTAATAAGTATAACTAATGCAATTTTTTTTTATTTTGAACAGAATGTGCAATTAGATAACTTCTCAACAAGCTGGAGTAATGGTTTAGGATTTTGCGCCCTCCTTCATCATTTTCGACCTGAGGCTTTTGATTACCATAGCCTTCGACCAGAAGATCGGAGAAAGAATTTCGAATTAGCTTTTACGAAGGCCGAGTAAGTTGATGTTACAAATAGCTTTCAAGATATTTTCTTATTTACCGTCTTCAAAATTTTTGCTTTTAATTTAAAGATATATTTTTTAAATAACTTTTCACTAGTATTTATTAATAATAATTGCGTAAATTGACGAAATATAAACAATATTTTTGAACTTTAAATTTCTATACATTATGACAGACATTGACTTTTTGTTTACTTATATTACAGCGAGATCGCAGGAATCGCGCCGTTACTCGATGTTGACGATATGGTGATGATGCGCCGTCCTGATTGGAAATGTGTATTTACATACGTCCAGTCTATTTACCGTCGTTTCAAGGACGAAGATTAACGGCCAAAGAAATTGATGTGCGTTGTTATTTGTAAAAGTGTGGTCACTTCGTTGTTTTTGTCGTTGACGGAACTTTTGGTGCAAATGCCACCAACTAATCACTACTCGCTGATCACCGAAAAAGGCTTGCAATTGTTAATAATTATACCAGTGCAAATGAATACACTGCGCAAGTACTTTCAAATATGACAACATAAATCCTGTTTATTTTCTATACTCCCAGCGTCTTTGTGCTGCAAAGATACGATATATGTTTATATGTTTATACAGGAGTCTCGCTGTGTTTCACTGTTTTTTATAAGTTAATATATTAAACTGTTTGAAAAAGATGTTCTATGAAAAGAAAATTTATTGTCACTTTTTTTTTACAAAAACCCTTTATTTCACACTGGTTATAATCATACTTAATATTATGCCACTGTTTTAATCATTATAACTGGAAATCTATCACAAATAATCATGTCTGCAGTTAATTGATGAACTATAAATTAAAATTAAAATTGATGCTAAGCACATGAATTGTTTTTAACATCATGTAATTGTTTTTCTAATAGGAACAATTGCTAGTTAGAATCAACGCTTAATATCAACTTTGAATATAAAAATATCTTTCAAGTAATTTTAAGAAGTAGATCATAAAGTTCTTACAATCTCAAAATTTATAAAACCACAAAAAACGTGTTAGTCAGTTCCTAATAATCTTTTCACACAGAATCACTGGTATGAAAGATTTTGTACATTGTACTATCATTATGTTTCAATATTTACATAAAATAGGATATATTTATCAGAGTCTACTATCATCTAATGAATTATTAATGTCATTTCTATCTTCACCAATCATCTCCTGGAAAGAAAATTAAAAAAAGTAAGTAAAATTAATAGATAATGAAGGATGAAAATAAGTAATTCAATATTACCTGTAACACTTCAACAAGTGATCTAGATTCATCTAACATTTCTTTATAAACCTTCAGTTGTTCTGATAAGATCTGATTTTCCTCTAATGCATCCTGCAATGCAACACGCCTTCTCTCAGCTAAAACTTCCCAGTAATTTTCACTAGGACCTGCTGGAAAATGAATAAATAAAATGAATATTTATTTAAAAGAATTTTTATTCTACTTTAAAATCAATATTTACCTTCTGAAGTAAGATCTTCACCAGATATTTTATTTTTACCTACAGATTCAGTTTGTATTCCCTTATCCTTAAAGATTCTTCCTTCTTTCTTTACATTTTTTTGCCTTTGTTTAGGATCAGTCTTTGATTTTTCAGTTACTTTTTTGGTGGTGGTATTTTTCACAGATACTGCTTTATCAACAGTCTTTTTAATATCTCCTTTCATCTTAGCAGACATTTCACTATGCAAAGATAATATAGCATTTAATAATACCAATTAAAAATTTAAGTATTTATTATTTATACAACTTACTTCTTAAATGCGTCTTTACCAGTGCCAGAAGATCGAAGTTGCCTTCCAGCACCAACTAAATTTTCTTTATCTGTCGCAGCAGGTTGAAGAGGATGTAAGGATTTCCTTACTTTATCCTAAAAATAAATTTTATTCATATGACCAATCAATTAAAAGTATTTTATTTTTAAAATTTAAAAATAAAATCTTAAATTTGCTATCGAATGTTAATTAATTTTCAAGCAAAAATTTAACAAGTAATTTTTCAAATGAAACGTAAGAGACAACTAATATGATAGATATTTTTGTTTATTTTCTAAATTGTAAGCCAAACAATATAAACCTACATGATGGTATTGAAATCAAATAAATCTATTTAAAGGTAGGCAATTTTTTCCTACATTATATTGTAAATGTTTGCAAACATTCATTTTTTGCAGTGAAGATTAACTTTAATATTCTATATAGTAAAAGGTTCTTTAAAAATGAATTTATAAATAAATAAGAGAAATAGATAATTTTCTTATAAATATCATGAACATTAGTAGACTAACCTTTGAAAGAGTGGTTTGAACGCTAGCAACTTTCGTAGCTCCTCCGGGTCTCATGATCCCGTCCTAGGTTCAAACCGAAGAAAATTACTGTTTAGTATTTTCGAGATCGACACGATCTTCGTCATAAGCGTACTGAACACTTTTTCATTCGGTAAATTGAGAAACAAAAATCAGATCCACCAACGGTCAAATTCAAATAGAGTCCAACGAATGCCGTTAACTTCTGATACTCCAACGAGCTAACAACACAAAGCGCTAAAGATGGCGTGTAATAAGGTTAGGTCTAAGGGAAAAAGCGCGCGAAAAGGGCGCCCCACTTTTTTACGCCCTAGCGCTGGAGCGACATCTATTATATATTTGTACGATGACTTCCCAACGCCATCTAGGCTAGGTATAATGTTGTCTCATCCTTATTTCGTCGCAATTTATTTAGATCCATATATATATATATATATATAAAAATAATTATACAGTAACAAGTAAAACTAACAAGTCTTTTTATATCGGTTAAGTAAATTTTTAAATGAATTGAATTTTAATGAAAAATGAATTTCATAAATAAATTTCAAATTAATTTCTGCGCATAATACGGTGTGACTGTGTAACTCAGATTCTGTCGTGTACATGAAAACCACCGTTTTCATACGTATTCGCCGTAAATGTAAATTCTGTGCGCGGTGCGCATATATACCCAAAAGAAAGTGTTGTTCGGGCGCACAACTTTTAACGGAGGCCCTCTCCTCTCTCTCTTAGCGTGGCCTGGGCTCTTGCTTTGGGGCAGCGGAGGCCTTCATTTTCTGTTTCGGATTCGTTTCCGGATTTAGACTTGATTCGCACTACAAATTTTCAAATCTAGCGCTTCTACCAGCCTTCCAGTTTATCCAACAGCAATCTTTGAATTGGCCGCGTACATTCCAATGATGCCAACCGGACAGTAAAAGAAAAAGAAGAAGGGCGCACAGCTCCGGGCACATAAAACGTAATGTGGCTTCGCCGTGAAAACCAAATAAACCGGAGCGTGCAAGCAAGGTTTTATAGCAGAAACTGTCGCGTTGGAGGTTTGACTGTTCCGAACCAGTGTTTGACGAAAGTGTACACATAAGATTATTATTTGTGTAACAAAACTTGAGAATAAAATAGTAAAATGGAGACTGTACCAAAGGACTTACGAGGTTTAAGAGCATGTTTAGTTTGTGCATTGATCAAGGTAAATCTAAGAATATTTAGTAGCTACTTGTCATTAAAGGTTAAGTAGCATATTAAAACATTTGATGAACATTATTAAAAATACTATTATTTATCTAAATATTTATAAATGTTAATACTGCTAATTTTTTTCAGACATTTGATCAATTTGAATTTGATGGTTGTGAAAATTGTGATGAATTCTTAAGAATGAAGAACAACAAAGACAATGTTTTTGATTGTACAAGCTCTAGTTTTGATGGGTACGTATTTTGACATTACTCTAAAAATCAAAATTTTCAATATATCTTTTTAAATATTAAATGTACAGTTAAATTATTAATGTGTAAATATTTATTAAGACCAGTTTTCTCAAAAAGTCAAATCATAATTTACTAACTTTTCATTATGTATTAGGTGCAATCATGCGAACTTCATATATATATTTTTTTAAATTTATATAATAATATTCAATATTACTGTGATAACATCATAGAGAATTCTTTTATTTGCAGTCCTTAGCTTTACAATGTATCTTTTCTGAAGAAGTAAACAATGAATATCTAAATATGATCTGTTCAACATCTTATAAATATATAATTAAATAAAATTATATAACTAATTCATATTTTTTATTTCAGAATGATTGCTGCTATGAGTCTAGAAGATAGTTGGGTCTGCAAGTGGCAAAGAATAAGTAAATAACAAATTTTTATATTATAATTAGAATGGAATGTTTTATTCACATTATTCAATAATACATATTTAAATTAATTGTTATATTAATATAATTCTTTTTTAATTTATATCTTTTAAGTACTTCTCTGAATCACTTACATATTTAGGCTATTGTAACAAATTTCAAGTACTAAAATATGTGAGATTCAAAAGCTTTTTTTCATTTCAGATCGATTTACTAAAGGAGTTTATGCCATATCAGTATCAGGACGGTTACCAGCTGGTGTCATTAGAGAAATGAAGAGTAGAGGAATAGTATACAGATCACGCGATACCAGTCAACGATAGATTGTTCCTGGTTTTAGTTATCAATTAAGTTAATTTTATATCATTTTAGTTAAAAAAGTAATTTTACAATTTTTTATCTATAGAAACAAAAATATAAATCTAAAATATCTTTATTGAAAATCAACATTTAATTTGGTATTGTTAAAATAACACTCACAGTAAACTTATGTAACATTAATTTACAATCGTCATTATCTTTTTTGGAAATATTACTGACTGCTTTATAAGAAATTTTATAATAAATTCTATATAAATATTAATAAAATTATGGTTTTTTTTTTTTAGAGATTCCTATCCATTGCAATATAAACTTGTGCGCAAAAATAAATTTGCGGTTAATCACTGGTAAATATAACAAATGTATGTCTACCTGTGACTTTCATTTTCTGCTGTACATAAATAAGAAAATCAAGTATGGGCCACGTTTTGTGAAATAGCAGATTGTATATAAGATATTGGGTATCTTAGAGCAGGCAAATTATTATTTACAGTGTGCAGCCATAAATTTGCACATGTTGCATGATAATTGTTGTCATTGTATATAACCCTTCCACTAGTTATTATAGTTAAACAAAGTGCACATGTAATACCATCTCCTGGATGCAAAGGCCAAGCTGGTAATTCTGTAACAATCTAAGAATATAAAAAATAAATACTGATTTTTCAAAAAAATAATTACAACTATTAAAAATATAATTCAAAATAATTACTGGAATGTTTGTATAAAATGGCTCCATTTCAGACCAAATTCTATCAATGTCCATCAACAAATCATCAAATCCCATAATATTAATATCCATTTCTTTATGGGAAAAATTTACTCTTCTACAAACAGCTGCTACTTCGGCTAAATCTATAAATGAAAAATTATTGTTTAGTTGAAAAATGAACAACTTATTAGTGCAAAAATTACTATTCTGTATTATACTACACAATACTTACTGCAAAGAAAATTGTATCCTTGTGCAGATGACAAAACTTCTCTTAAAACCACTTCAGAAGTGATACTAGTAAATATATTAGCTGCAACTTGTAACAATAAAACACAACTCTCCATATACTGTTTCCATTCCCAGTAAATCATCTGTATAGTTAAAATATAAAACTTTATTTTAAAATATATATTAATATTTTTTAATACTAATAAAATTAAAAAACAATTTTCCTTACTTGATGCATATTTTCAATTTGTTGTTCGTCCTCTTGACTAGAAGGTAAAAATGACTTTAAATCTAAACTTGGGACAGATCCTGATCGAGTTAAAACTCCTGGTGGTGGAGGACCTAATTCTATGCTATTTACTGACAGCGCATCCTCCTTTTGGATTATTTTATCTGAAGTAATGAAAAGTTGTATTTAATATCCAAAACTAAAACCTTTAGCTATAATTATATACTACAAACCTGTATCAAATGCTACATCCAATTTCTCTTCAGTTTGTCGATCTACAGTCTCTTCAAAGGCAAGTGCATTAAATGCATCTGAAATTTCTTGTATTAATGAAGGACTAGATTTACTGTTTGTGCCAATTATACTTTCTGTATTAAAATCAAAATCGCTTAGTAAATCAATAGAATTTAATGTATTAGAATTTTCAATTGTTGCTGAAGATTCTGTAGTCTGTTCAGCTGAAACAAAATCTCCAAAATCATCTGCAGGAGGAGAGACACTGATTGGTTCCACACTTAGTTTTGGAGGAGGAGAAATGGATGATTCTTCCACGAGTCCTCTCAGTGCACTATATTTGTCTTCAGTGGGTTGTAGACTCATTAAATCTTGTTGAAGACCATCATATTTTGTTTCTTTTAATGATGCAACATATGCTGGTTCAGTAGTTTTTGATTGTGCAGGTTTTGGCAAAGGATTTATCTTATTTATAACTAATTTTTCAGTGTTTGTAAAATCTTTTGGAGTAGATTTTATTGGATTAATATCTGCACTAGGTTTAATAACTTCAACAGGATCATTATTTCTTATTACAGTATCTTTAAGTATAACAGTTTTTGCTTGACTTTTTACAGTACATTTTGGAAAAAGTTCAGTTAAGCGCTCATTAGGTTGCATTTCTCTACTATGTGATGTTGTATTGGAAGTCACTGTATTACGAGTTTGATTATTATTATTAATTTTACTTGTACCAGTCTTTTTAACTTTGTCATTTAATTTTTTAACACCAAGATTATGATTAGCAAGTCGACTTCCAATTGCAGAACCTTGTTTTGAATCCCATATATTTGGAATACTTGGAACATTTGTAATTGGAGCACTTTGAAAATCAGAAAATTCATCATTAGAATCTGTAGAATAGGATGAAGACTGATGTTTAACATCTGATTGAGTATATGAATTTTGTCGTCCATCAACATAAACACTATTTGAATTATACGAAGGTGAATGACCAGACGAAAACTTGACTTCTCTCATGTCAGAATGATTGTGGTTATAGGACAGTGCATCTGTATTTGGAGGTATATTGCTTATTTTATTAGTAGGCCTGACAGAATTCCCATGTTTTTTATTTGACATAGCAGAGTTTAAAGATGGTGATTCAAATGGAGATACATGCACCTTTGTTTCATTTTTCATTGTTGTAGTATCCAAAACTGTTAAATTTAAATTTGGAGTTGGTGGGATGCGAATGTAATATAAGACTTCTAAACTGTTGAATGGGTAAGAAGCTTGAGCAAGAGCAACCAATGCAAGAACAATATATAGTTCTTGCTCTGTTAACTGTCCAGCATACTTTTGATTTGCTAAGCTCCAAATATAACCAAGAACCTCGGTTGGCAATTGACTTGTGAGTAATAATGGGAAAATTTTGTTCGTATCTACTAGTACTTCACCATGCATTGCACCAGATTTAGAACGATCTTCCTGAACAGCTTCCCAGATTCTCTTGTATAAAGGTGATAAAACATTGGAACTGGGCCAAAGCCAGCTAGGAAGCTGTGACATTCTTTTGTCACTGTTAACATGAGTCTTGCTCATTATGAAATTGATATTTTTATATCTAAATAAATAGAAGTACAATATAATAATTTTATTTGAGTTATAGGAGGTTACGTGTGATTCGTTTCGCAATCGTTTTCCGAAGAAATCGATAACTCCAAAAATTTTTTACGTGAATTCCGGTATCCATAATTACTAATGAACGTTTTCATTTATATATATTGACTTAAAACTTCAAACATGTTTAGAAATTTCTATTGTACACTCATCGTAAGTGATGGCAGACGATTTTTTAGTTGACACACACCCACACTTGTCCAGCGCCACAGTTTCACAGCTGTCAATCATTGGAGTGGGCTTCAGCGCCACATCATCAGAGCGGTCGGTGGATGAATTAATAAAACGAAGACGCCGTTTCAGTCTCTTTTTCACGGTTATGTGATTGTTATAAATTCAATACACGCATTTAACATCTTATAAAATGTAAGTATATATTTTTGATTATCATTATACATCGGATTTAAACACTATATTATTAAAGTTTTGCATTGAATTTATAGAAATTGCTTAAAATAACAAGAGAAGCGTTAAAATGCCGACGGATTTCTACATTCGCTACTATGTCGGCCACAAAGGCAAATTCGGCCACGAGTTTTTAGAATTTGAGTTCAGACCTGATGGCAAATTGAGATATGCCAATAATTCAAATTATAAAAATGACACAATGATCCGTAAAGAAGCTTACGTTCATCAGTGTGTCATGGAAGAACTAAAAAGGATAATTCAGGATTCAGAAATCATGCAAGAAGATGACTCCCTCTGGCCACAACCAGATCGCGTTGGTCGTCAAGAATTAGAGATTGTTATTGGGGATGAACACATATCCTTCACAACATCTAAGACAGGTTCACTTTTAGATGTAAATCAATCGAGGGACCCAGAAGGATTGCGGTGTTTCTATTATCTTGTTCAAGATTTAAAATGCCTTGTTTTTTCTTTGATTGGATTACATTTCAAAATTAAGCCTATATAAATTTATTTCACATGAACCCATGACTGTAAATGATGTAATTGACATAATTTCAAATACTTAAGCATTAAAACATAAAACAAGATATTTGTACTTTACTAGTTTCTTTTCAATTTTCCTATATGTAGTTTTTATTTTACTTGTACTGCAATGTATTTTTCATATTTCAAATTAAATATTTAACGGTATAAGTTATTGAAAGTGCTCTACTCTATTAATATTTAAGTATATTAAGTGTACGTATAAAAATTAAATAAATAATACAATATGTAATTAATCAGTATTGTTTGCATTATTGTGAAAATACTAAAGTAAATTTATTTTATTTTATCCTATACAAATTTTTTAAATGTAATTTTATGCATTTGAATGTTTTTTCATAACTATATGGTGTATTTTACAATTGAAATACATTTTCTATTTTTTTATATTTGTAATAATATAATAACCAAATAAGGAGCAAGTTAAGAAGTCAATTTATGTAATGACATATTTGTAGGTAAGATATGTTTGAATGTATGGACTGATTAAAACTCTACAGTATATAAGTATATGGTCATTCCCCTATATATTGAGTCACTGGTAAGTACATCGTATGTGTGTGTGTGTGTGTGTGTGTATATATATATATATATATATATCGCATCATATATACCTACCTATATCCTTCCAGTACTTTTAGCTTTCACAATTGTCCACAGCCACAGACCCTGTTGCACACAGATTTGTTAGATACATAACCTACGTCTTTGTTTATATTTTACTTCTAAGTAACAGTAAGTACAATATTTATAAAAATGTTTAATTTGTGCTAAAAGTAAAACTTTGTTTTTACAATACAAAAAATATTTATAAAGAATAATTAATTATATAATGAAAAAATATTAAAAATAAATCATAGCAAATTTAGCCTTTACATATGCTTATTATTTACGCCTCTGCTAAGCGACCGTCAGATCTGACGGACAAATAACCGACAACCCATTTAAAAACACGTGAGGGGAATTATTTCTTTAGTCACTTGTATATAAACAAGTGTGGAAATTATTTCTTTAGTCAAATGTTAATCATTGTCTATTTTTTTCTATAATCAAGCGTATTGTCTTCAACTAAAGAAAATTGAAGGTTAGGTTTTACCAATATATAGGTATATGCGCTCTCATGAAATCTGACGGTCATTTAGCAAGAGCCTATTATTTAATCTGCATTAACGTTTAATGTGAATGGCATTTGTATCACATTTGACTGAAATTTCATTTTGTCACATC
>JAYJLV010000011.1:9759068-9774666 GCA_036873485.1 Torymus texanus
ACATTTTTCAGCTCCTAAAACAATCTATACGAAGGTTTAAAGCTAATTCATGGTATTAGGATAACTTTTAAGAATAATAGACGTTTATTTTTCAAATAAAATTAAAGAGTTTAAACCTTAATCATTTTTATCAGTAATTTATAAAAGAACAACATAATAGAAAGAATAAAACTAGAGGAAATAAGCTTTCATTAACATTTTTGACATGAAAAAAATATTGATTCCTTCAAAAGTTATAATAATAGTTTAAAGTCACGTATATTGCATAGTACTCAAATGAGAAATCCCAGCTCTCAGAGTGCGTTATCTTCGTGTTATTCAAATGGTCATACCTTTTGAACGACTAAACATTTTTTTAAAGTTAATATCGCAAACTAAAGCTTGTTTTCTCTACTTTTAGTCTATTTGTATAGAAATTCGAATTCCATATTTCTAAAACAAATGGAAAGAGTTACAAAAAGAGGCTATTTTCTTAAAAATGCCTATTTTTAAATGATTATAACTTTTCAAGGAAATAAATTTTCTGAATTCTGAATAAAGAAAATGAAAGCTTAATGTCTCTAGTTTCATTTTCACAGTTTAGAATGTTCCGTACGATATTTCTAAGTCAAATGGTTGGCATTTGAAAAATAGGATTTTTGGGCAAAAAATGACTTATTACGTTTTTACACCAATTTTAAGTATTTTGTCCGCCAAAAACGCTTACCACTTATCTAGACTGGCCGAATATTTTTCCCGTATTTCTGATGGTACTAGGGACCAAAAAAATGCGGTGCAGTAGGTGTGCCCCAAAAAAAAATTTTATTAAGTTTTTTGACCTTAGTTTTTTCCACTTTTCTGGAGAGATGCACATTATGAGATCTCATATATGAGTTCTCGTACGAAAATCTCATATGCGATCACATATGAGTTCTCATATCATGAGATTTTTTAGTAGGGTACGTACAGACATATATACATAATACATCATAGGGGACACTTAAAATGGACTCATTTTTGGTGAAAAACAGTTTTTATACAATATATTAATGATTTTTGAGGTGTTACAATTTTCGCTATAATTATGAACATATAAAGTCTCTCGCGAGAAGCGGTCGCGCCTAAAAAATGATAACATAAAATTGTAATATAAAATATCATCTTTCCTATGAGAAAAATTTGTATAAATTCTTTATGCTAAAATTGGAAATTATTATAAAATAAAAAGAAAAAAATATTAAATTTTATTGTATAATAGAATTATTAAAAATAAGAAAGAGTTCATGATATAATCAGATATAACTATACATTCTTCATATCATGTGCATATTATTAAAACGGTTACGACTCGTTACGAGGCAGATATACCTAGAATGCATGAAAACGCAGAATCTTTTTATACTGAAGGCCTACAGGAATCCTTAAAAAATTTTCATAATATTTTCTTAAGTTCTTTATATCAATTAATTTTAAAATTATACTAAATAACTATAATTGAAGGATTTTTGTTACTATTTGCAATTGTCTACTTTATATGTGACATTCAAATTATACCGCCGCACAGCCATAACCATAAGTTTTTTGGTGCACCAACAGTAATCCGTTAAAATTTTTACTGATATTAATTTTACTCATGTTGCCTACTCTAAATGCGGCCATCTTAGCTTCTTTCATGGCTGTCGGTGGATACTGAACGGTGAAATAATTTTTGGAGTCTTATAAAACTTATAATAATTGTATAAGAGTAAGTTGCGAAACTGGTATATATAACCCAATAAGTATGCCGTAAGGTGTACTGCATCCATTTGTCAAGAAAGGTAATTACATTTATAAGTACTTTACAAAATGTGGGGCTTTGTAGATTAGGTCTTCCCAAACTAACTTCGTATTGTCGCACCTATGTTTCCAACGCGTGTTTGCAATCAGTGAACAGTGCGTTTCACGTTGGATTAAGATAAGTTTTGTCGACGTCTGTTGAAGAAAAATAGTACTTCAAATCAAAACGTTTTGTATCTTGTATAATTTGTAAAATGATTTTGATGTTTAAGTAAAAAATCTTATATTTATTGTTAAATATTGTATACTACTCCAAAATAAATACACAACTGCCACGTTTTTGAATAATTTTCATTAAAATATTGTTTATATTATTATCTTGTTCAGAACAAACTTTCTTATTTGACAGTTTTCTTACAAGATGTTTATTCTTTGAAATATTTTAGTAACAATAATGAAATTTGTACTAAATTGAAATTTGTTTTTATGTATATCATAGTCAAACCAATATGATTTCTACTAATTATATGATTTGATTTCTAATATGTCAATTATTAAAGGGTTCTAGACATTTATAATCAAAATGTCTATACCACCATATCTGCTGGGCCCAAACCCTTGGGCCCAGATGATGGCTCAGCAGCAAGCAGCACATGCCCAACTGGCAGCTGCCCAAGCTCATGCTCAAGCTGCAGCCCAAGCTCAAGCAGCGCATCATGCCCACATGCAAGCTATGAGTGGTCAAGGGCCTCCATTGCCACAACCTCCCAAGCAACCTGAAATATTGTCTGAAGATAAGTTGCAGGAGAAAGGTATATATGAACAAGACAAACAAATAATTTTATAATTGTTCATTTCTTTTATCATAGGAATTTAATATCATTTGTTTATAGCACAAAAATGGCAACAATTACAGTCCAAACGTTTTGCTGAAAAAAGAAAGTTTGGTTTTGTTGATGCTCAAAAAGAAGATATGCCTCCTGAACATATTCGTAAAATTATTAGAGATCATGGAGATATGAGCAGTCGTAAATACAGACATGATAAGCGTGTTTATTTAGGGTGAGTTTTATTAAATTTGTGTAATTTCTATAGAAAATATTTTAAACTTTATTTGTTATATTATTGAATTGCATATTTATAATATTAAAAAATATAACTAAGAAGTGACCTTTTGTATTTGCAGAGCTCTTAAATATATGCCTCATGCTGTAATGAAATTGTTAGAAAATATGCCAATGCCTTGGGAGCAAATAAGAGATGTTAAAGTATTATATCATATCACAGGTGCAATAACATTTGTAAATGAAATACCATGGGTTATTGAGCCAGTTTATATTGCACAATGGGGGTAAATATAAAAACTTACTTAATTTGATCCTTTATACGAATTTTTACAATTTGTTTAATTCAAATTATATTACTATTCCAGTACTATGTGGGTTATGATGAGACGAGAAAAGCGTGATCGTAGACATTTCAAAAGAATGAGATTTCCACCATTTGATGATGAAGAACCTCCATTAGATTATGCTGATAACGTTCTAGATGTGGAACCTTTAGAAGCTATTCAAATTGAATTAGATCCTGAAGAAGATGCTGCTGTAGCTTCTTGGTTTTATGAACATAAACCTCTTGTTGGAACAAAGTAAGTTAGGAAATAATCACTATAACAACTACATCATTTATTTTCATTATGATAAATTATCTAAGTATTGATATTCTCTGTCTGAATCAATAGAACATCAAGTAGTACTACTATAGAATATATTTTATTTATTTTATCTAATTTTAAAGTTAATAAAAACGTATGTATTTTCTAGACATGTAAATGGATCAACATATAGGAAATGGAATTTGACATTACCTATGATGGCGGCGTTATATCGTCTTGCGAATCCGCTATTAACAGACTTAGTTGATCACAACTATTTTTATCTATTTGATCCTAAATCGTTTTTCACTGCAAAAGCTTTGAACATGGCTATACCTGGAGGACCGAAATTCGAACCATTAGTAAAAGATTCTAATGCTGCTGATGAAGACTGGAACGAATTTAATGATATCAACAAAATTATTATTAGGCAACCAATACGTACTGAATATAGAATTGCCTTCCCATATCTGTATAACAACATGCCGCACTTTGTACATTTATCTTGGTAAGACATTCAATATTACGTGTTAATTAACTGTACAGTATCCACACTTTGTTTTAAGATTTATAATTAAATATTTTTAAGTCTTACTAGCAGTGTGGTAAAGAAAATTGGTAGTTGTTATTCGTAACCTTTGTTTAGAAAAAAAGGGAACCGCTGAGCCTGCCTATAGACTTACAAATTATTTATTTAAATTAGAAATAAAAATCGAAAATTACTATTTAAATTATTTATTTAAGTTATTTGTTTCATTAAATATCTAAAATAAAATTATTTTAACAGGTATCATGCACCAAATGTAGTGTACATTAAAACAGAAGATCCAGATTTACCTGCATTTTATTTTGATCCTTTGATTAATCCAATCTCACATAGAAATTCGTTAAAGGTTTGTTTGATTTATTCTCAAAAAGTGTAAATATGTTTTGAATATTAACTAATTTTAATTTTCCTTATAGACAATGGAACCACAAATAGAAGATGATGAAGACTTTGTCCTTCCGGAAGAAGTTCAGCCATTTTTACAAGAAACTCCTCTTTACACTGATAATACGGCTAATGGTATAGCTCTACTCTGGGCACCAAGACCATTTAACACTCGATCTGGTAGAACAAGGAGAGCAATTGACATTCCACTTGTTAAGTCCTGGTATCGTGAGCACGCCCCTCCAGGGCAACCTGTCAAAGTACGAGTCAGTTATCAAAAGTTGCTTAAGTACTTTGTTTTAAACGCCTTGAAACATAGGCACCCAAAACCACAGAAGAAACGATACTTGTTCCGTTCTTTCAAATCAACTAAATTTTTCCAAACAACAACCCTTGATTGGGTAGAAGCTGGATTACAAGTCTGTCGTCAAGGTTATAATATGTTGAATTTATTGATTCATAGAAAGAATTTGAATTACCTTCACTTGGATTACAATTTTAATTTAAAACCAAGTAAAACGTTAACAACAAAGGAGAGAAAGAAATCACGTTTCGGAAATGGTTCGTATTTTTTCTAAAATATTATTTTATTACCTCATATATGAATTGAAAGGACATTAATATTTTCACTGAATAAGAAACAATCCTTTTTACTCTACATTAGTGTTTCTAATATCTATTGCAATTTTCAAAATAGAAACAGACTTTAATTAAATGTACTATTATGATTATTATTAAAACCTGTAACTGCATCATGAAATATAGATTATATTTTATTTTTTCAGCGTTCCATTTATGTCGTGAAATTCTTCGATTAACTAAGCTAATTATTGACTCTCACGTCCAATACCGTTTGAACAATGTTGACGCATTCCAACTTGCTGATGGTCTACAATACATTTTTGCTCATGTAGGACAACTGACTGGAATGTACAGATACAAGTACAAATTAATGAGACAAATAAGAATGTGTAAAGATTTGAAGCATTTGATCTACTATCGTTTTAATACCGTAAGTATTGATTTTAATAAATATATATTGTGCTTATAAAATATATTTTTTTAATATTAATATTCATTGAGTTAATTTTTTTTACTTAGTGATATATCTTTATTTTATTTTTATAAGGGTCCAGTTGGTAAAGGTCCGGGATGCGGTTTTTGGGCTCCAGGTTGGAGAGTTTGGCTTTTCTTTATGCGTGGAATTACCCCACTTCTTGAACGTTGGCTTGGTAATTTACTGTCCAGGCAATTCGAGGGTCGACATTCTAAGGGAGTGGCAAAAACTGTCACCAAGCAGAGAGTTGAATCTCACTTCGATTTAGAATTGAGAGCATCTGTTATGCACGACATTGTCGACATGATGCCTGAAGGTATCAAACAAAATAAAGCAAGAACTATCTTACAGCATTTGAGTGAAGCCTGGAGATGTTGGAAAGCAAATATTCCATGGAAGGTAAGATATTATGAAATTTTAATTTACTATACTTAATTAATATTCAATTAAATTATATATTCTTTTTAAATATATAGGTTCCTGGGTTGCCAATTCCTATTGAGAACATGATTCTTCGGTATGTGAAAATGAAGGCTGACTGGTGGACAAACACAGCCCACTATAATCGAGAACGTATTCGACGAGGTGCTACAGTTGACAAAACTGTATGTAAGAAAAATTTAGGTCGTCTAACTCGACTTTACTTAAAGGCAGAACAAGAACGTCAACACAATTACCTAAAGGTACTGAAGAGTATTTTGTACAATCCTAATAATTAAAAATCTTCTGGCGTATAACTTTGTTTTTTTTTCGTCTGTTGCAGGATGGACCATACATTTCTCCGGAGGAAGCCGTTGCTATTTACACGACAACTGTCCATTGGCTGGAATCTCGAAGATTCGCTCCTATTCCGTTCCCTCCACTGTCATACAAACACGATACAAAACTACTGATTTTAGCTCTAGAAAGATTGAAGGAAGCTTATAGCGTCAAATCTAGATTGAATCAAAGTCAACGTGAAGAACTTGGACTGATCGAACAAGCTTATGACAATCCTCACGAAGCTTTATCAAGAATTAAGCGTCATCTTCTCACGCAAAGAGCTTTCAAAGAGGTGATTTTGTTTACTAATATATAGTTTATTTGATTTTAATTGCGGCTAAACCATTATATATTTCTGTTTTATGTTATCGAGTTACTCAGCATTGGCATTTCTTTTAAATGAAATATCAATATTATGTACTCGAAAATAAAATGTCATTATTGTTATGCGTTAGTATGTAGCACAACTAACACATTTTCAAGATTGGCGACAGTAAAGTTCCGATAAATTTTGATTATTCAAAATTGAAAAAAATATAAGTGATTGATCAATATTGAAAATAAAAATTCTTGCTTAAATATAGACAAACATTAGCATCACAATTACAGAAATATGTTTTTTTTTAGGTGGGCATTGAATTTATGGACCTGTACAGCCATTTGATTCCGGTCTATGATGTAGAACCCCTTGAAAAGATTACTGACGCATACCTGGATCAGTACCTTTGGTATGAAGCTGACAAACGAAGATTGTTCCCGCCATGGGTTAAACCTGCAGACACTGAACCACCACCACTTCTGGTCTATAAGTGGTGTCAGGGTATTAATAATTTACAAGATGTCTGGGATGTTAGCGAAGGCGAATGTAATGTTTTGCTGGAATCCAAGTTTGAGAAACTTTATGAGAAGATCGATTTGACGTTACTCAATCGTCTACTTCGTTTGATCGTCGATCACAATATTGCCGATTATATGACAGCCAAAAACAACGTCGTCATAAATTACAAAGACATGAACCATACTAACAGTTACGGTATCATTAGAGGTTTACAATTTGCTTCTTTCATTGCTCAATACTATGGACTTGTGTTAGATCTATTGGTACTTGGTCTACAAAGAGCTAGTGAAATGGCTGGTCCTCCACAAATGCCAAACGATTTCCTGACCTTCCAGGTGAGATTTTCTTATTTGTTAATTTGTTAAGTTTTTTATATCGCAAAGTTACTTTACTATTTATCATTTATAATTATTAAAAATCATTATAACTTAATTTTAATGAAAATCAAGTTTTTATTCATTTTTAGCTTTTAATTAATAATTAGTTTAATACTTAACTTTTCATTTTTTTATAACTAGACGTTTTATTTATACAAAAACCTTACGATATGTGACGTGATAAAAAATTGTGTGCTTCGAAAAAAGTAAGGCTAGCGTAGCACTTGAACGGTATAAAGAATACCCACCGATATCATTGAGAATAGCTCAGTGGGTAAAGAGCTTGACTCTTACGCAGAAGGCTCAGGTTCGATTCCCGTTGCCTACCGTTACATACTTACTAAAATTTTTTTAAAAGACCGAGTTCCAGGATATCGATGTTTTTAATCATTAAAATATTGACCTATCAGAACTCGAAGATAAATGGTCCTATTTGCCCTGCGTTAGTGTGATTGTTATCTAATGCAGTTTCCTAAAAGACAACAATTTTTTTGATTAACTTTAATTAAAATATTTTTTAATATAATAAAAAACATTTATTAGTGATGATAATGTTTAAATTAACAAATATGAATAGATATTGAATTATTTTTATTTAACATTATGGTTTTAAATAAATAAATACAAAGCAACTTTGTAAAATTATACGCTTATCAGAGATATTCTGTAATAAAAGTATTATAAGTTATTATTATAATATATTTTACATATTAAAGTTTTTTAATTTGTTTAGGACGTGGCTACGGAATCGGCTCATCCGATCCGTTTATACTGTCGTTACGTCGAGAGGATCCACGTCTTTTTGCGCTTCACTGCAGACGAAGCTCGCGATCTCATTCAACGTTACTTGACTGAACATCCTGATCCAAACAACGAGAACATCGTTGGTTATAACAACAAGAAATGCTGGCCACGAGATGCGCGTATGCGTCTCATGAAGCACGATGTGAATCTTGGTCGTGCTGTATTCTGGGACATCAAGAATCGTCTACCTAGATCCACAACTACCGTCCAATGGGAGAGCAGCTTTGTCAGCGTTTACAGCAAAGACAATCCGAACTTGTTGTTTAACATGAGTGGCTTTGAATGCCGCATTCTGCCTAAGTGTAGAATGACTCACGAAGAATTTACACATAAGGATGGTGTATGGAATTTGCAAAATGAAGTGACGAAGGAGCGTACAGCACAATGCTTCCTCAGAGTTGACGATGAAAGTTTACAGAGATTCCATAACCGTGTGAGGCAGATTCTTATGGCATCTGGATCAACCACCTTTACGAAGATTGTCAACAAATGGAATACGGCACTTATTGGTCTTATGACATACTTCCGTGAAGCTGTTGTAAATACCCAAGAGCTCTTAGACTTGCTTGTCAAATGCGAGAATAAAATTCAAACGCGTATCAAGATCGGTCTCAATTCCAAAATGCCTTCAAGATTCCCTCCTGTCGTTTTTTATACGCCAAAAGAATTGGGAGGTTTAGGTATGTTGTCAATGGGTCACGTGCTTATTCCACAATCAGATTTGAGATGGTCCAAGCAAACAGACGTCGGAATTACTCATTTCCGTTCTGGTATGAGCCACGATGAGGATCAACTGATCCCTAACTTGTACAGATATATTCAGCCATGGGAATCAGAATTTATTGATTCACAAAGAGTGTGGGCTGAGTATGCCCTGAAGAGACAAGAAGCCAATGCGCAAAATCGTAGATTAACGCTAGAAGATTTAGAAGACAGTTGGGATCGTGGTATTCCCAGGATCAATACATTGTTCCAGAAAGACAGACACACATTGGCTTACGATAAAGGATGGAGAATCAGGACCGAATTTAAGCAATATCAAGTGAGTTTATTAATTTATATTTAAAATCAATATTACTTTTTTAATTCTTTGAATAATTATAATGTAGAGAACATTATTTATTCTTGTTACTTTAATATTAATTTACAATTTATTATTTTTATATCATAATGAATATAATGATGAATTGCGTAGGGGTCCTGAAATCAACTGCTATGTGAGTTGACAGCTGTAGTATCTGTGATGTTTTGTCCGAGACGAAAGGTCAAGTGCTGCAGTTGGATCAAACGCTAATCTGAATATTATATTAATACAGATTACAATATACAAAAATATTGAACTATTCATTAACTGTTGCAACATTAGATATTTATTCCACCTTAAATGATTGCATA
The DNA here is from genome assembly GCA_036873485.1 of Torymus texanus. Lineage (NCBI taxonomy): Eukaryota > Metazoa > Arthropoda > Insecta > Hymenoptera > Torymidae > Torymus > Torymus texanus. Next base: position 9,768,642 of record JAYJLV010000011.1, read on the forward strand.
GGTTCTGAAACAAAATCCATTCTGGTGGACTCATCAACGCCATGACGGTAAACTGTGGAATTTGAACAACTACAGAACTGACATGATCCAAGCACTGGGTGGAGTAGAAGGTATTTTGGAGCATACATTGTTCAAGGGCACATATTTCCCAACATGGGAAGGTCTTTTCTGGTAAATAAAAATAATTAATTTATAAGCATATTTTCATTTTCTGCATTTTTAAATATATTAATATGGGGATATTATCTTTTTAGGGAAAAAGCATCAGGTTTTGAAGAGTCGATGAAGTACAAAAAACTGACCAATGCTCAGCGATCTGGTTTGAACCAAATTCCCAATCGTCGATTTACGTTATGGTGGTCACCGACTATCAACAGAGCCAACGTATACGTCGGTTTCCAGGTAATTTATTTTTCATTAAAGTGATAAAATTATACAAAATTCTTTTCAATAACTAATTCCGAATAAAACTATTTTAGGTACAATTAGATTTGACCGGAATTTTCATGCATGGTAAAATTCCAACACTGAAGATCTCGCTCATTCAAATCTTCCGTGCTCATTTGTGGCAAAAAGTACACGAATCCATTGTCATGGATCTTTGTCAAGTTTTTGATCAAGAACTTGATGCCCTTGAAATCGAAACAGTACAAAAAGAAACCATTCACCCTCGAAAATCCTATAAAATGAATTCTTCTTGTGCTGACATTTTACTTTTCTCGGCCTATAAGTGGAATGTTTCACGACCTTCCCTTTTAGCTGACTCTAAAGACGTTATGGATAACACGACGACTCAGAAGTATTGGATAGATGTACAACTTCGATGGGGTGATTATGACTCCCACGATATTGAACGATACGCTCGAGCAAAATTCCTTGACTATACCACCGATAACATGTCTATTTATCCATCACCTACAGGATTGTTAATTGCTATTGACTTAGCTTACAATCTTCATAGTGCTTATGGTAACTGGTTCCCTGGTTGTAAGCCTCTTATCCAGCAAGCTATGGCTAAAATTATGAAGGCAAATCCGGCGTTGTATGTACTTCGAGAACGTATTAGAAAAGCCCTGCAACTGTATTCTTCAGAACCCACCGAACCTTACTTATCTTCGCAAAATTATGGAGAACTGTTCTGCAACCAAATTATCTGGTTCGTTGATGACACAAATGTATACCGTGTTACTATTCACAAAACGTTCGAAGGTAACTTAACAACGAAACCTATCAATGGAGCTATTTTCATCTTCAATCCAAGAACCGGTCAGCTCTTCCTTAAGATTATTCATACATCAGTATGGGCAGGTCAGAAACGTTTAGGTCAGTTAGCCAAATGGAAGACTGCTGAGGAAGTTGCAGCTTTGATTCGATCGCTTCCCGTAGAAGAACAGCCGAAACAGATTATTGTAACGAGAAAGGGTATGTTGGATCCTCTTGAGGTGCATTTGCTTGACTTCCCCAATATCGTTATCAAAGGATCCGAATTACAACTTCCCTTCCAGGCTTGTTTGAAGGTAGAAAAATTCGGTGATTTGATCTTAAAGGCCACTGAACCTCAGATGGTACTGTTCAATCTATACGACGATTGGTTGAAAACTATTTCATCTTACACTGCATTCTCGCGTCTCATTCTTATTCTTCGAGCTTTGCACGTCAACACAGAAAGGACAAAGGTTGTATTGAAACCAGACAAGACAACTATTACTGAACCTCATCACATCTGGCCATCATTGACAGACGATGAGTGGGTAAAGGTTGAAGTCCAACTTAAAGATCTCATCCTTGCCGACTACGGAAAGAAGAATAACGTGAATGTTGCATCTCTCACACAATCTGAAATCCGTGATATTATTCTCGGTATGGAAATTAGTGCACCGTCAGCTCAGCGTCAACAAATTGCTGAAATTGAAAAACAGACAAAGGAGCAATCGCAGCTTACGGCCACGACAACAAGAACAGTCAACAAGCATGGTGACGAGATCATTACAGCAACGACGTCGAATTACGAGACTCAATCATTCAGTTCGAAAACAGAATGGCGTATTCGAGCTATTTCCTCTACGAATTTGCACTTGCGAACGAATCACATTTATGTATCATCTGATGACATCAAAGAAACTGGATACACGTATATTTTGCCAAAGAACGTCCTTAAGAAATTTGTTACGATCTCAGATTTGCGAGCCCAGGTACATTTTTTGTTTTTTCTCTGCTATATATCACATAATTTTCAATATTATATTTATTATTACTAATCTTTTATCTTTTAATAGATCGCAGGATATTTGTATGGCGTTAGTCCACCTGATAACCCTCAAGTCAAAGAAATTAGGTGTATTGTCATGCCTCCGCAGTGGGGTACACATCAAACTGTGCACTTACCTAATATGCTACCTAATCATCAGTATCTTAAAGAGATGGAGCCTCTTGGGTGGATACATACACAACCGAACGAGTTGCCACAACTGTCTCCTCAAGTAAGATAATAGATTTTTTAACAATAATTTTTCTGTTATTGTAAATATATGGTTTCTTAATAACAATGATTATTTCACAGGATATATCAACTCATGCTCGAGTAATGGCAGAAAACCCTGCATGGGATGGAGAAAAGACAATTGTAATAACATGCAGTTTTACGCCAGGCTCATGTTCTCTTACGGCATACAAACTTACTCCAAGGTTAGTTTTCAGTTTAATTTTTTATTTTAACTTAATTTTTATATATAACTTAACATTAATTTAATTTTTAGCGGTTTTGAATGGGGAAAGCAAAATACGGATAAAGGCAATAATCCTAAAGGATATCTTCCTAGCCATTATGAAAAAGTTCAAATGCTGTTATCTGACAGATTCCTTGGGTTCTTCATGGTACCAAGTCAGGGATCTTGGAATTATAATTTCATGGGTAAGAAGAAAACGTAATTTTTTTATTAGTTTCAATATTTCATGTAAAACAATTTTTATTTTAATTTCAGGTGTAAGACATGACCCTAATATGAAATACGAACTTCAATTGGTCAACCCGAAAGAATTCTATAGTGAAGTACATCGACCTGCCCATTTCTTGAATTTTGCCAGTCTTGAGGATGGTGACGGTGTCAGTGCTGACCGAGAAGACATGTACAGTTAAACAATTAAGGACAATGAGACGTTTGTGTAAATAGTTTTACTTATAATTAAAAAAAAAAAAGACCGTTGGACATGATGTTGATGTAATTACATTATTAATACTTTGCAAAGTATTTTATTCGTTTTATTTTCTTTACTTCTCTAAATTTAATTTATGTAGATTCTTATCATGTCCCTAAATATTGTAACTCACATACTTATAGATCAATTTTGTAATGTAATAAACAAAAACAGTTTCCAAAATAAATAATTCTTATGAATACTTGTTTTTCTCTTAACAATTATCTGAACAATATCAACATGAATTAGAAAAAGTACCTTCTATCACTTTTTCATCATGATATTAATTAATGGCTGTAAACAAAAAGTGAATATTCATATTTTTTTCTTATATATAGGTATTAAATATTTTCTATAATAATATATATCATCATTGTAATAATTACTTAATAAATTTTCCCTATTGTTGTAATAATAATTTCTATTGATAACATTTATTAAACATTAAATTTAATCGATTGTTAATCAGACCTTGATTGGAAATTATTACACTGTCAATTAAAATTTAAAAAGCGTCAAAACTTTGAGTTTTCATATAGTTATCCTTGTGTTTAATATTACTTTAGACCACTAGGTGGCCTAACGTAAGTTAATTAAAATTCGCAAGCGGCGAAACGAAGGATCGATCTGTATATAAGGAAAAGTGAACGACTCGTGCTTAGGGTCGGCACCTTGATGAGGCAACCACCCAGACCCCGACTTTCTGTCCTAACCAACAGGTAGGGGTCGGGTAAACCCAATAACCCAAATTTGAATGTGATAGGTTTTCTTCGTCACTTGGGTTGACCTTCGCTCAGGCGTAAACAACTTGAAAGTGGCGGATGTTGTCTCGGTCCGGCTTTCTTTTTGGTAAGTATATTATTTTGCAGGTTACACGAAGTGCAATAATAATATAAAATAATAATATACAATAATAATAATAAGTACAAAATAAGTAACTTTAAGCCCATAAACTTGCAGAACTAAAAAAAACATTTATAATTTTTACTTGCCTTCTAATTTGGAGAGAATCCGCGGTCCTTGATATATTATAATATTTTAATAGGGTTTATCATGTTAATAAAAGATAGTAAACAAGGGTGCAATAAATCAATAAACAAAGTTTTATACAAAATCAGGTTCAGTATATTTTATACACATTTAGACATTAAAAATTACAAATTTATCGTCAAAGAAAATGTAAACCATGTAAATTGTACTTTGCGATAAATAAATGCACGGTAAGCTCAATGAAATAACTCGACTGCGCATCCGTTCAATTCCGTGTTACTGTCATTTTGTAAAGTTTCTTGTCTCATGTTCCCGATGCAATTGACTCACACCAACGATAGAACCATATATATACGCACAATATGACTTACACACTAATAAGATTGATAATCACACGAATATCATGTCTTTTCACATAAACGTGTAGAGGTAACGTCAAAACGATTGTAAAAGATCGAACCACAAGTAAGAATATAAGATTATTTGACTAGAAAGAAGCAGTAACGAGTCAAACTGCATCGAGGTCGCGATCGATCTCATTTTATCATATACTCTTTTTAAAGCACCCTGATAGCCAAACTAGCTTTATGCATTTTTATTATGGCATTGTAGATAGGTCTTTCAGCACATAACTGTAAAGCGCTAATCTCTTCGAGATGAACAAAATAATGTACATGTACTTTTTAAATGTCACCATTATGCTTACGTGTAAGATAATGCCCAGCATTATCAAAAAATACAATTAATCTTTACACTGTATGATTTATTTTCTAAAGATTAAGTGGAAAAGTTTTGTTTAAATGTGTAACACTAAGTATATGCTAGTTATATTATTTTGAGAAATACTTCAAACAATCTGTCGATATAAGTGTCTTAAATTTAATTTAAACTATGTCATTAAAAAAAAACGTAAAAGATAATCACTTGATAACATTTGGTAAAAAAAATAATTTAAATCCGTATTTCTAATAGAGAAACATACATTTTTGTAAAAATTTTGTCTTAATTTCGTTGAAACAATGCTTTTAAATTTTAATTATCTAATTTTTAACATTTATCAAAATTAAAAATTGTAAAAAAGTACAAAAGTTTTACAACAAGATTTTAACATAAAAACGAATAAGAAATATGTGAAAATCAATTATAATGGCATCATAATATAGATAAGAAAAATTCCTAATATATAAACGTTAGCTTTGATTAACGACTAATTAATCCTGGTAACAATAGCTATATAGATGACTTGTCTATCCTATTTCAAAACATTAAAATAAAAATACAATTACTTATAAGTCGCGTTCGTATTAATAAGTTTATAGAAAAATAATCCTGTTTGAGAAAATTACAGGATTGTTCATTATACGCTATTTGATTCTGTATGAAAATATGACAAACATGTCCATCTTTTTAATATATATTTGTGATCTTTTTGTAACGCTTTGTTGTTTTTCTTTTTTTTTTTTTTTTTTTGAGGTATCGTGAATTGTATCGTCAATCGTGTAATTTTTATCGTATGCAGTATAAGGCAGTTTATAAAAGTATTTTATTCTCTTTGTAAGTAGACGATCTTTGCTTACTAGCTTGAACTAAAAGAATTAATCTTTCAAACTTAAAGGAAACCTATCGAGGTGTCCGCCTCCGATTTTCCTGAGTTTTTGAAATATCATAGAGCATCAAAAAATAAAAGACACGTATTTTTTTTATCGGCCCAATCCGATTTTAAAGAGGTGAAAACCGCCCCTAAAGTTTACCCCCGAAAGCGGTTTTTTTAGATATCTTAAGTTCTAGTTAATGTTTTGAAATGAAACAAAATGCAAAATACTTCTCTTTGAATGACGAA
>JAYJLV010000011.1:9774766-9793734 GCA_036873485.1 Torymus texanus
GGGGTAAACAACCCCTTAGGCGCAGAATACTTTCGTACTGTTAAAATAAATATTTTATGTTATATAGTGCATAATTTATTTTTATTTAGGCTAATTTTTTCTGTGAGACCAATTTCCTATTAAAGGGGTGAAACGTACCCCTAAAATTCACCTCCAAAAAACCTGTAAAAAACAAAATGGAAAATAGTTCTGTTTGAAATGCAAAATTACCCGTGGGTTAGCAACCCTTATATTTTATTACGGAAAATTTTTTGGCATGTTATATTATATTTCATTTCTGCTTCTTCTAAATACTTATTTTTAAGTAAATATTTTACCCATTTCTATTTATATAATTGAATAAGCGATTATTTGCAAGCCCATCTTGGAATCATGGATAAAAATTTTGTTTATTTCAAAACATTAACTAGAACTTAAGATATCTAAAAAAAACCGCTTTAGGGGTAAACTTTAGGGTCGGTTTTCACCCCTTTAAAATCGGATTGGGCCGATAAAAAAATACGTGTCTCTTATTTTTTGATCCTCAACAACATATCAAAAACTCAGGAAAATCGGAGGCGGACACCTCGATTGGTTTCCTTGTTAGTGTATCGCTTAAAATACTTGGTAAAATTATATCTCAGTTTCTTATACCTAATACAAATTTTTTATTATTTTGAAATAGCTTTGCATAATCGTTGGAAATTTCGAACAAATAATTAAAACATTAATAATGTACAAAGATTATATTAATACTCTTAAACAAAACGGAAATCATCTTTCTTCGAGCACATGAAAATACTTATTGATAAAAAAAAAAAAGAATTATAATGTAGAATAATTATACTTATAAAATACTAGAAAGGTCACGATAAAAAAAATTAAAACGTATACTATCATTGGTAAAATCAGAAACTCTACTTCAAAATAATAAAAGACGCCCGCATGTATACGGTGAACATATGGTACTCGCAAGGGAACTTTTCCAAGTATCTCTCTCCGATTTCCTTGAAAGTTTTGTCTTCTATTCAACTTTTTTAGATAAAAAAATGTAAGTTGTTTCTAATAAAAATATGAAGTTGCCACAATGATACAACAATATTTTTACACCATTCACAAGTAATTACTGTAATGTCTTTACATATATCACACGCATATTCTGGTATTGTATGAAAGCTAAAATCAAGAAACTTTTAAAATTTTGAGAAAATTCTATTTTAGGTGATATACCTGGAGAGATACTCTTGTCAAAGAATCGTAGATCCATTTATCAGCGTGGATCCCCCTCCCCTCCCCTCCCCAGTGTAGATATATACATTTACACTCGCTTACAGTGACTTTTATGATCTTTTTGGCTATCAGGAGAAGAAAGCGCGTTCGCCTGCGCAAGGCTACGCCGCGCGACGTAAAGAAGTACAAAACAAGAAAGAAGGAAAAACACGAAAGAAAGAGACGGATGAAACTCCAAGCCTTCCCACATATCCCTCCTCTCTTCCTTTTTTAATAATTCAGATGCAGTCGCTCTCGTCGGTCACTGCGGACTTGGCGCGATAGGACTCAGCGTAAGGATTTGTCTTCTCCTGGAGCTGGGCGGCAGTCGTGGTGACGCAGGTAGCGCGCGACGTCGAGCTCGTAGGTCGCGAAGTCGAGTTACGGGAGAGAAAATTTCCCTTGCACCCGAAGCGTTTCATCAGCAGTCGCTTAATCTTGTCCTTCCACACAAAGATGATGAAGATTATCACGCCCTGGAGGGTGTTGGTCAGGTCGGTGATGTACCAGACGGATTTGGGTAGATTCGTGCCCTCGCACAGCCACGAGATTATCTCCATGGACCAGTTGATACCCATCACGATGAACAGCTTCAAGTAGAGGTTGAACCTGTATGAACAGACAGAAAGTTTCCAAGTCGTTAATCATCGAGCTGTTGCAGCGGTAAGTTTGTTGATCTGCTTTACGGTTTTTATATCCGCAGGATTTTTTCGCGCGCATATGCCGGAGTTGCGAATTTTTTTTTCAGAAAGATAATGTTACGGTTCTGAGAATTAAAATGTGTGAATAATGTATTTGCGTGGATGAATGATTGTCTTATAAGTGCGTTTTGTTGTTTCACTTTCGTTCTATTGAAAATTCACATTTTCTTTTCAAACAGAAAGCGCGAGATCGTTTTAAAGAAGTTGGATTTTCATCGATTAGCGATGCAAATAGAGCATGCTTTCAAAGCATCGGAGAATATTTTGCGTAAACAGTGCAGCCCCTGCGTTTATTCGTTCAGAGGTGGCTTTTGTAAATACGAAAACAGCCGGAACGTGGCGAACCGCCTTTCATTGACGATTATGCGACGCAAATTTGTTGCGCGAAAACGCGGTAAACGGATTCCAAGTCCGCGTCCCAGTTATCGATTTCCGATGCGTAAACACGAGAGAATCTTTTGCGTAAACGGTGAGAGATGCTGTAGTTGCAAGAAAACATGATTTAGTTTTTTTCCTTAATTTTTTACACTAAAGTATACATTGAAAGAATTTCTATGAATTATTTGACTGCCATTGAAGCTGCGTGAATGACATTTAACATTACGCATCATTAAAGTTTAATAGCCAACTGTCGAATAATATATCGATAGTGAAATTCTTCGGAGTGTGTTTTATGAGCGAGCATTAAAACTTTACTGATCTTTATATAAGACAAGAAAATTATGAATCCTTAAGACTGTGTTAGGAAAATTATAGCTTGATGATTTAATTTTATTACACTTTGTAGATTATACACTAAGACGAAAATTAAAAGATTGATTTTTTCTCTTTTTTAATTTATTTTAATCTAGTTTATGATAATTTTTTTCAATGAAATAAGTAAAAAGTTTATTTGTTAATAAAGATTCTTATTACCAATAAAATTTCAATCCATCACATTTAAATTTTTGCAAACGGTGTGCATTCCACGCTTTTACCGACAATTTCCTCCCGTTTATTTTTTGCTGACTAATCAAATAAAGTTGTCCTACTTAATTAAGGTACACCCTACGTAATTGAATCTCTATTAGTCTATATACTGAAACTTAAGTTTCCTCTCACTAAGAGGCAATAACTTACAATCTTAGGGATTGCTTTCCAAATGATCAGTGGAATCTTGTCGAATAAATTGAGTAACTTGAAAGTATAATAGTACTTGCATAAAATGTAATAGAAATAATAAATGAAATACTTATAACTAACTTTAATTTTTTTCAAGTTTTATTAATTATATGATTAATTAAAAATCAATTATTATAATAAATAAGTTTTTTATTTTGTGTTGAATTATTTAAAAATTCTTTTACTATTATATAGAAATATCTGCACAGTACTTTTTAATAAAACCAAATCAACATTTTTTGAAGCTAGTTTTGAATGCACTGTATTCAAATTTTCCGATTGGATTATACATCGTTTCCTATTAATAATTGTATTTTTAAAACAATCGCAAACGGAATCCAATAACAACAACACAGCAGTTTCCATGAATATTTGCATGACGTACTCAAAGAAAACCATTGTGAACTTTGAGAATAAATCAATTAAACTTTTTCTTTAATACTCAAATTCATTTATACAAACGCAAACGTATTCGTTATCTTACACTGAGAGAAATGATATAATACAAATTAATATAATGCATAGTAACGCTGTAACATACTTGAAAAATAAAAAAAATTACTAAATTTATAATAAAAATTGCTATGTACAGGCAAATTTTTATTATGTTCATAGCAATTTTTACTATATAGAATATAGTAAATTTTTTTGATTTTTCAAATGTGTAACTCGTTACTATGCATTATAATAATTTTTATTATATCATTTCTCTCAGTGAACATACTAATTTTTTATCTTTCTTATAATTTCTAAACGAAACAATTTAACTTTTTCATAACAATATAATTGTATACGCACCACTGCTTGTTATCATCGTGGCGTCTGCTGTCGCTGCCTTTCAACTGGCGGGCCGTGTCTTTCTTGTGCCGGATGATTTTGAGAGCAGTCAGGATAAACAGGCAGATATTGCAGACCACCGTCACCCCCATGGGGCCGTAAAAATATATGGCCCTCGCTGCGCGACCTGTCGACCAAACACGTCACAATACATATATACCTGTAAAAAGCTTAAAAACAGCGCATGGGACTTCATGTACCCCCTTTCGCGCTCGAACGATCACAGTTTATTTCAATTTTAACGCCCTCGCGTTTTGTTCCTTTAGTGTTAATAATAGGAGTGGTATATATCTCTACTGCGTATATAAAAATACGCGCATTCTCGCGGAATTGAAGTAATTTTTCACGATAAAAGTTTGAATTTTATGTTTCTGTTTGCCGTGCGCACGCGTTCGTTATGACGTTTAGTAGAGTTTTTAAATTGTGGCCTTTTTCTGTCGCGGTATTTGCATTTTAAACTGTCTTCGTAAAAGTCCCAATGTCGCGAGTTAAAATTTAATAATTAGAAAACGTCACTAACAAAGTGAACGTAGGATTACTTTTGAAAAAAAAGTTTCACGTACTATTCTCTTTAACGCTATTCTCAAACTTGTAATGCTATCTGGTCTCCCTCCCGTTGCTTTTTCCCTAAAGGAGTTCGCACAAGTTAATCTTGAAATTCAAATTTTCGCGGCGTTACAATACACCGGATTACTTTGTACCGAAGCGTGCGCCATTCTCGTGAAAATTAAGTCGACCTAATTTCTTTTCTCTTAGAAATACGCATGGATACGGCACATATTCTTCCATTTACTCTTTTTCCGGATGACTTTTGAGACTGTTACCGAGAAAAACACTCGAGCGGCCGGGTTAAGTGGTCACAAAATTTGTCACGTATCCAAGCGATTTTACGAAGAAAATCGGAACTCTTCTTCGCACTCGGTATATGGTATTCTAAACTTTCATCGTTATTCAAAGCACGCGGACACTTTTAAGAAGTTGTCTCGGGCGACAATCAACGCGTCCCTTTAGAAAAAAACAGAATGGAGTACGTGAAACGGACATAAAACATGCTATTAAATGTACGTTATAATATATATATATATACACGGTTCTTACAGGCGCTTCTTCTTTTGAGAAACTACGAGAGATAAACCTACTGTAAGCTAAATACGCGTAGGCGATTCAGTACTATATATTTAAAGTAATAGTCGCTTCATCTTTGTATATATAGTTTCGCTTTGTCATCTGAACTCTAACTTTAAAAATAACCCGAAATGAAAATTTTAAAATACTTCTTTAAACCGATTAGAACAAGAATTTTATTTTATTTTTATATTATTATTAAATTAAAAAAATCAATGAACACTAAACTCGGTTATACTTTTATTTTCACCTGAATGAAATATTCCACTTTACCGCCAACCTCATACCGCAACAAGCTCCAAAATAATAGATTTACCGCTTGGAATGAGACTCTACATATTTGACGAAAACAATATGTACAACTGCTCGGCCAGTTGCTCGCGCCCACCCCCGCGCCTGCGCGAAATGAAAGTTTAATCAAAAAGCTAGCGCAGAGTTGTGCGTCACTTACTATTGAACCAGCAGCTGCCGACGCCAAATTCTGGACGAATGAGGTGCTCGGGTATACCAGGTACCAGGTCCATCACCATGCAGACACCGGTGAGTATGGTAGCACAGCCCCAGGCGTAGATCGAGTACATGATGAATTTCTTGCGCTCGCGTTGCTTCACGCTACCGTGGAGGGACCGGAAGCCGCTGAAACAGCCAAAGTTTGCTAGTTATAAGAATGCTGGTAATGCCTTTACGGATACTTTTTCATCAATTTTCCTCTAATATGTATATAAGAGAGAGGTATCGGTTATTTTTGAGGGATATACAATGCATTGTGCACACTATATGTAAGGTACTATTGTATAAAATGAGCTAATAATACATGTATATTACACTGCGATGTGTAAGATTTCAAATTGTGTATGAGTGGCTGAAAAATGCGTTGTGGAAGATGTGGGTGTCGTGATATACAAAATTTTCAGTTGCAGCATTCAACTTCTAATACCTGAGTAACTATAAAGCTTTACAGCACACTACTATACATAATATATGGTTGTTCTAATTACGAGTTGTCTTATATAGTTAAATAGTGGGTTTTTTTCTTACCGAATTTTTCAAATTCCATTTAATTGTAATAGCATGGATAGTAAAAAATATAATTTTATTAATTACTTGGTTATTTAATTAATAGGTGAAATAAAAATTTTAACAACATTCGGCATTTCGAGAAATATAGAAGTGAACGAAAATAAGTTTCGCAATATTCCTTAATCCTTGGAAGATATATCCACAAGTTTGAAATAGTTAAATAATTTTGTTTACTTTAGATTTTATTTATAGTGCGTACCTCGAAAGTATTAGAAGTTTCAATACAACTAAAATATCTTACTAAACTAACATTTCAAGAGTATCTTGAGATGCAGCAAGAAAGAAAATTGGAAATGTGTCCACATTTATAAAAGAGGAAAGTTTGTTTCTAAAAGAAATGATCAGGTCTATTTACTCTTCCAAAAGAATTTCGAAAGCTTATTTTTGCTATCAATCATATTATGTTTCAAACTTTATTTCGATAGGCTTGCTATATTACTCTCATCATTTTCATTCAACGCTCAAAATTACTTTAAAATACAGCATAATAAGAATCTACGTAATAATAACAAATGCAATTGCAAAATTTACTTCTACTGTATATTATTGAACGAAAGTATGGCATTTGAAAAAAATCCAGCACTATGTAATTTAAGAAATTCATTATGCAGGCACTATTCAGTTTGCAAAAAAATCTCGCGAAACAAGTATAATAAACGCATTTAACACACCGAGAAAAATGCAAGTCAAGAAACTACTCGCTATTCTACTCGTGCACTACTTTTACAAACACAAAAAAAAATGCATGTATAATATATATATATATATGTATATAATAAAATGCAAATGGAAGAGAAGAAGACTATTGATCATATACGGATGCGACTCTCACCAGTAGTTATTCGGTACTTTTATCATCGCCGTTTGCAGGCTAGCAAGAGAGAAAGAAAAAAAACATATACACATTTCGCTTTAATAAATGATCGCTCTTGACGGAGATTTATGTGCTATAAAACGCTGAGTGAAATGAAATTACAAATCTGATATTCAATATTCTGCCGACTGCGCGTTATACACACACGCACTGCTAGTTATAGGTATCAAAAGCTGTCTATTATTATTAAATTTGTACACGCGCACGCGGGTACTGTGAGACATGACGGGGATTCACACGTCTCGTTAACAGCTCATATATAAGAATATATAAATTTCATCATTTGCAAGAGGCCTTCGATCGTTCCTAGGCCCCAATCGATTATGTTTGCATTTTTACCATCGCATAATACTTCCTAGAAATAACTATAATATACTCGCTTACATCAATATTATTCTGATTGAGAGAACGAAATGTTTTGTCAAGTTCACCGTATAGTTTTTATTTTTTCTTACACCATGACAGGATACTCGCATTATCATATCGCGCTATATCATTTATTTTTCTCACTCCCATCGTATAGACACTTTGCGCACACGAACCTACGTACACATACCGCGTCCATATATATATATGACGCAGCTCTTTCCTCTCCGTCATCACCCACAAGATAATATATTTAAAAAACGCAGCGTGCAGACACAAGGCTGCGCGAATATCATTGTAAACAGCCGCAAGTTACAAGTATATATGTATTATATACTAATGAAAAACCGCATGTAATCCTCTTCCCGAGAAAACCAATTAAACAAATGGCTCTCTCTAGGCTCTCTCCCTGCGTATTTATTAATTAATGCATCACATCAGTGATATATACGTGGTGGCCCGCCCTTATAGCGAGCGATTTGCGCGTTACACCTACTTTTTCGACGCATCGCCGACAACTCCGTTAAACTCGATTCGCTGGCTACGCGGTATATTATGGCTGCACGCGAGAAATAGACGATGACACCGCGCGTCCACGCCTTTTACGACGCTCGCGGGAAATTCCTTTAACGCGCGCAAAACTCTATCGTGTGTGTGTGTGTGTGTGTGTATATAAGTACGCAAGTCGCGTAGTGTCTGTTAGAGGCGAGACACTCTTTACGGCTTGTGCAATTAGCTCTGTCTGTCTCTCTCTCTATTTGTGTATATAGTTCGGACTTCGCCGCGCGCGTCGTTTCACCATAAGTTACGATGGCTGGTAAGTATTGCCCGAGCGATAGAATACGCACGGACTATGTTTGCACACGCGCGCGTGATCGCGTACGTTATAGAGCTTGTTAGCTTTAATTGAAATTTGAAATTAGGAATCTGTTGTATGGGAGAAGAGGAGTATCGAAGTAAAGGGGGTTGGTGCAAACGATGTTTTTCCTCGCCACACTGACACACGAGTGAATGCAAACGTTTGTTTTGAAGTTTCTTGTTATCCCGCACATAAACTGTGATGTGTTTGAGGAACTAATTAGGTAAAAAAAAAATTGTCAGTTGAATGTGTGTGTATATCGTAAATTTTCAAATTAATGTCGACAAATTTCCATGTTTATAATAGTTGTCAGCCTTGTTGAAGTTTGTTTAAATGCCAGTTTGTTATCGTTAGCTATAATGACTCTTATTAAAGTTATATTATTCGGCGGTGATGGTTATGCGTCATATTTCTGATTCATGACAGATTGTAACGTAATGCCAGTTTTGTCGGTTAGTTTCACTTTTATAGTAAACATGTAGTGATAAATTCAAATGTAATTGACTCATTGATATATATCATGTTAAAGTATATTTTAATTTTGTTTAGTTGAATTAAATTTATTTAATAAAGTTTTATTAAATTTTATTACACTGTTTTACTGTATAATTAATTTTTAATTTTACAAATTATAAAAGAAGATGTTCAAATTTTTCATTCTTTTTATTCTTTATACTGTGATAAAAATAAAAAATCTCATATTACCTAACGACATATCGATTCTGGTATAAAGTTATCTTTACACCCATATTCATCGACGGTACTCTGTTCTAACGTAGTGTAAAGTTTCTAAAATACGACGTCATTAAAATTGGTTATCATAAGAAAACATATGCGTGCAAACTTTCATAAGTTTGCCATATTATTTTATAGCATCAATATTATAGTGTTTCGTTCAAATGTCAAGAATATTAAAGAAAACATATAAAACATATATAAATAGCGACTAAATATTTAAAAATTCAACTTTTCATCACAATACCGACATTCCACAAAATACAATGCGCATCTTCCGAAACTCGTAAATTTTCCCCAAACCATTACAAACCTGCACACTTACACGTTTATTCTCTTTTCTTATCGACCACGCCAAACCCTTTAAATCATCATCGCGAAACAAAAAAAACGAAGAACTTTTTCCCGTTACCACGAAACGAGAAAAGAACCTCGGCACTCATCGGCGGAATTGACGCTTATACACACAGTGAGTGCGAGAAAGCAATAATCTGTTCAAACAATCGGCGCCCGAGTCGTCGTGACGCATCATCGCGAGTATAAAAAAAGAGAACTGGCGGCGTTTATTCTCAACTCGCGAACAGTGTTAATCATAAATTGGCGCCGACGTGTTTATATTATACACATCCTAAAAGAAAAAAAAAGTGTCGCCCGTATACAAACACTCTTTCTCTCACGTCGTGATCTATTTGCGAGCAACGCGCAGAGCAAGAGAACGATAGACGGCGAGGTTCTAACGCGCAGCGGGCGGTTCCCTCACTCTCCCTCTCTCCATAATTGATAGTCGCACCCGCTCTTGAACAATGGAGCTTGCTCGCGGCAGAACTGCGCTGCTGCACCCACGCAATTTCCGAAAATTTCCCCGAACCTGTCCACGCGGGGATAGAGGAGGAGGAGGAGAAGGAGTACAGGAGTGTGCGCGCGGGATGGCTTTTCGCTTTATGCTCCATTGACCCACTTGTTCTTGGGATTCTATAGCCCGATGTTCGCGGATCTTTCGCTTGATATCTTCTTTTTTTTTTATTTTCCGATTTAGGAGGTTCTAGGAATGTGCGCGCTCGATTCTCGCTTGGAATCCAAAATGTTTGGCGGACTTCCCTGGTCGTGGTTATCTATAGATACTTTTATTAATTCTGGGTACCGCTTTTTTATTTTACCCTCCTATTTTTCGATAGACCCACACACTTAGAAACCCGCTCTCACGTGTTTTTGTTTTTAGCAACATTTATGCGTATATTTATATATTTTAGACCTGCTTTAATTCATGGAACATCAAGGCGAAGTGGCCCGCCGACATAATTCCGGGGAAATATCGCGTTCCAAAAATTTATCGCAACGACGCGCGCGTTACTTATATACAAAATGCACAACAGCTGCTGCTCACCAACCTGTGCCATGTAACCCGGTGTGTGTGTATGTGCGTTTGGGAAATCCAATGCGGATGATTTTCGTGAAATGAAGGAGAACCGCCACTGCTGTAACGTCCAAGTGACCGCGCAAACATAGGAGATACTTTTATCCCCAGTGTTGATGGCATCGATCGACGTTACAGCCAGCAAACAAATTAATACTGAAAATTAGATTGGTTATTATCAGCCGTGGGTGTCGCTTCCCATTTTTATAATAGATCAAAGAAACCGCTCCCCTCGACGCGTCTCAAATGTGACGTGCAAGTATAATGTACTTGAAAGCGTCTCGTCGGTCGGCCTTGTCACTTGTAATAGAGACACCCTTAATAGTTTTTTTTTTTTGTTACTGTTTTGTAGAAAGCAACACGATTTTCGGCGCATCATCGCGATGTGTTTTGGTTCTGCGAGTGACATCAACGTTGTCGCGAGGATTTTTTTTTTTTCTTTTTTTTATCGAATGTTCGTAAAAAGAGATATTTATGTGAAGAGTCGTTCCCGTATCCGAGCGTATCTCTTATTGATATGAAGTAAATCCAGATGGTACGTATATAAATGTACACGTATTTATAAATGACATACTTTTTACGATGGTCGTGATGAAAGTGTTTATTATCCTGTTGGTCGTGGACTTTCATTGAATAAAGAAAGCATTGTTTTAATTAAGATGGTGAATCATGTGTTAAACGTAAAACGTAATAGTAAATAACGCTTGGTTAAAATTGAAATATGGAGGCCAAATTCATTTATTGTCGCATTAGCGCCGAGAGTTTAAACTACATTTTTATATCTGTGGCTTCGAGGCATAACCATATGTGTGTGTGTGTGTGTGTGTATGTATGTATGTGTGTGTGTATTTATATATCTGTGGCTTCCAGGAATAACCGAATAAGTCCACTTTTCAACTTTCTGAGAAAAAAGGATTTTAATGTTCAAACTTATATATGTAATATCGGAAGAAACGAGATGAGTCGCGATACTGTACTAGTAAATTGATACTCAAAAAAGTATGGACTTATGTCGTTATGCCAGGAACTCTGGACTTGTCTAATAGTGCTGTTCTCGTTCATTTTTGTACATATTTTTTAATTGAATTACGAAACGTATCAATAAATTACAAAATTAGCAATTGTTTAACGAATTTTTATTACTTAATCAAGAAAATATCTCAAGAAGAAAGTTAAACAGCGCGGACGATCGCAGCAGTCTAATATTGTAAAATTTGAAAATGTTTATAACTTGAAAGTGTATATGAACTTTTTAAATAAACAGGTAAATATATAATAGCCATCCCATTCATATTCAATTAGAATAGATAAAATAAATTACAACTACGATAAAACAAAAAAATGATGGACTTATGTTGTAATGTCGCACAAAAAATCTGAATAATGGACTTATGTGGTTATGTCTCGGAACCACATATATGTATCAAGCGGAACTTTATTCTATTAAACTATGTTAAAGGTATATTTCGATATATCAATTCAAGTACTGGTATTATCGAAAATTAAATCTAAAAGTGGCAAGAATTGCCGCAACACTTTTCTCCTGATAGATATTGATTGTTTTTAGACGCCGCGTAACGTACGCGTTTTCATTAATCAATATTTTCATAAAAATTTGTGATGAATTGTTAGCACGCGACAGTGAATAAAGTAACAGTTTGGTCAGACAGGTGAAAAAAATGGTTGTTGAATGATATAGCAAAATCTATTTGAACCACGAGTATAAATCTAAATTAAAATATAATTGCACTTTCCCAAAACAAAGATTTGAAATTAAATAAATCTTCATTACTTTCAGAACTTCCAACACACGCGATTCAAAAATCATCATCACATTTATGGCATCAAATTTTCATCCGATCCACGTCACTTTTCCAAGAACGTCCTACGATTCATCGCTCTTTCCTAACGGCTTGACTTATTTTACCTTAGAAGCAAACGACTCGGTCACAAATCAAACCGCATGCCAGGCCGAATTAGAATAATTGCTCTGATTTCTCAACTACCTAGATATACTCTATAGCTTGGAAGGTAAACCCGTGCGATCCAAAGCCGAAAAAAGCTCCACGCGATCGAAAACACGGATAACAATGCACACCAGCCGGCGAGAAATACCATCACTCGTGGGTGTAGAGCATCGCAGTGTGTAAGCTTTTGTGTTTCCTCGACGCGTGAATCGCGCCGACGCTAAAATAATAACGTGTCTAGCCCGCGCAGTAGTGCGTTGGCCCCTCACACGGCTCCAGCCTTTTTAAGAGCTTGTGTTTATGAATTTTTCGGCCCGTCAAAACGATACGGCAACTGGTTCACCCTCCTCTAGTTTATTGGTCTTTTTATTCCGTCTCCGGTTCGTACTTATTTTTTTTTTTTTTTTTTTATTTCGTTTCGTTTTGCCTGTAGTGGCCGTGCAGCACTGGCCAAGAATTCGTTTATGTGCAGCGTGAAGCTCACAGTTTTTAGCTGCGCTTGCGGAGGCTTGTAAATACTACAATACTCAAATCGAAATAGTTTTTTCAGTTATTCTTTTTTTTTTATAACAGGATTTTGTTTGTTTGAATGTTCATACGTCGTTTCCGCCAACATTGGAGTTGTAAAATACCGTAGTTTCACTGTTTTACAGTTGAAGTTTTACATTTTATCTATAACTTTAAAAAATATTTTCTCTATATAAATATAAAACATCTTTTTCCTATCTGAAATTAATATTGCAAATAACGTATTTTATTTCCTCCCGCTCATCCATATGAGTCTGTAAGGTTAATTTATTTTAGTCGAACCGGAAAGTAACACTGTAAATTTTTGCCCGAGAAATTTCGCAAAAAACAAAATTTACTGCACAGCCAATACCAGATTGAATCGCACCACCCCTTGCCTACCTCGCGTCCTCGTTCTCTTTTTTTATATTCTTTGCGCAGCTGTCATTGCAGTTTCAATCTCTTTTTTTATAGTGTGTATTGGAGGAATGCGGGCGTCCGGAATCGAAGTTCAACTCTAGCTACGTCCGACGCTTCGCATCGGAGTTTCCACCACGTGCGCACGGATTATCGAAATAGGGAGGGAAATAAGAAGAGGCGAGCGCGGAAATAGCTTTTACGATGTAACTTTTTTTTTCGCGACGCTGGCTTTATTCGATCGTGAAAGCCGATGCTCTCCGGAAAATTGGATTTCCATTTATAATGAGAGCCCCGTACGCGCGCTTTACGGTTTACGTGATGTAGTGCAGAATATATTTAGGTAATTAATTAATAAGATTGTGCGGAAAGACATTTTGTGTGTGTGTATGTGTGTATATGTATGTATGCATTATGAAGGTATGAAGAGACATGCTCGGATAATTTCACCATGACGTAGCTTGATCTGGTTATAATTAGTTTCTATATGCTCATAAGACGTGTGTATACTGAATTGTTCTCGAATCGACCAAAGAAATATTAATTAGATCGAATATCCGTCGGTGAGTAATTGCATTCTACACGTAAATTCAATTAGGAGCGACCTCAAGAGAAAGTTAAAGTAATCTATTATTTAAATCATGAAAAACGTGCTTCGGAAAAGATGTTCTCTGTGTCTGCACAAATTTTACCAAACGAATTTAAGTTGATTTAGGATTGCGTGCTAGTCTAATTTCATCGAATCTCTCGATCGAATAAATATCTATATTTATTAATGGTATTATTGCAAAAAGTATGCAAAATTTACGAAATCAACTCAATACTATATAGGTATAAACTTTGTTAAATTTGCAAACATATACCTTAATTAATTTCGTTTTCATTGCATACGAAAAATCTGTAATATAGAACATATAAAAAATTATAACTACATTAGGCAAATTTTGTTTAATAAAATGGCTAATTAGCTTTTTATCATTTTATGGTTTAATTTTCAAGCATACGTTTTAATTATTAGTATAACAAATCTAATTATCTTAACTAATTATTCTGTTATATTATTCATTAGAAATTTCGAAAGATAAAGCTACTTAGTAGAGTAGAACAAACGTTGCGCGACATAATTAGCATTTTTCAACAGACAATGTTGACTCTAATGATAAAAATGATTGGTGGTAAACATCTTGAATATACATGACGGCATGACAGTTCGCGTGTTTGCTACTCATAATGCTTGAAAGTGCATTGCCTGCGTCAAACAAAAGCTGTCCGTATACCAAAGGCGAACGCTTATCGATTGGAAAGACAGAAAGCAATTAACCCTTCTCAATAAATCTTTTGGCACGTATACAGGTACGGCTATATGTACATTGAAGATGTATGAACGGAAATAAATTTCAGCGTTTCCCCAGAATTCGACTTAACACATTTTTTAATTAGATTGTCCTGAATTGTGTTTACAGGACAACGTGACATTGAAAAAGTATTAGCGACAAAATACGATTTTCGAGGTATTTCTAGCGGAACCGTATTGTTCATTATATTAAGATCTACTTGAAGCTAATAATGTCAAGTGGTATAATATGTCCATTAGATCCCGCCCAATGGGAACAGCTTAATCTCGGGATTACCGAAGTCGTAATGATGTGGAGGCAGCATTATCCCTTTATTCGCTCTCCATTTACGGATTCTCTAACATATTAGTTGTTTCCATCGACTTAGCAACAACTCCATAACTTTAGAGTATGCTAAGTACTTCATAAGCACTTTACTTGCACGGTAATTACAAACTTTATTTCTTATTTCATACGCTGCAGATGTAATAATTTGAGCCCCACAAAGTTTAACAAAAGTAGAAATTTAAACGAACAACAAAGTTTTATAAATTTCTTTAGAACAATTATTTTTAAAAGCATCATAATAGACACTACCACTGTCAAAAGTAATTATTACCATTGTTACAATTACCGAACTTTAGTATTTCTATGTAAAATGAAAATGTCAAGTTTTACGATTCACGACCAATATAATATGAGGTTGATTTAAATACTCCATGAATTTTCATAAATTCTTCAAATTTTATGTATTTCAGTCGCTCGCTCCACAGTCATTTGAAAATTCACGATATTTATAAATCAGTTTTCAGACGTGATTCCGCGTGAGAGAGCTGAACGAAATAGGCCACGACGAAAAGCATTCCAGTGTTTCCTCAATACACACACGCGACTCTAAACTGTTCTGTTTCCCCTCGCACCCATTGCGTACAAAAGATTAAAAAACAATTGCGTGTGCTTACGTTCGAAAATAGAGTCTCACACGCGGCTACAAACAGAATCACGCAACTGTAATACCCGACGTTAAGTAAATTACACCTTTACCAACCCCCGAACCTTCCGAAATATCGAGTGACCTACCAGTCAGGGCAACACCTATACGTTTCAATTAAAATCGACACCAGTCGCACGTCATCGAGAATAAAATAAACTCGTGCGAGCTGTAGTGTATTCGTCTGCCCATCGATTTACCATTTAAAGGTCGTTATACGCGCTCATATATACATTTGATTCGTTCGCTGGTATATTATACGCGAGAAGACACCCGGACTAAAAGAGCATATGTGATGGCGTGATTTCTGTGATAAGCTTATCGAACAGCCAGACGAAATTAAACAAAAGTCCTTCCTTTTTCCCGCTATTGCGCGGCTGCGCCGCGAGACGATCATGCCTGCTGTATATATGTGTGTATGTATATGGAGGGCAGATGTGCGCATTATATTCGGTAATACGAGCGGTTTATCTGCGGAACACAATATCAGCCGACTGCTGGGATTTTCCTCGCCGTATAGGCATGTTGTCGAGTGACCTCGCTAAGCCCGAGAGGTTGCTCAAAGTTATGTTATGTTATACGCGGCGTATATAATGAGTGTTAGTTAATTTTATTCTGATCTGTAATTCTATAAAATTATGAATGGATGAATATTTGTTTGAATAACACTGATTAATTGGAGTTATTCGAGGCATTCATTTTCTTAAAGTTCTTTCAACAATTTCCGTAAACAATGCATTAGTGAACAATAGGAAAAACCCTTTCATATTCTCAATAGTAGTATTTTCAACGAGTTCAAATGCTAGGTACTTATATAGAAATGGTCCCGGTATGCATATTGGAAGATCGATATAGGAATGCTCTCGAGCACTGCACTCTAAATTCGAACAATGAATTCAAATTTTAGTATTTCATGGATTCCAGGTATATTTCAGCTTTATAAAATCTCTACAAATCATTTGAATTTGGCAGTGCGGCGAGGTGAATTACAAATTCAATATCGGAACTGTCTTCATACTAATTAGAATTGATCTGTATATGTTAACTTTTATTAGAATTGGATATTTAGCTTTTTGTATGCAGAAAGAATTATTATTAAAGGTATATCTTGAATCTTTAAAAAAAAGAAAGAAAAAAGAAACGCGTTCAATACAAAATTAGATGTGTTCTAAATTAATTTTAAGTTTTCGTTTGGAGTACGAAGAAAATGAATTGACATTTAAAATAGCTTAAAAATACTCGATTTTAGAAAGTGGAACATTATTTTTAGGATTTAATTTGAACATTTCTGGCATGAGAAAATAATAATATTTTCTTATTTTAAACCATTATCTTTCATCGCCTACAGTTCAATATTTCCAACCTGTGCCGATTAAATAGCATGACTAAAATTGCCAGCGAAAGTGAAAAATTATTGGCTCCCGTGCCAAAAATTTGACAGTAATCACTGGTTACAATGAATTGAACTAGTTATTACACTAATAATTACTTTGATATGCGGAAAACAACTTTGCAAAGTGATTATTAAATAAGAAGAGCTTTATGGTTTTAAAAATTCTTTTTTCTCATAAATGTCATAATTATTGCTATAATATTTCACCTCGTCAAAATCTAATTAACGCAAGTAATTATTCACCGATAAGCATCGAATAATGATTCTTATCTCGAACTGTCACATTGTATGACTTCCTATTCCCATGTATATATTATATCGCAAACTATAAATCCATCTTTTTGATCGATTAACCACACTACTATTATAAAATAAATACAAAAATATATAATCTTAAAGCCCATTGCGTAAACCATAACAATCCGTAAATAATAAATACTTCTGCATTCAACAGATTTCCCAGCGACCTAATCTCCATATTTCAATATAAATCATATCTCACCGCGTATCCGCGAGTCATAAATCACCGCGACTTCCGACACTGCTCCTGCCATCCATGTCTCGCAATTAAAATGGTTAAAACAAACAGCATTAGCCATCCTCCCCAAACCCCACTTCCCATGAATACCCAAGCAAACAAACAAAAAACAACAGCCAAGAACGACCATGTCAAGCTCGCATATAGCTGCGGTATAATCCCGTGCTGTCAAGGACTCCGGCGGCGGATCCTATGCGACGGGATATATAACGAGAGCGCTCGCATACTCGGTAGCTGCCCTTATCGAACGTTCGCGCATCGTAAACCCTTGGCTTATTGAACGCTCACAAGAGCAAGAGAGAGAAAGCCGACTGCTCGTATAAGCTCACTGTGCGCGAGCTTTCAACGGTGCGGTCGACCGAGTTATATAGACGCGTACGCAGCCGATCGCGTTACACTCGAACAGCGTTAATTGCATTGCGGCGTAGGGGTAGAGTGAATTAGAAGGGCTTTTTTAATACTCGAATCGTGGGGGTGGTGGTAATGTGATATACGGAGCGGAAGTAATATTAGGGGCTGGAGTAGGTATACCGGGAATTATGAATGCGATAACGAGGGAGTTGGGGGGGGTTTGCGGTTGGAGATGTTTCTGGCTGATTTGCAGATATGGAATTTCACAAGGGGGTGGCAACAACGAGTTGTTAATGTTAATGTGTGTGTAGGTGGTACTAGAGGTTGGCTATGGGTTTTCCACACGCTAGGAATTACGTTGTATACGCGAAGGTCGCGATTATTTGTATATAGTGATAAAACTATATTGTATTGCGAGATCGTATCGGATGCGTGTTCTTATTATAAACCGACCCTAAACGTAATTTAGATTACGATGCTGAGTATACGTTCGAGAGTTTTATCGATATAGCTCTTATCAAAGTCAAGTTGGATAATGTGAAATAAATCGCCATTAGAAAAACTGTTAGATTACGGAGTGTCTAAACAAAACCAATGTAAATTTAAATACGAGTACTTGTATTGCTGTTAAAGTTTGGTTTTTCTTAAAAGTATTCATATATAGATTTTAGAAAAGTACGTTTTTTATTGAAAATTAATTAGAGGATATGGTTTTATAGAATACGACAAAATTAAACAACATTTAAAAAAAATTCATATTAGCATACTTTAAAAATTCGTTTTGGGTAGAATTTATTACAAAGTATTGATTATTAGGTACGACCTCCCCGGGAGGGCCTTATATATTCACCAGAATAAAAATAATGTTTATGGATTATCTCGATGAATGTTCAATGAATCGTCGTGAAATTTTGCCTAAACATTTGTCTAAACATTTGTCTAATTGTAAGGAAGGTCCAGTTTCAATTCCAGATATATCCATAAAAAAACATTAAAATGCCAGTAAATATAAAAATCATGAAAAACCGATTTTTAAGCATAATATATAAAAAATTAATTTTCAGTACAAT
>JAYJLV010000011.1:9793834-9811048 GCA_036873485.1 Torymus texanus
AGTATTTTTGATATAGTGACGTTATTACAGAAGATGCACGACGGCATCATACGTTGCTGTAATATTGAATGTTGGCGAGTTCGGAGTTTTAATGATTGTTATCAAAAATACCGTGTGCAATAACGATTTTTTGTACGAGAGTTACATAAAATACATTTATAACGTTAAATCGCTTAATTTTATTGACTCCCGCTTATTAACAAATCAACCTCTTATTTATTTATATTTACTCGATTGCACTGTTATAATGTACAAATTACAACGCAAACCGCTTTTTGCTTTTCTTTTTACAAATGACACGTACAATTAAAAGATTTGTGTAAACGTTTAGCTTCTCAATTAAAATACACCTTAATGATAAAAACACTGCAATGTTCACCTTTCGTAAAACCCACATTTCTAGCTCATTATTGATTATCACTGATCGAAGCTTCTCGTTCCTTTTTCTTCTGATCTATCCATTCTTCTATTTTAGCTTTGAGATCAACATCTGGTTTGACCATATCCATTGTCAAAGGAGACCGGTTAAATGGATCAGTTTGATCACTCAATAAATGTCTGAAACACAGTTAACTTATTATATAAAAGAATGCAAAATAAAATTGACTACGTTAGATACATGTAATGATTTTAAAGGCAGCGATTTAAACATAAATAAATTCTATAAATGGTCCAGCTGCTGAACTGTTAAATTTGAAAATTAAGAGAACATTTTATCGTATTGGTTTTCATCCTTCAAAATATAAGGATATAGATCGTTGAGTCCAAACACTCCAAACACGTTGTCTGGAGAGCTGTCTCATTGTTAAGCCACTGATAGATGGCAGCTTCACAATGCTGTAGTAGAAACTTACTTTCTACTACATACAGACTCGTCAAACCACCCGACGAGTAAGCGCCTGATGACGGTTTCAGAGCATCACTGATTAACACTCTGGTAACCTGATCCAAACGCCCTTCTTTGTAAGAGAACTTCATTATTTGGGTTTCTTCTATATCCTTATATTTTAAAAGATGAAAACCAATACGATAAAATGTTCTCTTAATTTCCAAATTTAATAGTTCAGCAGCTAGACCATTTATATCATTTATTTATATATAAACACCTAGCTATAGTTTGTCGGTCGACAACGGTTCTTGATGATGGTAAAATAACAGGATCCGTCATTAATGTAGACATAATGGGATCAAGATATTCATCAGGAGCATCTACTAAGATCTCTTCTTCTTCTTTCTTTTGAACAGCAGCCTGTTCCACTTTCTTTGAAAATTCTTCAAGATCACCTAAGATTCCTACACCACCAATTCGAACTAGAACATTATTTATTTTTTTAATAAAATTTAGTAATCATTCAAATAAAAAAATTTTTTTAAAATAAAATTTATATATATTTTACCCAAAACATCAGCAGCTAATTTAAATAATTCAGAGCTGTAAGATCTACCATCTTGGGATACTGCTAAAGTGAAATTTTCATTTTGATTTAAATTGATATAAATTTCACTTATGTTGAGGACAAGATTAGCTGGATTGAAATCATATTCTTTTTGATCTTTAACCTATATAAACAAATTGGTAATGATTAAAAAGAATTAAATGTGATTAAACTACTGGTTCATGTAATTATTATTTATTCCAGAACTAACCTTCAGATTTTTTTTATTTGGACCTACTAATTGTAATAGCAGATAATTTAACATTGATGCTATTCGGTCTACCATAGTAGGATGGCAAAATATAGATTTTATTTCAGATGTTAATATTTTTAATGTCTGAATAGTTTCTCTGCCCAAAATGTTGTCAAACCTCGCTATCATTCCAATATGTTCCAAATAATACGATTGCTGTTCTCTTTCTGATTGACTAAGTTTGTCCCACTCTCCACTATCCCTGAGAAATGTAATAAAATTAAAATTATTTCATTAATATTTAAATTTCTTAGCCTTTTAAAATTCAAGTTTACCTTGTTAAATTAGTTTGGATGTAAACTTGACATAAAAAAATATTTACCTTGCATTAATTAATGTTCTTAACTGTGCTATGTTTGAAAGTGCATCATCAAGCAAAAATACAGCATCATTCATTAAAAGATTTACAAATCTCAAAAAGAGAGGAGGTTGTACTGCTTCCATATTAGATTCTGCTTCTTGAGCTAGTTGCCTATGATCAATAGTCATTATTAATATTTTTTTTTGTAAAACTTTATCGTCGAATTTTGGAAATCTCTTTTATCAATATTAATGTAAGTTTATCTTTAGACATAAGAAGAAATATATGTACTAACTTAAAATTATTTCGATGTTCTGGAATTCCCCACAAATAGGCCATTACTGTATACATGGGTCGCCGATAATTAAATTTTTGTTCAAACTGAACACTTTGACCAGTCATTTCAATACTAACAAAAACATGTAACAAATTTTCGACAATCTATAAAAAATTAAATTAATAAATTAAACATGTGTTAATAATAAAGGAAAGGCCACAACAATTATACTGACCACTTCTTTGTGAGGATGTGTTACAAAAAGCTGTTGTCTATGGAATGTTCCAAGAGTTGGTGTAGAATGATGGTTGACTTCATCATTATTTGGTAAAAGCGCTTCAAGACCTTCTGCTAAACGCGCACGTAAATGTGGATTATAAAGACGAGCTGGAGATTGCATTAGAATAACCACCTAGAAATTTTATAAATAATACATTTTCATTGTTATTTCCGTAGCTATAAAAACAATTATACCTCTGTTAAAATAGGGTTCAAAAAAGTTGGACCCTGCTCTTCAAATACGTTTGGACTCCAACGATGGAGAAAACACAAGAAACTAACAGTATTTTCAACTACAAATTCAGGAATACATCTACGAATTTTATACAATAAATTATTTTCAAATATAACATTATGAGAAAAACATACAATTTAATTGATTTGATACATATATCTACCTTAACGTTTCAGGAACTGTTTCTGGTAAAGGGAATGTAATAGATTTATATTCATTAGGAGCATAACAATCTTGATTCAGTCCATGTGGTTTATTATCCACATTAACTTGCATTAACCAAAATGCAGTTGCTGCATGAAATTTCGCCAGAATACTAAGTAATTCAGGAGTTAACACACTAGCTCTGTACGTTAAATACCTATAAAGTAAATTTTATAATAAAAATATTTTGAGAAGTATAATTTTAATATCAATAATAAAACTAACTTTGTCATTTCAGTTTGTAATCGTTGGCTTATGAATTCATTGACTTCTGCATTACCACTAAGTCTAGCGTCGTTATATAATCTTTGAATTCTAGCTAAATCCTGGCTTACTCTAAAAACGAAAGTATTTAAAAAAAACTAGTATTTGACAATTTAGAAAGTTTAGACATAAGCAATTACTTGAATAATTTATCCAAGATAAGACGGTATCCAAGATCAAGAGCTCGATGTGTTAAAAAGAAACATTCAGTAACAAAACTAAATGAATTTGCAACTGGACGGTTTTCTCCTTCTGATGTTGGAATAAGACATGTTTCTGAACTCATACCTTTCATATGCATTCCATTTTGTCGGCTTACATTTTGATCTTGAGTCTAATACAATATATTTTATTAATATTATTAACTATAGTCATTCATAAAAATTTGAAAAATATTTTTAGAATACCTCAGCCATACAGTATGTAGGATCTATTTTTAACATTTTCATATCGGTTAGCTTTGAGCAAAATGGATGACAAAGCCTAAGTAAGACATTTCCTAAATTTAGCATAAATCCATCTGATACTGTTGTGATATCAGTAATGCCCATATTGTTGTGTGAATTCCATAATTTTCCACGGTTTGAATTTTTGTGAAGACACTCTGCTAACCATTGTAAAGTCAAATGACGTACTTCACGTGAACATTTAAGTAAAGCGTGGAAAACCTTATGCATTGATTCACTTAATGCATCCAAAGCAGTCCAAATGTTTCCATCAATTGTTGAAGTTTGCTAATATAAAATATATATGATTACTCATTTTGTTAATAATAAGTAGATGTATTTTTTTTTAATTTTACATACCTGTTGAAATGGTTTATCAAAAAAATCAAATGATGCATCTGCAGTCTTGGGAAGGCAACTCAAGCCTAATATAGATCCTAGCAATGTATCGGCATATGCACGACCAATTTTATTTTTAACAGTACTATGAGTAATAATTAATTTAGCTAAGGGCTCTATAGAAGCAAATGTTTGTAAAATACAAAACCAATATTGTTTAAAAATAAGAAGTCCACTCTTCTTTGTTTCTTCATGAATAACATCAAGAATTGGAATAAATGATGTATTTATACCTTCTTTTTCAAAACCTTCATTTTCTATTAATATATGTTCAGCTACTCCCTTAACAAATGATGGTAACTCAGAACCAACAATTCCACCATTTGCAAAAAGCGATACAAATTGTGTATAAACCTAAATAAAACACAGTAATATTAATAAAATCTATAAAATATTATCAAATTGAATTAAAATTTAAAAATCATATTTATTCATATTCTATATATCTATATTAGACATTTATACAAACCTGTTGTTGAAGAAAAAGCTCAGGTGCTTGTAAGGCAGTACTAACATCACACAAAATAATTTTTCGAATATGTTGGACAGTATCTTGCGATCCATCACAATCTGTATATCTTTGCAATCGGCAATAACTTTCAAAAAGATATGGGATAATTTCAGTTTGAACAACATGACGATCCAATTCTTGTCCTTTAGTACTTTCCTTTGATATTAAGTTGGATTCTGGATTTGCTAGTAATAATCTTTCAAAAATTGCTTGTTCAACAGACTGTGTTTCAATAAAAACCAATTGCCGAGTAGGTTTCTTTTTCTTTTCACTATGCAGTGTTATACCAAAAACATCAGCAATTAATTCATCAAGACGTTCATCTCCTTCATATTTGTCAGAATGTAAATCATGTCCCAAATCTTCATCTTTCTCATCATCTTCAATATCCTCTCTACTATTTTCGTTAACATTTATACTATCATCAGATTTGTTGTCTCCTTGACTTTGTGAAGTAAAAGATGCATCATCGTCTACAGGCATAAACAATGCAGCAAACGGATTACTATTGATATTATCGCACATTTTGTTAAATTTTGTAATTACACGTAAATGACTGACACAATCATTGAATCTGAAAATAAGTACAAAATTTAATACGAGAAATTTATTTCGAGGTTATGACTTTACTTTGGCAGAAATGTTACATGACAAATGTCATTGCAGAACATAAGCTGCGTAGGTTAATTTAACGCTTTCACAATCGAAATCAATTATAAATCAGATGTACCTTCAAAAGTCAATTGACTTTTAAATGAGTAGTAAGTATTGTAGTTAACACTGACAAATCATTTTTCGTAAGCCCAGGCCTGCCACGTCTTTAATTGAAGTTTCACTCATCTATAGACCATTAAAATTTGTATACTTTTTTGAAATTTGTTCTTAACTTATTTTTTTCTGTTTATACATTAAAATAAAATCTTATGAAACACGTAAAATATACTACTTTTGGTACTTTTACCTTGAAGTCAATCGCATACTTGATACCAGAAGCTTCACGTCGATAATGCAGAAAATTTCTTTTATCTCTTTGTGATAAGAAACTAGTGTCACATATGTTGTAGCGTATCTTAAAATTTTTATTTGATTTATTCAAATTATTTAAAATACTTACTGATTTCTAAATACTTGATTATTTCATTTTATTACAGCCAATAATGAATACTTCACAATACAAAATTAAAAATGTTTATTTTACAGTTTTTAGAAATCTTTATACAGATGTCTCTCATATCTTATTACAACTATGCGATTATGCAGACAATAAATACTTAAATAAATCAACGAGCAGCAAACCTTCAACTTTAATGAGCAACGGTAGCAACTTCAATTGACGGTAGTACTAAATCTAGTGGACAAAATATTTGCTTGTAGCAAGTACAATTTTATAAAACGAGTATTACATCTTTGTATATACATTTAAATTCTTAAAATATACATCAAGTCAATTATAAAAGAAGAAATTCAATGAATTTCAATCATACAATATATCACAGAAAAACATGCAAATAGTACACTTGAAAAAGTGTTTCCCCTAAGATATATCAACATAAATTAATTTATGCATAAATTTAAGATACTCTTAGGCACTAAGACGGCTTTATTGTTATTTAGTGCTGTATCTTATTTTATTTATATGATTAATTTACTTTAAAATTAAATAACTTTTAGAGAGCATATTCATCGCCATGGCTTGCGCACAGCACCAGCACTAGTACTTCTTTTAATGCCTTGATCTAAAATGCAAAAATATTGTTATTAAATACTTAGCATATATAATAAAAATGAGAAAATTGTTATTTTTATACCTTATTGGATATTGAATTAAAAAAGTATTTTATCTATAACTTATTATATAAATTAATACATACTTATAAAGCTAGTTATAGTTCTCCTTTCTCTTGTATTGGAAGTCCATGTTTGACACCTGGTTCTTGCAGGACAAGATTTAGTCATCATCGAACTTTGTAAACTTGGACATATGCCCATTCTATAAATTTAATTAAATAGAATCTAGTATTAATACTTCATTTTAAGTAAATAATTTATTTCAACATTTGTAAGAATAGTTTTAGTACTCATTATAAAAATAATATCAATCATAACATACTTGATATGAAATTTTGAGTTAGCTGAACTAAAACGAAACTTAATATTAATTAGTAACCTTGATTAATCTTAATTAAAAATGAATTAATAAAACAAAAAGTTTCAAATAAATATATTAAAAATATTATTTATTTATAAAAAACAAAAAGTTGCATGCTTTTTAATTTGTAATGAATTAACGTAATACTAAATTTCTTAATCAGATTCATACTCTTTAAGTTTTTTTCTAGCAAGCGTACGCTGTGTTGCAAAAGAGTAGGAGCGAGCAGAACTTGGTCTATCAGAACGAGCCTTTTTAATTTCTCGGTCATGAGCTATTATTTCCATCCGTTTGGGAGGACTTTGTGAAAACAAATCTACGATGTTCATTGATGCAGCGTCGCACTAATCAATTAAACGTAGTTTATTTTTATAGAAGAGAAGAAAAAAGGACATAAATTTTAATAAAATATACCTGTAATTGCAGTCTTTGATGAAAGTTTAATTCTGGTAGGTTAAGCGGTGCATCAACATGAAGCCTTAACATACAGTGCAGTGCTTCTCTATAAGTATTTTTTAGAGCTATAATTTTTTCTGTTTTCATTAATCTTCTAACTAAAAATCCTTTAGCATATGCATTTATTACTGTTGCTGCTTTTATCTAAAATGTAAATATACATAGCAGCAGTGGATATTTTGAAAGTAATTCAAGTTTTTTTTTAAATAGTACTTACATGTTTTTTTGTGTACATAGAATTATCTATTATTGGAATATGAGTTGTTTTAATATCAAGAGGAAAAAGTTGCCGGCTGACACTGGAATGTCTATATATTGCATTTCCCACTGGAATGTCATCTATCAGTCTAATATTAGAAAATTGAGAACGACTAAGTAATATGGGTGATGAATCATCAAATGTTTGTGTTGCTTGACAAGTACTTTGATAGTAAGGAGTTGTTGGCTGGATTTTGGGATGATGTGAAATTGATGATGGTTCTTTTGGTGCAGAATCCGTAGGTGATTTATCAATTAGTTGTTTATTTTTTCCATCACGATTAATTCCATTAACTTGTGGTTGATCCATATCTCTTTGTTTTGGAGTAGAGTGACATTTTTCCATAACTGTTTTTGAGCTTGGAGGTGTTACATTTTCTCCATGTTTACCAGAAATAGCTTCTGTAAGTGCTGATATTGAAATTTCTGGAAAAGCCTTTCTTATTTGAGCAAGTAAGAGGATTTGTTGTCTCTTAAAATTCTCTTGCATTAACATTTGTTCCTTCTGCTGACGTGTCATTAATTCAAACATTTGTTTTTTGTGCGTCTCTTGGATTTCTCTAAAAACAGTTACAATTTTTTCAGATGTTATAACTGGTTTCTGTTTTTTTGTCTCATTAGTTTTATTATTGGAATCCTGATCAAAACTCTTATTTACAATTGATTCATTTTCATTCTTTTTCTCTATTCGTTTAACAGGTTTTGGACTAGCACTATTTAAACTTCCTAAAGATTCACTAAGTTTATTTGCTAAATTTAATATAGATGGACTTTTGTTTGGCTTCTTTAAACCACTATTTCTAATACCATTTGTACCAATAACAGGTGATGAGTATTTTTGGCTTTGATTACTGGCTCTTCTACTTACAGTCTTGGGAGAGTAACATTCTTTAGCAAACATTGTTTGTATGCAATCAACAGATTTAGCTGGTTGATAAACATCTAACGGTGACCCAGTTTTTGAGTTTGAAACTGATTTACAAATTCGATGGTTATGAATAGTTGCCTTTGTATAATTACCTTTTATAAATTTATTTGTAGCATTTGGTTCCTTAAAATGATTTTGAGCTGCCCAATCATTTTTCACTTGACTCAAAGTCCATTCTTTACGCTTTACTGATTGGGCGGATGAAGTTGGCGTGTACTCTGTATTCGTCAATTCATTTTGCATGTGTGCTAAAAGCATAGGACTTGGTGTCTCTAATACATAAGATCCTCTACGGACTAGTTTTGGTGTTTCATCATCAACTGTACTTGATTTATCTGGATGGTTTGATTGATCTAATGTTATTGGAACAATATCTAAAGTTTTAGGCACTTGAGGCTTCCAATTTTCAGGTGTAGTCTCAGTTGTATCTGTCTTTGTTGAAACTGAGGTATTAAGGTATTGATTTAAATCGGTACTAGCTGTAATTGTATCAGAACTAGCACTATCGCCTAATAAAGTATCATTTAAATAACTTTTGTCTTCATCTGCTATTGATTTATTTTGTTCCAATGGTTTTTGTTTAGACTCAGAAACTTCAATATCTTTATCAACTACATTTTCAGATTCAGCTTTTTCAGTAATATCAAAATCAATTAAATTTCCAGTTGTATCTTTTGTTGGATAATCTATATCATTAGTTTTTAATTCGAAATTTATATCATTTGTCTTGTCATGATTTAAAATAGGAACTTCGCAATTATCTTTATTTGGTTCATTTTTACTTTTTTCTACAACAGTTTCCTTAGCACTTTCTAAAACTTGTAATCTCTTTTCTACAGCTGTAGCTAATTGCTTATAATATTGTATTTCTGTCATAATATCATTTGTTATCTAGAATATAAAATATCAATATAGCTTTTGTATTAACAGTAAAATAAAAATTAAAAATTATGTACATACAAGAGGTGGGAGTAATGGAACTCCACTAATGCTGATATTAGATGAAGAGAGACAATGCTCCATGATGACCCTTTATAAAATAATAAAAAAAATCAGTATTCCATATATCTATGTAAAAAAAGTTTAGTTATAATAGCCAACAGTTTAAACTGAATTCATTTTTAGTCTAAGTAGTAGGGAAAGGAACAACATAATCAATACTGACAAATTAAGCTCAAGAGCAACATCAGAACCTTATTACTCTTAATAATTTTACATACCTGGTACTCCTTTAATACATTTAATTACATAAAGCAATAACTTTTTCTTTCAGTGAAGAAAGTTGGACGGTGCTACCATTTTAACTCTTGTAATCAATGTAAGTTAGAAAATAACGTCTTCTTTTTTCGCGGACTATTGGAGTTTTGAGATTCTTGGATTTCATTTATATCTGTTAACATGAATTATAATGCTTCTTATTTTACTAAAATTTTAACTTAGGATCTATTTGAATTTCGTCTGTAAAAAGATAAACACATTCGTAAGGTGTAACCCATAGGTTAACGAAATCCTGAGAGGCATTTTCGAATCTCTAAAAATTGGCGAGCCAACGGCAATCGACATTTCCTTGGAAACGACTTTGCATGCTGCCCTGCATAGGGAACTGATTAAAAATCGTACGTCAGATAGTACTATGCAGCTCTGTCGGTAACTCGGTCAATAAAATTGATTTTCAAACCTAGTCAATAAAACAGGTGTTGATTTAGAAATAGAGGTTATGTTATATACTAACCTAAACTAAACATTGATGATGTCGCAGTCGAACACGTGAAGAGCATGAGCATCATACATTCACGATGGACGCGTACGATTTGTTTAAAAAATTATCTGCAGGAAACAAATTTAATTTGAAACGCTTTCGGAGTGATGCGGAAAGATTTAATGTAAGTTTTAAAAAATTTATGTCAAAAATATCATTTTACTAAATAGAAATCTTTTGAAATTTCAAACTACAATTTTTAAACCTATAGGTAAACAAATTATTTTTAACTTAGTTTTACTAAAAACTTGATTATTTTTTAGCTGATAAAGAAACCTATTCTCAAAGAGGAAATTGAAATTAAAAAAGAACCAACAAATGATGATAATTTTGAAGCACCTACTGAATCATTAAAAAGAAAGCGTGAAGAAGATGAAGATGCAGAGATCAATGAAGAAGAACAACAAAATAATGTGCTTACACTTGTGGACGGAATTACAGCTGATGAAGATGGAAATAGTATTAAACTAAAGAAGAAGAAGAAGAAAATTTTAACAGAAGATAAAAAATTAAAATTAGAACAAGAGAAGGTACATATGACCTAAAATAAAGTCTTAAAATTTTAATAGAAAATGTACATATAACTATTTTATTTGATTGTTAATAGATTAATCAGTTTCGAAATAAGCAACATATATCAGTTACTGGAAGTCATGTTCCAGTTCCAATCGAATCTTTTGAACACTTATCTACAACTTATAATATTGGAAGTGACATATTACAAAATATGAAAACTAGCGGATATAATGAACCTACTCCTATTCAAATGCAAGCTATACCAGTTATGTTACAGGTAAAGAATCAAATATAAAATAAGTAATAGATATAAATAATAAACAAAATATAGTTTTTGTAATAAAAATATTTATTCTGTTCAGGGAAGACAAATATTGGCTTGTGCTCCAACTGGATCAGGAAAAACTGCAGCATTCTTAGTTCCCATTATTCATGCATTAGAAGGACCTAGAAAAAAAGGATTTCGTGCTATTATACTCAGTCCGACTAGAGAATTAGCTAAACAAACTTATAGAGAATGTATAACATTAAGCGAAGGCCGAGGATTCAGAGTTCATATAATAAGTAAAATAAATCAAGCACTTTCAAAATATGGACCAAAAAGTTCTCAAAAATTTGGTAAGTGAAATTGTCCTATGAAATTAACAAATATTATTAAAAAATTCTTTTATTTTTTATTATAATAATTCTATTTTCTTTACAGATATACTAATAACAACACCAAAAAGGCTAGTTTTTTTACTAAATCAAGAACCTCCAGCCATATCTTTAAATAAGTAAGATTTTTAAAATATAAACTTTTTAGTTACATGTAGAAAGTTTTATATTCTTATTTATAATTTTTCTTTATTGTTAGTGTTGAATGGCTCATTGTTGATGAAGCAGATAAATTATTTGAAGAAGGAACTAGAGGGTTCAAAGATCAACTAGAAGAAATTTCAAAAGCTTGTACAAATGTTAATATTCGTCGTGGAATGTTCAGTGCTACCAATACTCCTGCAGTGACAAAATGGTGTAGACATAATTTAAAAGGACTAATTACTGTTACAATTGGTCAAAGGTAAACCAAAATTAATTTTTATTTTAAAAGATTTAAAAATAAATTAAAACTTCTTAAATTTTGATTTTATTATTTCACAGAAATGCAGCAGCAGATTTAGTTGAGCAAGAACTACTGTTTGTTGGAAATGAAAGTGGAAAACTTATAGCATTTAGAAATCTTATACAACAGGTATGTTAATTTTAGTTACCAAAACAGATATGGTGATAAATACACAAAAAAATGTCATGCTACTATTTTGTTAAAGGGATTGTCACCACCAGTTTTAGTTTTTGTACAGAGTAAGGAACGTGCTCAAGAATTATTTAAAGAACTTATTTATGATGGAATCAACGTAGATCTTATTCATGCAGATAGGACCCAAACCCAAGTGAGTGTTAACATTTAACAGATTTTTTATTCTCATATGTTATATATTTTCATATTTTTGATGATAAAAATTATGCTTAATTTTTTAGCGAGATAACGTTGTACGCTGTTTCCGCCAAGGAAAAATATGGGTTCTTATATGTACAGAACTTATGGGTCGTGGAATTGATTTCAAAGGTGTTAACCTTGTCATAAATTATGATTTCCCACCCTCTGCTATTTCTTATATACACAGAATAGGTATATTCTCATAAAAAAGATTGATACAACTTAAAGAAAATATTTTATAGTAATATAATTCATTTCGCAGGTCGTACTGGTCGCGCAGGACACAAAGGAAAAGCAATAACGTTCTTTACACTACAAGATACTACTAATTTAAGGAGGTACATATAATCATTGTAATCCCTTAAATATATACAACGTTTTCATTTTATTAATTTTTAATATTTTGTATAGTATTGCTACGGTAATGCGAGCTTCAGGGTGTGACGTGCCTGAATACATGCTTGCCATGAAAAGGCACAGCAAAAAGGAACGACGAAAACGTGAACGTGAAGCACCAAAAAGAGAAAGTATATCGACTATTCCAAAGTTTAAGAAACAATATAAACGAAAACCACAGTATGTATTTTTACCATAAATTTTGATTTCATAAATATAACGAGATCTACTTCATCCACGTAATTTTTTTTTAGTTTTCAAAAAGATGATACTAAAGCAACAGAAAACAATGAAAGTAAACCATTTAATGGCAAACCTTCGAATAAGAAGAATAAAGATTGGAGTAAAGGTAAAAAAGAAGGGAAAAATCAGAAAAAAGGACCTAGAGTACTAAGTAAAAAGTTAGGCAAAGACTCTAAAAAGGATAAAAAGGCAGTTAATTTCAAATCGAAGCAAAAGATCAACAAAGGTGTAAAAAAGAAACTTGTTAAAAATAAATCAGACTGAATTTATTGTAAATATATATAAATAGTATTATTTATATAAAATTTTAAGTTTATCTAAAATTTATGTATATATCGTCATTAAATTTATATGAAAATTATTTTCTTTAAAAATTTACTAATCGACATTCAATTTTTACAAATGAACTTTTATACAATCTAAAATGTTGCAGTTTTTAGTTCTGATATTCAAATTGTAATTTACGGACTAGATTTAAAAATATATTAAGCAATAATATGATGTTAATTTCACAAAATTAATTGGTCTAAATGAAATTAACGTTAACAACGATTTGTCAATTTATATAAATCACCATTTTAAAGTTACTCTCGCATCTGTACTCACATGAGTCATGGATAAAAAAATCACAGTGAGCTTATACAAAAACAACATATCAAAATTCTTGCGATATACAATTACAATAAATCTTAATTTTGCACAAATCTACAAAGATACGTAATTAATCACTAAATATTTATATAATCTCGCGGAAAATCCATTAACTATGAAGATAATATTAATTAAAACTATGATAAAAAAACGGTTCAATTGAGAAACCGCATGTCCAGTACGTAATTAACTTAATGCGTTTAGCACATGTACAAAAAGAATTTATATTTCTTTCATTACTTCGCGATTTGTGCTTGTCTTTTAATATAACTGATTTTCGACTTAACGTATATTCTATTTTATTAAATTTTTATTAAAAAAATAGTTTAATTACGCTTCGCAAAGCCAGTCACAAGGAAGTTTTGGCATTTTATTTGCTGGCCATGGAAGATATCCTGCTGTTTTGAACACCCAATAATCGTAAGACACTTTAGCGATAAGCGTTATTAATAGTAAAATTTCAAGAGCGATAATGTAATAAATATAGTCAGTCCAGTCTCCAGGATAAACACACATTTTCGATGGTTCTAAGTCAACGACTTTTTCTTTAACGTTTTCACATAAAACTTCATCGTAGTCTAATATTCTAGTTTGCAGCCAAACCTGAAATAATATTTGTATTTATTTATAACATGAAACATTTTTTTATAAAGACAAATACTAGTTATTATTAATTACTTTTAAAAATTTTGCTGTATTACAATCACAGTATAATTCGTTTCCTCCAAATCTAACTCCATATCTATTACTACTGTAACTTTTGTCGTAAGCATTAGTTGCTAAAACATACGTAGGTAACTGCAACAAAATAAATATTATATTTTTCACGATATGGTAAAAAAATTTCAAAGGACAAATAGCAACTTTTTAGTTGACTTACTGATTTGATTTTATTATGTCTTAAACTAAGAAAGGCATAATTATCTAAAAATTTAGAGCCTTCTAACTTATTAATAGAGGATATGTTATTATAATCAGCAATGAATTCCCTCAATCCGTCATAACTGGGATTCGTACTCAATTCATCAAGAACAGTAATCTAAAATTAAAATGTGAAATTAATCAAATAATTATCTTATTAAATTATTAAAACGCTCGTCATGAACGTATTTATGTTAAAATCTTACATTATTATACGAAACGTTCAACGATATTGTGTTACGAGGCAATTTTTCGGGCAGATGCGTCAATTGAATATTACTACAGTCGACACTCACGGCAAAGGTCGGTAATTTGTCTTTCAAAAGTTCCAGTCTACTGAATTCGCAAACGCATTGCCAACTTTCACCTTTCGGGCATTCCGTCTGCAACTGAAAAGTACAATAATGTTTAATAATAAGGTATATAATAATTAATGACCAAAATCTTCTCGAAATGTTCTGACACTTACAGAACTAAGATATCGCACTTGTTTTAGAGGCACTTGGGCAGTAGCATTAAACCAATGCCACGTTTTACTTGAAGAACAAACAGTTTCATTTTCTCGATTAAAAACTATTTGATTTTCTCCCGTTTTATTTATGTTTTGGTAGATGTC
Organism: Torymus texanus; assembly: GCA_036873485.1. Lineage (NCBI taxonomy): Eukaryota > Metazoa > Arthropoda > Insecta > Hymenoptera > Torymidae > Torymus > Torymus texanus. The sequence continues at coordinate 9,808,810 of JAYJLV010000011.1, forward strand.
ATGGCACAATAATGTATCTGATCCTATAAATACGCAAGCAGGATAGAAAAAAGTTTAATATATATGAATCAAAAACATGATTTTCTTTATGTAAAATTACAACGCGGCAATAAATTTTTAACTCACCAGAAATATCAAGCCAAAATTCTCTACCATTGACTATATTTAACGCTGGCAAATGCGTCAAATTATTGTAGGAGATGTCTAACGTCGTCAATTGCGACAAACGAGTCAATGAATTGTTCTCCATTTCTAAAAGAGCATTATTGGATAGATTTAGGCAGAGTATCGGCGTCATCATTAGGAACTGTCCCTTAATTCGTTGAATTCTTCCGTCAGTTATGGCCAAAGACTTCAACATTCTCCACCGAACTTCGGTTGCGTTGATAAAATCCAACGTAGCATTTCTAATGTGTATGTAAGACACATTTGGCGGTAAATCTATATGCAAACAAAAAAGACACGCTTAAAATATCTGACTATAATTAAAAATAAATAAATATATATGTATATTGAAATCACTCGGCACTTCAAGTAAACAAAACATCCCTCACATCACAACTTAAAACGCAAATTTAATTTCAAAAGCTTTTCTCTCCCCCAATGTCACTCGGGGCTATATATATATATATATCGACAAACAAAAATCCTTCCCGCGGAAGTCTTACTTGCGCGATCGAGGGCGAGCTCGAACTCGGTGTGGTTCACCAAGTTGCAGCAGAGGACAGCGACGTTTTCACCACCGCCGCCGTTTCCATTGCTGCTGTTACTGTAGAGGGTAATCGTCTTGCAGGGCTTAGCGCCGGGCGGTGGGCACTCGGATGGCAATCGATAGAAACACTTTTCCGGTACGACATTGAGAGGCGGCGCCGGCGAAGGCGTCGGTGTTGGTACCAAAGACGTCGCCGAAATCGTTGACTCGTTGTTGTTGTTATTGTTGTTATTGTTGCCGTTGCTTGCTGTCAGCGACTGGTCCTCTTCCGTGCGAGCGTACGCCGTGCCGAGGCAAAGTAGCAGTACCGGTATCAGCCACCGCATCTGTGATGTAAGTGGATTAAAGAGTTATTGGAATGGTATAGTTTTGGGAAGGAGGATTTCTTTTAGTTTACTATATGCATGTACTTTTTTTTTTTTTTTAAGATGGTATTTAAGTATAATGAGGGTTTTAAATCGAGTTGATAAATTATCGTTAATGCTTTATTGCATAAGGTATTTATTGATATACTGTTATCGTTTGTTTTATCTTGTTATATTATAGTTGTAATCATAACATTTATTTATCTATTAATTCAATTTTTTGCATCTTTGACAGAGTTTTTACTTATTTTTATTTAAGAAAGAGCATGTAAGTATTCTATTCGAATAAAACGCTCCTGTCTTAATGTTACACAGAACATTTTTTCCTACCGTCTAAATGTGCCTATTTACATTTTATAATGTGCGCATGTTGAACGAAAAAGATAAGTTTTTTATCGCGCAGGGAAAACATTTGACAAGATTCGCATGAAAAATTATGCTCATGTTATTGTTAAATAAAGATAATAATAATTTAAACTGCTTTCCGGATCTTTGGAATTTTGATAATATTTAAAGTGGCTCTATGATTCATATATAGATGTAAAATATGATGTTTTTCTTCATGAATTATTAATATATTACATGGTGAGAAACGATATATAAAAATAAATATTATAATAAATAAGTAGATAAAAATTTTCTTAAATAAATTTTTGCACTTGCAAAACAGATAATGAAATTGCAAAACTTTTACAAAATAATTGATCAAATCATTTATATATCTTTTTTGTATGTTTGCTCTGATTTTAATTTGGAAAGGGTCATTTAAATGTTTATAAAATTTCATTAGGAGAAAGCGTAGAATGAATTTAAAAAATTTTGAAACCAGGAAAATTTCAGGCAAGTGTTTAACTGAATTTAACGAATTCATCTCTGATTCGTGCTAAACTTGATAAAAAATTACCTAAAACTTGACAAGTTTTAACATTTTTTTTGGATTCGTCATACGATACCAGATGATGAATTTTTCTAAATATTAAAATAAGTGATTTCAAACTAAAAACGGGAAACAAATAATAAAGAAAAAATGACTTGTTAAATGTTTTTGTCAGTTGTTTATATATCTATTTTATAAGTACTAAGATTTGACGTATGCTCAGTCGGTAGAGTAGGGAAAATAAATTAAAAGAAAAAAATTTAGTTTAAATAATAAAATAATATC
>JAYJLV010000011.1:9811148-9827602 GCA_036873485.1 Torymus texanus
ATTACTCAATAAAAAATATTGTTTCTAAAATTAGTTACACATTGGGTACTGGTTACTCATTGGTACTTTTACCTTAAATAAATAAATAAATTATTACAGCAAATTTGTATGGAATTTTCAAGTACGCATTCTAGAATTAATTAAACTCACAAAATCTGCATTTGTTTTTTAATATTCTATTGTGACAAGTGTGTGTGTGCGTGCGTGGGTGTGTGTATGTATTATATACATAGTATAAATTCCGTTTTTCTCTCCTCTGTGCAAGAATGAACAGCTCGCTCTCCTTGAACTGATCTGCCTCCTTTATGAAGGCCAATTCAATAACTATTTTGTCTAGAGTTGTGGCTTGTTCACAAAATCAATCAAAACCATATACCGAAACAAAAGGATCTTTTTGACACTCCATGGGTAAAGTACAGCTTTTACGCATGCTTAGGTTTACAAACGTGCACTAAAACAGCACTTTACGTACGTTATGTTAAAAAATAATGTTCCATACAGGTGATAAAAATGATTATCACACAAATGTGATAGTCACAAACTCACACTCAAGCCAGAGTCATTTTTATCTCACATGTATCGAAAAGTACTATTTTATGCTAACCGAATGTTCGCCATGTACATAAAAAACAATGTTTAAAATACATTTTTTTATGTATATTTATTATTTGTGCCACTAATTCAGTTAAATAGAACGATACGAATATATACGTAATAAATTCAAATAAAATAATTTCCACAAGCACGATAGCTTTCGCTACGATTGTGAGTGAGTGTCATAGCGACGCGCAGCTGGATCTGCGTCGATGTCTCGTCTGGCACGTTCTGACTATAGCCGGCGGATGCTTGGAAAACTGCAGCGCGCATGACGTCAGATCTCGCGCGCAGACTCGCTGCTGTCGAGCCGCCGCCACCGCCTAAGCAAGGCTCAACGCCCGACTCCCGAGTTGGCTCAGTTGCAAGCACGTTAGAATGGCACGCCAACGACATAATGTCGCCAGCATCGTCGAGGCGTGCTTAAACGCCCGATGAGCTGTCGAGGAGGTGTAGTCGCGGCCAGGGAGGGAGCTAGAGGGCCACTGATTTCCAGGGCAAGTGTCTCGCAGTGACACCAATCAAGCTTTACATTCTGCCAGTAGTGAGCACCAGTCCAAGGGGAATGAGTAGGGTCTCTCTCCGTATCCACCTTTCGCGCGCGCGCGCGCAACCGCCTTCTTGGTCGTCCCCCTCCGGTGAGTGCTGAGTGAAACAAATTCTACAGGGCTGTGGCGATGATGCATCAAAGGGGTGAATGACCGCATGAATGGAGCCGCGCGATTGAATGGAGTGAGCTTAATGAGCCGGAGTGATAACAATAAGTTGGCTCGTGTCTTCTGAAATACGACGAAGGAGGAAGCAGAACAGGAGATGGCAAGCTCTGGGGGCGTGGGGTGTGAGGGAGTCACCAGTGAGAACATGGACGGGGGCGCCGGGCCCGGATTGCCCGCTGGCGGGCCCAGAAACCCTCTTATATGCGGCATTTGCCACGACTATTATAACGAGCCTTGTCTTTTCTCGTGCTTTCACACCTCCTGTGCTCGCTGCCTGCGCGGACCCTATGTTGACGGCAAGGCGTCTTGTCCGATTTGCGGGTAACTATATATACATATAAACACCTTTATCTTAGACTAATAAGTAATGTAACTGGCGCATACATTTCATCTGCATAGGCAAGTGACTCAGCTGAAGGATGGCATGCAACAACCCCCGAGTGACCAGCTCATGCGGCACCTGGTGGAATTTGCGAACTCGGAAAATCCCCCGTGCGCCAATTGTGACAAGCGGGATAAGAGCACAATGTTTTTCTGTACGACCTGCGGTAGGTGGCTATAATAGGGGAGACTGGGGTAAAAACGAACAGGCTCGAAAATCTTTGACCTCTTCTAAAATCTACACCAGACTATTATTGACATGTAGATTGTATGCCCACTTTGAAAGTGTTCCTATTATCATTCTCCATACAATTTGACTTGTCAACAATATCCTTGTGTAACTTTTTTAATTTTAAGAGCTCGTACGGTTTTAAGTCAGTCTTCCCTACGAAGGTGGAAATCAACCAAAAAAGCGCAGACACGTATAAAAGAGGGAAACTTTAACCGCAGGCCAGGCGCTGTGCACGCATTGTCGGGAACACACGCACCGCGCAAAGATGTTCTCAACACACGACGTCGTACACATGAGCAAGTGCAGCAAGGATACGAAGCGACGCTGCTCAAGCCATGGTGAGCAGTACATCATGTATAGCCAGAACAGCAAGATTATGCTGTGCGCCACGTGCTTCCGCGACACGCCGGCAGATGCCCGACTGCACTGCGTCGACATCGATACCGCCTGGCAGCACGCCTCCAAGAAGATGGAGCGCGCCGCCAACTCGATCTGTGAGCTCCAAGCAAGCGTTCGCGACGGCCTCCTCGACCTCAAATCTCAGCTTGACGAGCTCCGACACAGCCTCGATGGCGAGAAGCGTGCGCTCAACGCCTTCTGTCAGGTGACTCCCTCCCCTTAACTTCCCGCCGAGCAACGCATATACTAACGCCAGAGTTGCGAAACAGGGCATGCAGGAGGCTATAAACAAAACGCACGCCGCGGTGTTGGCAGAGCTACACCGCGAGTTCGACACAAAGGAGCGCATGGTGCGCACACAGTTGCTCTCGCTGGGCAGCGCGCTACCCGTCCTCCAGATGCACCTCGGCCTCTGCACAGCCTTTACGAGCTCGGCCAGCAAGTACCAGTTTCTCGAGCTGGCCCACGCGATGCTCGAGCGACTAGGCCGCGTTGCCCAGCTGGGCTACCTCTCACGGCCGCCCCTCCTAAGTGCCCACCTCAAGAGCAACTTCAAGAGCGAGTTCATTAGGGCCCTGCAGCCCTTCGTCGGCGGTCAGGTGCAGGCGTCCAAGGAACTGCTCTACGAGCAAATGCAGCAGCCCCCTGCGACTCAGCAGTCACAGCAGCAACAGCAACAGCAGCAGCAGCAGCAACAAGACGCTCAGTTCATCCATGTAAGCACTCCCGCTCCCCTCTCCCCCTCCTCAGTCTGGCTTCCCTGGCCGACCAAGGATATACTTGCAGCAAGCCAAGCCGACCAGCAGGCCGCAAATGAAAGCTACGATCTGTGACCTTGGTCGCTTCAGTACCCACTGTCGGACTTTCGACAACCAACTGCAGGAGCTGAGCAGCCAGCTACGGACGGTGAAGGAGAGGCTCGGAGAGCTACACCGAGACGTCGCCTTGCTGCGCAGAGCCAACACCCCACCACTGGGAACGCGCTACGAGAACGTGGCTCGAGACTGTCGGCTGCTCGAGCAGCAGCTGGAGCACCAGCAGCTTGAGCTTGAGCGGCTGCGCAACGTCTTCGACGCGCTCTGGGAGGAGCAGCTCTGTCGGATCCATCTCGAGAAGGAGGTCTTCCACTCACAGGTACTCGAAGCCAGTCTCCGAGCGCTGCGATTTGCTAATCACACGTGTTCCTTTTCAGATGAACGATATCCTGTCGCTAAAGGGCGAGGTGAAGCAGCTGCAGACGGTCGCGCAGCAGCTCGAGCCATTCGTCAAGTCTTTTTCCGCGGGCATTAATGCAGGAGAACTGAGCACCGCCGCCTCCGACGCGGCGGGCCACCAACACCTCCAGGCGCTGCTGGACCACCTGGCTCGACTGCAAATGCAGGAGACTCCACAGCACCCCCAGCAGACGGCCGCACCGACCAAAGAGCAATACCGACAGCAGCGCACCGCTGCTGGTAATGACAACGCCCTGTATGGCAAAGGTGAGTGGCACGCTATGGCCGGGATGGGGTTACCGAGAAGGGAGCACCCGAACTGACGAGCACTCTGCGCAGACACGAAGGAGGTGCCGACCCGTTGCAGGACGCCCTCAGGTGGGGTGGAGGCGGTCCTCGACTCGAGCGGCAACATTGTCGTCTACGGCACCAAGACGGAGTCGAAGACTCGCGGTGTACTGAGCCAGCTGATCGAGAAAGCGCGAACCAAGGAAGACCGAAAGAAGTCGCCGGGACGCGAGGAGGGCCGTGAGCGTAGCCAGACCCGTCGCTCGCGCAAGTCCCCGGAGAATGCCAAGCCCAAGACGCCGCCCGGTCTCTCTTCCGCCAGCAAGGTGCGCTCGCTCTACCGCAGTCTCAAGGGAGTGGGTAGCGAGTCAGGCGCCGAGGCTATTGAGCAGCAGCTACAAGGTAGGTCGAGAGCAGCTGAGGCTAGCGGCGGTCGGCCTTACTTGCGTCTTTCTGCTTCCAGGCGACGAGTGCGAGTACCAGAGGATCTCGGAGGCCTCAAGCATGAGCGAGGCCAAGAAGCGCGTGCAGGCTCAGATACACGCGGCTCCTGGCGATGCGATGACCCTGCGCGGTCCCAAGGGTTCGAAGGTCTACCCGGCGAGTGACTCGGAGGACGTCTTCTACGGCGGTCAAGCCGAGAAGACTTCGGAGGGGAACCGCGAGAGACGACGTCGACGCGCTAGCTGTGACAGCCTCAGCACCACGGGATCCGGAAGCCGGCGTTCCAGCATTGGCGAGCCAACGGTAGGTCTATCTGCGCAGGATGCCAGGAAAACCCTGGCTTTTTTGATCGGACCCTCTCCGACGTCGTCGTCTCTCGTGCAGAAGCAGCGCTCCTGGGAAACTTTCCCGCGGCCCAAGAGCAAGCGCAACACCTCGGCTCCGGAAAGTGGTGGCGCGGCCATCGGCCAGCTGAAGAAGGCCGACAGTTTTGAGGGTCACGAGGAAGCGGTGCGCACCCTTGTTGCCGCGGTCCAGGAGACGCGGTCCCAGTTGCGCCAGCATCATCTCCACCAGCATCGCTACCACCGCAAGAGCAAAACCAACTAGTTTCCAACGATTTCTCTATACCAAAAAACTTTCTTACTCTACCGACAATTGGCACTAGCGTCTTTTTACCCCTCGGCCTAAGTTATAAGACAATTTTTCAGAAATTGTCACTTGACCTTTCTTTCTTTGTTTAACTTACTTTACTCTCCAACATTCTCTGTCTCCCCGCCACCCGTCCCCCTTCCTGACACTCTTACCGTAGCTCATCCTTTTTATTCCGTATTTTCGCCTCTGTACACTCTATAATTAGAACCTATTTTCGTAAACACTATGAATATTTTCAAACATCGCAATATTTTTCGTAAAGATTTTTTATGCTATATTTAGACAGTGTACAACTTAAGTTTCAAAAGAACATGTCAGTTAAGAGAATTTTATAGTCTTCTTTCCAGTTAGTGGCTACTGAGTACCATCGGCCCAATTGGAGTAATCAGAGCCTTGATTAGACTAATATATTATACTTAATATGCACAAATACGTTGATGTGCATTCTTTTTAATAATCCAACTCTATAGCATCTTTTCTGTAAATAAAGAATACGCATGAGTCATCACTTAGTTGGTTAAAGGGGAGAAAAGGTGAGTTAGAAACCAACACTGCCAGTCATGGTTCTGTACGAATTTAATCAATTGTAATTATGATGTAGCCTAATTATAATAATAATTGCCAATTGCACAAGAAACTAAACCAATTGTACGAAAATGTCCTTGAAAGTTTATTGGTATGAAAAGGAAAGTTACAAGATGTATTTACTAAAATTGCTCCAATTGATTTTATTGATAAAATGTTACCTTTCTGAAAAGTCAAGAATAAATAAACAAATAAATAAAATATGTCAAATGACGCTTTGCATCTAATATATGAATATTAACAAGGCAATTAAGAATCTTGAATGATCCAAAAATTTTGTGACTGAATAAGAACTACAAGGACATTATTATATAGAATATTAAACTTTTTGACAAATATGTATAAACATGTCAAATTGTCAAAAATAATAAAATAAATTAAAAAGGAAAAAGTAAAATAAACATTTTAAAATACAGCAACAATATATTGTATCCTCTTTTAATTCATATTTTTCTAATTTATTTACACCTTTCTTTAATAAATGACTTCAACATAAGGTTAATTTAACATTTATTGAATTAAATCTCATGTTTTGCTATTATTATTATAAAAAACAGTAACTATGTACACTTTACACAATATTTTCAACAAATGTTATCAATGCCAGTTTATTTTTGATTTTCTTTCATTTTTTTCCCTCTCATTCAATCTTTTTCCTATTGATTTTGATTCTTTATTGTTTTTAAAAAGTGATTTTATGTTAATTGATTCACTGATTGATTGTTCATTTAATTGAATTTCAGTATTAGAAAAATCATTTTGAAACAAATTTAGTAGTCCCCAAGATTTCGTCTTTTGATTTTCAGAGCTTTCTAAATACCAAGATGCACTGCGCATTGCCATTCTAATATTCTCTAACTCTTGAAAATTCACATTTTTACTAACATTTAATGAAGTCTCTAAGGGATTGCATATGTACAAAGCAGCATATTCAGGTTTAAATATTGGCTTTCCTTCACTTATTGAAATAGCTTTTGTTTCAAAATCAAAATTTCCATAATATGTAAAAAAATTCTTAAGAAGAGCTTCTAAAGATTCTTTATCTGTATTTTTGTTATTTCCTGAGAGTTTATCTATATTCCTCATAAATGTACAATCAATACAGCTATCAACTATTCGTACATCTTCTTTGGCTAAAAAAAGAAATAAATTCATAAACAAAAATTAATCAACAATTATAATGTTTATATAGGTTTTGAGATTCTATTAGAAAACTGTATTTTTATAAGCAAAACCTATGAAGTAAATAATTTCATATTTAATCTTTTTCTTCATTTAACTTACTTGCTTGTGATTTAAGTAATTTGAATGGAGGTAAAATTCTTTTGTATTGCAAGAAAAATATCACCATAAGTGATAAAGAAAAATTTGTTATCCATGGTCCAGGTCCATTTTTTGAAACTAATTTAAAACTCTGAGCCCATTTTCTTACTGTAAATGTAAGTGGTCTCACTCTCCAATCAAATTCACCATATATGTATAGTAACTCGGACATATAATATCCAGACCTACAAGAGATATTTTTATGCTTCTTAGAGTACTTATAAACTTAGTTATGTACTTAATAATTTACTAGAAAAGCTGCAAATTACCACTCAAATATTTTTGTCATTTTAACTTTTATTTTATATTTATTATAATACTTTTCAATGAGTTTAAAAGTAAATTATTTATTTGAAACATCAAAGATAAAGAATCTACTAATGCACTAGCCTTGAATCATATTTTATACCACAAGCTCCAAAAAATCATATCAAAGTTGTGATTTTGAGGTTAAAGTAGATGAAGTTGCATTAAAAAAATATCTTTTTAATACTATACTGAACAATTAGACTTTAGAGTCTAGTACATAAAACAATTATATTCAATGCTCTTGTGTAATTTTGCAGGCATTTTACAAAAATGCTATTGTTGAATTAAACATATTTCTTTTATAATTATATTAAAATAAAAGTTCAAGGTTACGCTAATATGGTATTATTGTTTTTTACTATGATTTCTTAAATATTTTCTCTAGATCATATTGTATAAATAAATTACTTACATATTTGTCATAGCAAGATCACATTCAATTCCAGTTAATATGTGATCAAATTTAATGATTGGAACTCGAGCTTCCAATATTTTTCTAACGTTGCAAATGCCAGGGATAAATGCATTCATAGCATCAGCCATTATGCTCATTAATTTTTTCATTGGAAATTTTTCATAAAGTGAAAGAGTTTTTGTTTGAAAAACTAATCTACTAGTAAATTTTTCCTGTAAAAAAATATTAATTGGAACTAGTTACATTGATTTAAAAATAAAGTAAACTTTTACTAGTTCTTTTACCACTTTGTCACTTTCTAGAGCTACAGTTAGATCCAAGTCACAATCTTGTTTTCCAAAACCATTGACAGAAGAACCAAATGGTAAAACAGCTATATTTGGAAATAATCCATGAAAACTGCGTTCTATTTGGTAAGCAGTAAGGAACCTTAAACGTACACCTACATCACTTAGTTTCGTAGTATCATACAATAACATAATTTGATCTGAAACCTTTAATATCAATAATGACGTAAATAATTACAGTAATTATATAATAATAAAACTAGTAAAATCATAAATAAAAAAATTTTTTTACCGATCCAGCTGTAATTAATACTTTAAAAACATCAATATTTTTCAACACTTTACACGAATCTTTAAAAAATGGAAGCTTATTAAGATCAACAGACGATTTGTTTTGCATCTGATTTTTAATATTACGAAACCAAAGCATATTTGATTGTACTGGAACTATTTGTTCATGTTTTACATGAGTCGAAGCTGATAAAACTGTAGCTACATTTTCTTTGTGTTCAAATTCAATCAGAATAAAATGCTAAGAAAAGTTAAATTCAGTAATATCATACTATAAAAGTGTAATTATTCTAAAATTCATCTCTATTTTTCAATGATTATTTCTTCATACATACCCTCTCTGGTACAAAAGTTGTATAATGAAACATTCCATTAATTTTTCCAAATTGTATGCAGTACATGTATACATCATGGTAAGATTTGTCAGACTGCACTTCAATTATAATGGATCTTTGAGCCTCCAGTCTTCGTTCTATAATTACGTTATCATACATAACATACTCACTTTCTTTTGTCTTTTTTTTAGTGAAACCTAGAATGGAAAAAATTGTAAGAATAATTTATATTTATAAAGGTTATACTGTAGAATGGGTGAAAATCAATTACTAAACAATTATAAAACAAGTTAAAAAAACACAAAATAGAAATTCAATTTTACATTGATAATTAAAATATTGCCATTTCACGTGTATAGGTTAGACATTTATAGGTTAGATTTTGAAATTTACCGTTATGTAAAAAACGAATATTACAAAAATATCTTTTATGTGATAAAATCTTCAATGAACTTTTTTTATATAATTTGGTTTTTAAACCATTTAAAATAAAATTAGAATAACAATTATTTGAAAGACACAATACAGTCCCTGATATACGCGCTAAGAGCGCCATTTTCAAAATATCACTGTCTTCTTGGGGAGTTTGGGTTAGGTTGTCAATTAATAAAATAGGGTTACTCTAAAATGATGGGCGGCCCTAGCGAAAATTAAAATGTCAAACAAGTGTAATAAATATAAACTATAAAAAAAGTCGTAAGAAAATGTAAAAATTCGTACATTTATGCTAGATTTCGTAAGTTTTTTACACTTTTTTACCTTTTTTTTTTTACATATTTTTACATTTTCTTACACTTCCATTTTCCAATTTTTTGTTTATTTTAACGTAAATGTAAGAAAGTCTAAAAAATATAAAAAAAGAATGAAAAGTGTAAAAAAATAAATGACAAAATGTAATAAAATATAAGAAAGTGTGACACTTTACAGTTTCTTATAGACACTAACATTTTTTTTATACAATTTTACATTTCCATAGAATTTATTACATTTTTTCACATTTTATAAGAATATTTAAGAACGTTTAACACTACAGTTTGTAACGTTATACTATTACCCTGTCCCTGTACAACGCCATAAATAATTAATATTTCGCCATATTCGGAGGCTCATGCTCCGACCGCCACGGAGTCGGTGTGAGACCGACTCTTACGCTGAGGAAGGTGTAACAAGGGTTCACACACAATCACAACACTCGCGAATTCATATAATATTAGATTCTCTTTATTTATTCACTTTACATAACGACTCCCGACAATAATCAACGAAATGTGAGGCTAAATGCCGCGCGGTCTTTCTACCGGAGCCTGGTGCTCTGCTCACAATCAGGTATGCACAACCTATCTCTCTATAGCGAGAGGGATCGCCGTGTGCCAGCCGATTCCTCGGCGGCTCCGGCAGCGCGTCACCTCTCGCACTCTCACTATCGCACGCGGTGAGCTCATGGCTAAACATAAAGGCTACTTGCCTGCCTCTCTCGGGCGTCGCTGGGTGGTGGCCTCCGCGCTGCCTGCTGATGGGAGTCGAGACGTCCTCCGATGCCGCCGTGTATCACTGACTGGTTGCGCTGGCTGTGGCGCGCGACGGCAGATGGAAACTGATGGGCTGACTACGTTAGTCAGTAGCTTCGCTCTCTTTCGCTCTTGCCGTGATGGGTGGCTGGTGACGGATGGTGATGAGCGAATTTGCGCGCGCGTTCGAACAACGTTGTAAAAATCAAAAGCCAGTTAGCAAAATTGAAATAGAGGTGGGACATCTTGTTCTACTAAAGGTTCTTCACTTATCAGATGCTTCTCAGAAGCAAATTAATAAATTTTTTCATATATATATGAGTGACCATTTCGCGTGTAGTTCGAAAAATTGGCAATAACGCATTTGAACTGGCATATACAAACGACAATAGTAAAATCAAAGGTATTTATAATAGATTACACCTAGGAAAATACTTTACGGATGAAGTTCATTCCGAAATACTGCTTGTCATTGTACCCATTAGCTTAGTTGACTATTATTATGTAAATATTATAATATGTAAATAACTGTGATCATAACTATTTTATATTATGTGTTCGCATAGCAAACGAACAATTGTAATTAAAGACAAACTCTATGGCGTGGTATGTGTATCTGTATGTGACGCAGGTAGATGTATATAGAGACAATGTAATGTATGTTTTCGTAGGGGGTGCATGTACAGATGCGCGCAGGCTACCACCGCTTTATAAGCTTTCGAGTAAATATAACATATGCAGACGAACACATCATCTAAGGCTTTAAAGAATTCGTTTTGATATATGTCTAAATAATTCGTTTTGATGTATGTATAAAGAATTCGTGTTGATGTATGTTTAAAAAATTCGTTTTGATGTATGTTTACAGAATTTGTTTTGATGTATGTCAGCCTTCCATCAAAAGGATGTATGTAGAGGCCGAGATGACAAGCGATGATGTCACGTAAACTCTGTAAAGCCCGATGAGTGTTAGAAGCGCGACAGGTATTGCGGGAAGAGCGGGGGCTAAAGAGCGTTTTCACGAGTCAGAAGACAGAGAGTAAGAACCGACACGGTAGAGCGATCGAAGGGAGCCGAGCGAGACGCTGTCTGCTTTCGATCCTTACTGAACACGACCTAGAGGCAGTCATAGATTGAAGACCATCCTGGACTAGGAGGATCGCGCCAGGATTGGAAGGTGGTCAAGACAAGAGCAGATCTGCGAAAAGAAAGAAAGAAAGAGGCAAGAACTATTACGTCCGGCCACACTGTGCTTTGCTCCATCCAGGCAATTCAACTGCTCCAGGAAATTTCGGAAGTCTCGGCTCCCGACCTCGCTGCGCAACGACAAATAAGATACCATACGCTTTACGGCTGAACGCCGCAAATCACGATCAATTAGGATCTGATATCATTGACGTTCTGAGAAGAAGAAGAATATTATAGAAGGGAAAGTAAACCTAGATATCTTAGCGACAATTTATATTGATTATTAGAGTGGCGTGCGAAGCAGGTGTGAGTGAGTGCGTGTAAGGGTGTAGAGTGCTGTTTTGAAAATAAAATATATTGTGCGTTCAAGGACTTCTCACCATCTCAATTTATCCACCTTGACGTCCTTTGAACCCACTGTGAATTCGTTAGAAGATGTCAGCTGCTTCTCAAGGAAAATCAAACATCCCATAAAAAATTTGACTGCGCTTAGCAGCCACGTGAGTCTCCAATGTGCTCTCAGGGAAGTTAAAGATACAAATAGATTAGGAGGCAATATGCCTAGGCAACGTAAGATTAGAAACTCCGCCCACTCTGCCAGCAATACTCCAGATCAATTCTGCCCATCCTCACGGCCACGTCCCGTAATTTCTCTCACGGGTTCCCAGAGTACTCGCTCTGAGTCCCACGAAGTAATTCTAAATGGTATATTAAAAAATTAATATAAAGAACCGATCTAAACAAGAAACCAAATCGCCTTTGCAGTACTCAGGGAATTTATTCCTTCCACAGAGAGGGAGAATATCCGCGGAACGCGTGTTATGCATGTCCGGGGCTCGTTCAGAACAAACGGTGACGCGGTAGAGGAAGGCTTGGCATCGTGATCAAGCGCATTGCCCTGCTGTATAGTCAGGCTCAGCAACGTGGGCCTAGTCAGTGGTGTAATGCAGCCAAGCGCGCGCGTGCCAGCTGTTATCTTTCAAAAAACGATGTTGATCCTGAGAGTTCCTGTGTATCCAATCATAAACTATTTATCAATGAAACGTTGCCTCAAGAAAAAATTCAGGCCTTTAAGAGTCTACGTTCCATCGTCCAGGGGCTGGGCTTTAGATATGTTTGGCATTCGGGTGGCCGATTCCTGGCTAGGCATAAGGGAGGCGAGCGCGCGCATGTATTTGCCATCACATCCGATCTGCAAGCCATTCAAACGGCGAGCCTGCCTGCTCCCAAAAAACACCTGCATCGGAGCGACAAGACAAGTGACTCACCTAGTAGCAGTGACATCGCTGCTCCGATGCACGAAGGAGATCAGGCAGCAAGGCGGGATTTCTCAACATTAACTCCATCAGGCCACGGCTCAACAGTCTCCGCCTGTACCTTTCTGAAGATTCCTTCTATCATTTCTTTGGGATAGCAGAATCTTGGCTGGGTCCCGACGTCGATAACAGTCTCATTCAGATTGAGGGCTACACGGTAACTAGGCAGGACCGCAATATACATGGGGGTAGAGTTGCGCTGTATGCACGAGATGATTTTAGAGTTACAAGATTAGTGTTGTCCAAGACTCAGGGACCGGGAAAACCTCCTATCCCTGAGTATTTATTCAGTCAAGTGCAGCAGGGTTAGGTTCTTGCCCTCCCATTTTGGAGTCATTTACAGGCCCCTTCACCTCGCCATGCAAAAGGGACACACCTCTTCTGACCGAAGACAGAAACGTCTCATACATGGATTGACTTGATCCTGACGGACGAAAACGACGAGGTATTGAACCACAAGAATGAGTGCTTTCCCAGTTTCGGTAAACATGCAATCATTGATGCCACTATAAATTATTTCGTGGCAGAGCCTGTAAGAGATTTTTTCTCCTACAGACTGCTTGTGCACTGCGATTGGATGAGCATGAGTTCATTCGAATCCAATCTGGAAGGCGCACTTCATTCATTAAACTCCAATTTAAATTATGCTATAAATCAGTTAGATTGTCTAAAAACAGTGAAACCACACGATAAAAATGCTCCTTGGATTGGTTCTGAGCTGATGCTACTCATCAACAACCCACAGGGCTGTCGGCGAGGTTTTATGAGTTTTTTTGACTCAGTAAGGAGGTTGACTTTTGCATTACTCATAAGCGTAACTCCTTTCTGCATAAACATCTCTCAGACGCTCTTGATGTTAACATGGCCATATGGAAAGAAATGCGGAATTTCGGTCTTCTACCGAAGCGAAAAGGAGAGGATCTGAACGGTTTCACGCCGGGAGAGTTAAACTCACTTTCACTTGTCTGGTATCTCTGTATCCCCCCTTGAAAACGTAGATGATGCAATGGGCACTATCCCACCTGTAACCGAACAGGGTTTTTCTTTCAAACCTATTACACTAATTGTAAGTGATTTAGCCCTTGCAATCTCTCACTTATCCTCGCATGCAAGGGGGGCGGACGGAGTTCCCAGGGAGGTGATCGGGGGGGGGGGAGTTTCGTACTGGGAGTTTTTCCGAGCTCCTGGAAGCAAGCGTAAATCATCGCGCTCAAAAAGAGTGCAGCGCCGTCCTCTACCTCGACTTCAGCAAGGCCTTTGACACTATCGCACCCAGATGGTTATTACGAATAAGAACGACAACTCTGACTGGCTTGGAACAAATCTGGCTGTCCCACAGGATTCTGTCCTGAGAACTTAGGTCTTATACCTATAAATTTGGAAAAAATCAATATTTTTTATTTAATTTTTCGATTCTATATATTATTCTAAACTTATAAAAAAAGTTTGAGAGACATGTTTGAAAAATTCCCGAAGATACAAGCAAAAATGTGAATAAAGTTCTATAGGAACGTGTCACCAGTTTTGACTCATTTTGAGTTTTATCTCGCAAATATAAGCCGTATGAAGAACCAATTTACAACCGATGTTAAGCTTAAAGAAAGAAAAGTGATATTTTGGAATGTTAATTTTAAATTTATAAAAATAATTTTTTAATTAATTAATAACAATTAATTTTTTAATTAAGTTTTTAACGAAAAATTTTACGAAAAAAAGCGTTTTGGCTACACATTAAATTGAGAAAATACGTTAACTAATTTAATGTCTATATATTTTATACATACATACTCTAAATACATACAAAAATTTTAAATGCAATTCGCGAACTCAAATTGCGCGGTCAGCTGGTAAAAAGTGTGAACACGAAACATTGCCATGCGCCATGATCGCTGAAAAGTCAGCTGTCAGTGACGGCTGCTTAATGCCCCCACGTGTGCTTTCATTGCAAGTGTGTTTAAGGTTAGCTTTTGTTGTTTATTCACAAAGAAGACATTCACTCAAGTAAAATTGTACGTTGTCTGAGCCAAAAATTTCAATTACCTGGATATATTAGATAAGTAGAAATTAACTAAATAAGTATTAAATTCGTAGAAAGAATAGATACTTTGTGAAACTTTTTTTTCCAGATCAGCAGTAATTGTTGTTAGATGACACCGAGACAATTATTGAATGAGGTTCATCATGGGATTTGATCAAATGGTAAAGAGTTGTAGCTGTAGATCTCTGTATCTGTACCTCAAGGTGCGATAGTTCTTGTATAGTAAGTTTGCATACTCATTACTTTCTTCTCAGTTAAGCGTTCTTTCATAAATAAACAGCATTATTAAATTTTTCTTGTATTAACCAAAAAAAAATTTTTATATATTCGATGCATTAGGTTTTTTATTCCTATTTCTTTCTTGATTTTCTTTTATAACATTGAAATAGATTTCTGTATTACTATTTCCTTTGTATATAAATATGTATATGTTATTCAAATTATTTATAATTGTTTTAACGAAAAAAAAAAAAAATGTTCGAAGGTTGGGCGCAAACTCGCGACCCTTAGTCTACCGAGCAACAACCTTACCGGTCTGTCACTGCAACATCTTTCAGCTTATGCTGTAATGACCGCTCTCCATTTCGGCGTTGTCGAGTCGCTCGCACGACCGCCTCCTTATCATTGTTCAGGGCGATATCCTTTCTATATCGTTCAGGTAAGAGCGCTCAGACTGCGACTAATTGGCCAATTAGGTTATATTATAAGTATGCGTGCGTAGCAATTGTAATTTTTGGTTTAGTTGTATTTATATGTAATTTGAGTTAATAAATAATCCGCTTGCTAGGGCTGTCCCCTCTTTGGAGGTTTATGCCCGAGTGAGCGGTCTGTTCTCTCGCGAGACATTCAGGTTCTTTTGTTTTTTGTTTCTTTGATCTATCCCTCACTCACTCACCCGTTTATTTTCCTTCACCGAATTTCACGCCCGGTGGCTGATCTCGATAACTAATTTAACAAAATAGTGCCCCGGGTGAGGATACATGTGCACTGCCTAGCGTGGCTTTAAGTTGCCTCGCCGCGCGGCATTGCCACGTCAGTGACAGTAGCGTAACGGCCGCTGGTTCTGGGAACCACCGCGAAGGCAGGTCGCATGTTTCGATGGCGGTGCGTTCGCACCTGCTGAGCATTAACTCCCCTCTTCACGATCTCTCGTCTCCCAGCGAGCTCTTAGACTGCATTTTATCCTTATCTTTCCTTTACTACGCGAATTTTGGCTCTGAAGTTTTCATATTCAAATTGAAGTCCTTTTGGGGATTTGGATCTATCTACAATGGCTCCTCCGACATTGAAAAAACTTATCAGTCTGCAAAATTCCCATTTGGGTGAAATGCAGTTAATCCATTCTCGGTTCCTTGATAAGCCAAACAACACATTGAATAAGGCCATAGTGCAGTCACGTGTGGATGCGATCAATGGGACCTGGGATGAAGTTCGCGAGACTCATGCTGCCATTCTGGCGAGAGATGACATCGAGAACGAACCATACATTGTCGATAATACTTTCGGTCTGATTCAGGCGAAGTACGAGGATGTAAAGGACGCACTGCTTACTGCTGGTGCACAGTTTGAGGCGGCCACAGATCCAGTATCTGCGTCCAACGCCGGCGAACAGATCATTCCCAAGCTCCCTCGTTTGCCTTTGCCAATATTTTCAGGCAAATATGAGGACTGGGAAAGCTTCTGTGATCTGTTTACATCCCTGGTCCATGACAACCCTCGTTATTCTGAGGCCACTAAATTGCACTTCTTGAAAACCTGCCTGAAGGATTCCGCTGCGGAATTGGTTGCAGGAGTGAAAGTTACCAACGCTAATTACGTTAGCACCTGGACGGCCTTGAAAGCACGTTATTTTAATCCACGCTTGATAACACAGGCACACAAAAAATAAAAAGTGGTCTGTTCCAGAAGACACATCATCATATCCTTATAAATTTAGA
>JAYJLV010000011.1:9827702-9859138 GCA_036873485.1 Torymus texanus
TAAAATTTGATACAAAAATGATGAAAATTAATATTTATAAAGTAAAATTTGCTAATAAAATCTTAAAATTACTATTTAAAACAATAAAACTCCCTCCCCCATGTCGAGTGTGTCCCAGCGTTACTATAAAAATAGTAAATTTTCTTATAAAAAAAAGTAAAATTTACAAATAAATTTCTCTCCGTGTACTAAACCCGATTTTGAACGCCACAATGCTACAGTGCAGACATTACTGAACACGATTATTTTATCTCACTAAAATGGAATAATTATATACTTTTATTTTAGTACTTTTCATTTGCTTTTCAGTCAGAGTTAATCCACTTAAAGTGCCAGTACATCTAAAAATGAAGCATGATATAAAATATTAAAATTGCTACAAACTGAATATTAAAACTTTGTACATATTAAATAAAACGCTGAAAATTCCACAATGTTATAATTTTCCTCTGTTTAATAATTTATACTTACCATTCCTAATGAAATAAATTTCTCAAAAAACAGTTTTTTTTCCAGATACTTTTAAACCCCTGTAATCTTCCAAAATAAAATAAATTCATATAGCACCACATCTTACCCAAAATCCCCTTTCCCCAAAAAAAAAGTATATTCGATATCCAATCCGACACCTCCACCTATACAAATTCCCAACCCTGCTTATCCTCACGCACCAATCTCGTAATTCACTTAGAATTAATTTTCCTCTCTCGCTTACTAATATACATCCTCCCCAAGCCTACGCGCGTACATCATTACCGCTAATCAGCTCGCAACTGTCGATTCTTCCCCTCCTCCCTCCTCCTACTCTGTTCACCGATCACCCTCATAAATACAGCCACCCACGTGTAAATAGACCTTACATCCCCTCCTCCATTCCCTCACCACCAAATCCCTCGAGGCTCTGTACTACAACGGCTCTCACAAGCGACTCCAAGACGCGTATACGCGCGTTCAGGGAGGTTGGAGGAGGAGGAGGAGGAGGGATGTATGCGGCAATGGAGCCATTGCTCGGGCTCGATCGAGGGCGAAATTAGAGGTCTCGGCCCGGCACTTGTCGGAATTGCCCTCCTCCCTTTACCTCTCTGTATGTATATATATGTGTGTATATATAGCCTGCAACTGACGGAAAGTTGATGTACAGTCGCTTCGGGCCGATCAATGCTATGCGCGCGTTCCCCTATGCGGAAGGATTGCAGGAGGCGCAAAGGGGGATCTTTATGGAAAAGACTCGAGGAATTTAGATCGATCGGACAGCGAGCGAGAGATGAACGCGTGTGAGCGCCCACCGATTTGTCTTGTTCGATGCTGGTGGGAGTGAAGGAGAGGCGAGGGATTTCGCAAGGGGGTGAATGATGCGGAATGGAGATGTGATATGGAGGGGAATGAGGAAAAGGAGAAGGAATGAAAGTTTCATTTTTCGAACGATCCAAGGTGTGTATATGAAAGAGGAAAAGGGAGTGTGAATATTCATTGTGATCGTTTTTATGGCATGAAATATTTTTCATAGGCAATAAGTGCAGCATTTTATTTTTGAGATTATTGCGAATAATACGATGCAGAGACTGCTGCTACTGCTGCTGATCTCGATTTATGTGTATTAAATTTAATATGCGAGTGAGTCGACAAAATACTGGAATTATTCACATGTTTGATCGTAATCCTTTTGAAAAATGATCAAAATTATTATATATATAGTTGATAATAATAATTTATATGTTTCGTAATATTACTTATATTATACAGTATTTCGTTTTAATTTCAAATCTAAATTATATATCGATGTTATTGAATTCCAGTGTGCCGTGTTTGTGTGTATGTATGTATTGCTTTTAAATGTACAATGTTTAATCGAAAACGAATTCATGGAAAAATATTTACCGGATGTGTATATATAGGAGCGTCAAACGTTTGATTATATTTCACGAAAATGTTTGATCAGAATAAGTACCGCGACTAATCAAAAAGAGAAGCAAGAGCAAATATAAATCTCGTAAAAAAGTCTGCCCCCGGGGCATGCGCGGTAGAGAGATTTTAACCGTAAAATAGAGCTCGCACACACAAAAGATTAATAAGAAATGTTGATCCGATTGCCTCGAGGGGATATCGAGAGAAAAAAAAACTGATATACAGATATCGAAGCGAAGGAAAAATGTTACATGTAACGCTGGTAAAGCGTATTAAAGACAAGTTGGTTTTTTTTTAATGAAGGAATACATTAAAATATTTTATTAAACTAAATATCTATAAAGCAAGTAATATATAGATATGATTATTTTCAAGTAAATATAAAATCATAAAGAAGTCTATAATATTGTCTGTACAGCAAACATTTTGTAATTATTAAAATAATACCAAGCTTACTCGATATTATATTTAAGATTAAATCAATCTCTAATGATGAATGTCTGAGAGAATATCATCATTGTTTAAAAGATACAATGTATTGCAATACAGTTTATCTGTCTGTCAGTCTACTTGTTTGTGAAATTTAAGTTTAATTCCTATACATATTAAACTCTCCGAAGTAATTCAGCTCTTTAATCATACACCAGTACTATTACTAACGTACAATGAAACTTACTAGTCCTTTCGAATTACGTGAGTTAGGTGTTGCTGATTGCAAGCTGTGAGCACAGAGAGCGCCGCAAGCTCGTTTTCCGCTCTTTTGCCTCCTTTAACATTGCGCGTAATATAATCCTCTGCGAAATGTGTCCAGGTTCTTTGCGATAAAAGCGAACGTTCTCTCTCTCTCTCTCTCTCTCTCTTTCTCTTGCGTACTCTACTGTCTCTCTCATTTGGCCCGGCTCCACTTGTTGTTGCGTGACAAGCAGCAGCTGAATGTCTACTTCTGTCTGCGTTTTTGAAACTTTGATTGTTCTTAAGTTTTTGATAGAACTCATTACAGTTTAAAAAATGAACACTTATAATAGTTCAAGAATACGTAAATGGTTCTAATGTACAAATTATAGTGAATAGTGGTATAAGAGAAAATGAAATGTATGAATCAAAAGTAAAAATAGACTTAATTAAATTATATGATACCTAATATTTTCTAATTTTGTCCTGGAATAATCTAAATGCTAAATAGTTTAAAGTCTGAAACTACATATATAGTGTATTTTAGTGATCATTTGTCATCTAAAATAAACGAAAATATATAACTCCTTATTCGAATTCATAAATAAAGTATATTATAAAATTCATTAAATAATAATTTGGAAAATCCAATCGAATTAACGTCAGAACTAAAGTAACGTTTTATCACAATTGCTTTGAAAAAGAACACACCAAGAAAACGTTGATTCGACATTATTATCTCTCGGATCCCCCCCGAAACTTTTACGTTTCTTTTGTATATCCCATGTCACCGTCGATTTCCCGAATTTTTCGAAAATTACCTGTCACCCCGTCACCCTCCACAATACCCACCAGTTTATATATATATCCATCCCTCACCTATCTTCTCTCTCTTACTCTTCGAACCGTCACGCGCGAAAGATAAACAAAGCCTCGACGTGCCTCTAGCTTGGTACCGAAAAAACAGGCCTCAACCTCTACTCTGATGAAAGTCCTCCTCCTCTTCCCTCCCGAAAATCAGTCCACGAGCCGGGGGCGAAAATTCTCTTTCTACTTCTCTCTCTCTCTCTCTCTCTCTCTCTCTCTCTGAACGCGACATGCGCGCAATATACCGCTTATAAAGGAAGCCGCTCTGTTAGCTACGCTATATATATATAGCCGGTTACGCTCGCGATATCGATTCTCCCGGCGGCGATAATGAAATGCCGCGTGCATCGCGCGCTCACAGCACCAGCAGCAGCGGCGTTTTATGCCGGCCGGGATACGTGACTCCCCGGAGTCGCGCAATATTCGCCCCATTATGCGCTCGCGCACGTATATATAGATATGTATATATATATACATATAGATCTATACGCGTAGCGTGAAAGAAGCAAGCGAGCTGCGTTAACGGTGTGGAATAAAGCCTGCGAGAGAGAGAGAGAGAGAGAGAGAGAGTATAGCGCGTGCCAGGATGATTTAGAGGGAGAAGGAGGATGAAGAAAGTAGCGTGATGATTGCAGGTGGATATAAGTGTGCGAGCGTGAGGACGAGGTATAAGGAAGTAAGTGCGTGTGAGAGGAGAGAGGAACGAAGGAGAGTGGTGATAGCAGAGTATTGGCTTCTCGCGAGTTGATGGGTCGTTGATACTTTTATATCGCGGTTTTTACCGATACGTAAATAGAGGGTTTTACTCTTGAAATGAGTGTGGCGAGCTTCCTGTTGGGATATATTATTATGCGTATTTTAAGTATTTAAAGCGCAAATTTTTATTACGAGTCGAAAGGTTATTCCGTTTGTTAGATGATAGTTATTGAATCTGTATGTAAGGGTTGAAAGCGTAAATAGAATATTCTGGGTTGTCAAGTGTTGCGGAATTGAAATTTAATATCGCAATATTAAGCAAACGGACGCAGATATAATCCCGAGTTTAGTCGGGTTCTGATTGTCAATTGATATTGTGAATATTTTTTTTAGTTAATAAATATATATTTTGCTGATGTTTCAATCTATGAAAAATTTTCCATTTCTGTAAAAAACTTTATACGCGATTTGATTAAAACAAAAATAAAGGATGATAAAATAAAAGCGCTTGTAAATTTATCATATTGCTGTAAGTAATAAAAAATTTATAAATTTATTTAGCTATGCACAAGTAAATTTAATTTTGTTGAATAAATAAATAAATAAATAAAGAGAAGACTTCAATATAACTTTACAAGTTTGATGAAATATGTATGATCATTGATCTTATTAAGGATTTCATAGTAAAATATGATAAAGTATTCATAGATTTGATTACGAATTCAATAGCCTCAATTTTACTTTTGCAATTTTTTTCTTTTTGTTGGCAACCGAGTGTAACAGCAACTTTCTGAGTTCAGCGCTCTAAATAAGTTACCACCTGTCGTCGGTAAGCTTGGAGACTTTTTAATCTTTAGCACTGAAAATCGATAAATTCACCATGCATTCAATTAAAAATAATCTTTGTAAAAAATGTTATATTCCATATAATTTCTTTTTATTGATATAAATAAAAAATCTTCTTAAATGATATATACAGTGTTATTAACATGCTTAACATAATAAGGTTGTGAGTGTGTATGTGTGACACTTTTGATTGACAGTAATAAATAAACAAAGAGGACAAGTAAAAAATGAAAACAAGAACAAGTCGCTATTGGAAACTGCGAGATCGTTCGATCTTTCGATAAATTTTATTAGTGAAAAAGCATTGTTTTAAACAACTGATTTTACATACAATTCGCATTAACAAATACGCGTTGGCCTCAGTTTATCCAGACGATATCGTGATTCCAAGAGGTTCATCGTATATTCATTTTCTTTTTCTTTTTATTCTTCTTATTTCGTCAGCAAAAATGGACTCGAGTATGATTGTTAGATTATAATTCTGCTCAAGTGTGTGTATGTGTGTGGCGCATACTGTTCATCATCATTATCATCATCATCATTATCATCTTCGAAAGCGGACCCGATGGTTGTTTTCATCACCTATACATTATAACGTCGTTTGTCGTTTATTTTTTCTCATTCTTTCTCTTGCTCCTCCTCTTTCTCCTTCTCTTTCTCATTGTGCTTATGTGCCGTTTAAACGTGCAATAAAAACGTCGGAGCTCGTCGCAGCGTCGCGCGCGCTTTTCTCCTTTTCTCTTAATTAAAAATTAAAAAAAAAAAAAACAAATTCAAAAAGCTGGATTACAACTGTTTGTCCGATTCGCGTACTAAAAGACTAGAGCGGTAGTAGTATACAATTTCTTCATTCGCTCTCTTTATCTCTTACGTCGCTTATACAGAAAAAATTAAGAACCTCGGTAATAAGACTATAATATAAATCGTGTAATGTACGTGTGTGTACGCGTGTGAATGTGTATGAGTGAGCACGTAATGTGTGACACATGTAAGTATGTGTGAGTGAAGTGGAGGGGTGAAGTATCCGTGATATATTAATTAATAATAATATGTCGATGCAAGCGCGCGCGCAAGGCGTCAATGATACGAAACAATCCTCTGGCTAAATTACTCGCGTGATGTGATAATAATTGACTAAATTTTACATTGTTTATTTATTTATTTTTTTTTTTTTCAGCTCTTTATATCTCGTTCCGCTTGTTGCACAGTTTTCCATTGGTTTTCTCGCTTTTCGGTTTTGTTCTCGTATCCTCTCCTCTTCTATCTCACTTCCGTCGCTTTGCCGGGATTCTCATTCTCTGCTACGATTACGGCGAGAATCCCGCGGTCGCGAGAAAGTTTGTTCTCGATTTATTTTATTTTTATTCTTTTTTTTTTTTTAATCCCATGTATGTGTTGTGTGTGCGCGAATGCCTTGTCGTGACAATAGGCGGTTTTACAATCCCTACGGTAATTAGCTTGATGTCCTTATACTTCATTCAAATATGACTTTTTTGTTAATTTTTATTAATTAATTATTACATAACATCATTTATATATATACAAAAACGCTTTCACTTCTTTTTTTTTTTTTTTTTATTTACTCCATTGTGACAAAATTTGAAATTTCACTACCTACGTCTTTTCACCTACAAAATATTTTGTTCAGTCCGAACGTGACAGCAATACTTCTATTTCTCGCTCATTCGCTCTCACATTCTCCAATACTCACTCTCTCTCTCTCTCGCTCTTTCGCACACGCTTTCTACCACTCGCTCCCACACTCAATCTCGCCATTTCTTTTTTTAGATCGCCGTTTCAATTGCAGTTTTTTCGTCTCACGTTTCCGTGTCTCTCTGTTTCTCTTTCTCTTTCTATACGAACGAATCGAGAACGTTCACCCGCGCTTGTATATATATGTGCTTGTGTTCTTTTGCCTTCCTCTCTCTTTCTCTCTCTCTCTCTCTCTCTCTCTCTCTCTCGCACACACTCTTTCTCTCTTTTGCTCTCTTTCTCTCGCCTTTCATTGTATCCCTGCACTTTTTTTTTTAACAAACTTCTATATAGAGAATCGTGAAAACGAAATTCCTTCGTCGACTATACTGAATCACCTTATGATTGCGGCATAATATACAAACCCGTAAATGCCAATCGTTACGTTTTTATTTTCTTTATTTTGCGATTATCTCAAAAGTTTCACGCGTTCCTTACTTATTTTTAATATATAGAAAGGAGCTGAGCAATGTACCATGCATAAGACTTGTGTAAAAACATCGTCTCGTACGTGTTGACTCTCGCGCTCTCTATCTTTCTCTCTCGCTTATTTCTTGAGTTGATTATTTTCTCGACAGTGTAATTTTTTTTATACTCTCACTCGTTCTCTCACATTCTCAATCTCACGCTCTCATCTTAATAGTCTTTGATAAAATTCACTAAAAGCTAGAGTTTGTTTTCTTTTTTTTTTTTTATTCATTCGAGGCCGGCAGCAGACTGAAACGCGTCTCGTCTCGCGCATTTTGCGTGTGTTTTTTTTTTTTTGTATCTTGTGAGAATCACTATGAAACAGCCTAATACCTAAGGTAATGCAATTCGCGGCGAGACGCGTATTTCAGGTTAAAATGCCCAACCTTAATTATTAATAATTATTAATTAATTAATAATTGTTAATCGCTCGACTTCCTTCCGTAAAGGAACCGTGGAACGTATCTCGGGACAACTTCATTTTGTTTTTTTTTTTTTTAATTTTAGAATGTACATTGCCTCTCACCCTATTTTCTTCACTCATAACTCACGATATCCTTTATACGACTGCTCAAGGCATAAGTACTCGACAATTCTTTATCCCTCTACGCTCTTAATTAATCGTGTTGCTTTTGTATGTGTGTGTTTGTGTGTGTATGTGAGCTTTTTTGTTCTCTCATTCTCATTTTTTTTTTCCTTCTCGCAATGTAGTTATAAACGTACGTCGGGAGGCAAAAGTTCGACGGGGAAGAGACACTGGCGCAGCAGGCGCACATCGGCGCGTGAACACTTCATTTTCTCTCTTTCTCTCGTCGCGCGTTAATACATCTGCTCGTCGCTTATGTATATATATGTGATTCAGTGTCTATAATATGTGTGTACGTGTCTCTGCATCAGACTTTTTTGTTTTCTGGTTATACACTTTGGAAAATCAAAAAATTGTTACCTATATTTCGCACGCTTCGCTCGTATCGCGAATGTCAATCACAAAACTTCGCATATATAATTGTTTATATATGTATATATAATAGCATGTCTATATATAATACGTGTATGAAAAGCCCCATCGAAGGGACAAAGTCTGAATGTCGAAGTGTCGATTGAATTTCTCTTTTCCCCCTTTTGTTGTTGTTGTTGTTGTTGTTTCTGCTGGTGTCTACGCTTTTGTACGAAAAGTGGTAGGAAGTCGTGATAATGCATGAGTAATTGCGGTTATCCTTAATTATACTCCTTGTTCTTCCCAGTAGAGTATATCCTCAATAACTCTTTTCACGCCGCTCGAAACTTTTGCCATCAATGCAACTTTTGCTGTTGTACACTTAAAAAATAATTATTGCAAATGATCTCGTACGTTCTATATTTCAGTACTCGTTCGTACTGTCACGCAGTGGTTTTGATTTCTAACACCGCGCACGTGCGCGAATTTTTTTTTTCTTCTTTAGCTCGCAATAACAATACACCACGCGACAGTATACATCCGACATCGAAATACACACTATTGAGGCGTTTTTATATCAAACGCTTGTTTATACGTTCTAAAAAAATGAAAAATCTATAGTTGATCACGGTAGTCAGCATCTTAGTTAAGTATATAATCACCTATGGACATGACCGTAAGGGACATGTAATACGAAAAAACTTTATTTACATGCAGAGATTTGATATTTACGTCTTTCTTCATTATCATTCTATCTCCCACTAGATTACGAGTCTATGTGAGAGTTCGCTCTCTCTCTCTCTCTCTTTCTTCGGCTCACATCCTTGTAGAAATTTCATGTGTGTATGACGATGATGGACTTCGGCTAATATAACGACGTGTTGAATCTTCGATGGCGATGCATATTAGTTCTCTTTCTTTTCGTATCGATGCATAGTGCTCGATCCGCGCCATGTATTTTTTTTGTTTTTTCACAACCACACACTCTTCATCATTGGATGTTTGGTGTGAATACATATCAATTGCACCTCTCCCTATTACGGGTGGAGTACAGCATTCCCCCTTGCGCGTTCACATATAGAAAACACTTCGAACTCAAGCAGCACGAAAAAAAAAATCAGCACTAGACTCTTGGGTGTACTCGACCCCCTATAGAGCCTCGATTATTTACAGAATGCAGTACAATGTATAATTATAATAATAATACTCGACATACGAGAGATAAAACACCAACGCGAACACACATCGTCTCTTTTTCTCTCTCTCTCTCTCTCTCTCTCTCTCTCTCTCTCTCTTTCTCGTCTTTTAGTTAACAAGAGATATAGATCACGATATAGGGCTCTATTCTCGTGAGAACACACGCACAGAGGCAGCACACAGTGTGTATCCGTGTACATCCTATAACGCAATATTCTCCAAACGATAAATAAGTACGATAAGTATATCAATAAATACAAAACGAAGGAGCACAGAAGCCTACGTATATTGGTATACGCAACTCGCAGTGAGTCACGCGCATGTATATAGAGTTCCATCACGTGTTCGCAGGGGGGGGGGGCGAGAGGGGGAAATAGTTAATCGGAGGGATTGGCGATGCGTCGAGAAGCCCATCACGCGTGGTCCCTCGTGTTCGCCGGCTGTGTTGTTGCCAACTCTACTGTCTCATTTTTGATGACAGCATTGTTTAGTGATTCGCATTCGAGCGTTGCGACACCGGAGGTTCGAATCCAAGGATGCTGCTAAAGCTCCGTGGACTGGACAAACCTCGGGTCGCACGGGACAGCTCAGTCGGCAGCGTTCGCCGCGTCGTAGTGTGAGAACTTGAGAAACACTTGCTCTAGCGTCGTCTGACTGAAGCTGTATTCCTCGATGTCCAATTCTAGCTTGGCTGTAATTGGCAAAAATAAACGTGGATTATAGCTTTTTTTACAAAAACTATGTAGATATGTAAAGAAGTAAATATCTATGTTAGTTTCCTAGATGGACAACATAATTGGAAAATACTATTTTAAAATATCGTTTTCCAATCATGTACCCACATGGCAATATAGGCTAACGTCTTTTTATGGTGCACAGTAAATAATAAAATAAGAAAATATGCTTAAAAGTCAGCATAATTTTGTCAAGAGCTATTTTCACTAGAATATCTATCCCTGTTTTAAAAGATTGCCTATCCCTGTTCAGCTTTTATCCGAGAAAAACATTATAAAATATACAGTACACCAACCTTTCTCAAGTTGCGAGAAACATTCGGCCAGCGAATGCACCGAGTGTTGGGGCACGGAGAACACGAGTCTGTCGGCAAAGCTTTCCTCTAGCGTTGCATCTGGAAACATTCCCGTGACAAAGTCTTTCAAACCGCTAACACGATTGCCCGAAGGCGTCGTGGGCGTGCAATCGCCGCCGAGGAGCTTCATCTCCAGAGTATACCCTGCCCCGTAGAGATTCTTTAAGTGCTGAGTCGAACCAATGCAGCGTAGTTCTCCCTTCACCATGATACCCACTCGCGAACATAGGGCATCCGCCTCCTCCATCGAATGCGTCGTCAGGATAGCTCCTCTGCCACCCTGTTACAATGATCATTTGTGAGTTTACCATTCTGAGGGTGGTTTGTGGTTTGAGGTGATGCTAAATCCTTGTCGAACTCAAATATTACAGGATCAATTGGAATTTATTTAATTGTCTATTTTGAGAAAGTATCTTTTTTATATAATGATTTTTACACTAAATCCTAATACAGTAAAAAGATATTTCCTCAGAACTAACCATTAAATATTATTCAGACCTCTGTAAATATTGATAACGGCAAGAGTTTCACTTCACCTTAAATAAAATTGTTATGCATTGGAGCTATTGGTACTATGACAAGTATTATATCAGTTTGAACGTCTGAAAAAGCATGATAGCCAATCGTTTAACCGATTGATACGTTAAAGTCCCCTCATAACAATTTAAAAACATTATATTTACGACAACACAAAGTGTGATTGCACTTAGATGAAATGATGGTGCAGATCATTATGTGAGGATAGCATATGATAAAAGGACGTCACATTTATATATTCACCTTGTTCAATAGTATACAGGTTCCAGTCATAATTTAAAGATAAAAAGGAACGATATTTTTCACCTGGTGTCTCACCTGGAAACTTGCTAGGATAGTGTCCCACAGAAACCTCTTTGATCGGGGATCCATTCCCGTACTAGGCTCATCCATGAGCACGACCTTTGGTCCTCCGATCATGGCCATGGCAAAACTGAGTTTTCTTCTCGTTCCACCGGAACATTCTTGCGTTTGCTTGTCAGCGTGATCATGGATTTGCAGGCCAGTTAGATACATGTCCACAATCCTAAAAAAACAAATTATAACGTATTTATATTTATTCGATGAGAAACAAATCTGGATGATAATTATCCTATAGTTTGAAACTATTCAGCTAGTATCGTATCTAACTGGATGTTTGATAAATTTATCTAATCAAAATCTAATCGATTGAAGATACAATTTCAAGTTCACAATCACTTAATCCCTAATAGATAATTTTGAATTAGATCTATACGATACAGACAGCACTTCAAAAATCTCATACCTTCTGATATCGCCCCAGGGTACACCTCTGATCGCTGCGTAACACTCCAGATGCTCCCTAACGGTGATGTTCTTCCACTGGGCATCGTGCTGCGGGCAGTAACCCATCTGACGGAATGCCTCGGACATGTGGGAGTGGATGTTGTGACCACCGATCTGAACGCGACCGCGTGTTGCCGCCTGCTCGGCAATGATGATCTTCATGGTGGTTGTTTTGCCAGCGCCATTATGGCCCAAAAGGCCAAGCACCTCACCTGGCTCGACCGCGAGCGAGAGGTTACGTACTGCAATCTTCTTCGTCGGTGCCTGCTGTTCGTCCTGCTTCGAGCAGCAGCTGCACGTTGTCGTCTCTTGCTGACGATACTCCTTGCGCAAATTCTGCGGAAAATGGATGATTACGTTTATATTTGGGTGTAGTCAAGTATTTAGTAGTTGAAGAAAAAGTATTTTTGGAAAAAGTCTCTTTAATAATAATCGTAATATATTTAAATAAGATTGAAAAAATGTATATACAAATGTGTAAAAAACTTAGCTGATAGAGTTTGAAGAGATGCAATAATCTTTTTATTAAGTTTTATGAGCTCTTGATACAAATTGGATATGGTAAGTGAAAGCAAGTCATCAAATATTTTGTGAGCTCTTACCTGAACGAGGACAACAGGTGGTTCCTGCACAGATGGCGAGTTCATCAGGTTGAAAACTTTCTGCCTTTCGTTTTTAACATCGACATCCTCGTGCTCGCCAACATCGGGATTTTCCATGATTTCCTCACCTATTGAGCCTCCGTTGCGCTAAAAAATGAAGATTTTTATAAAACACAAAAAACATTATAAATGTGACTAATACAGAAAAGTCTAGAAAGAACGTGTAACCCAAGCTTTACGTAAATGGTTGTGAATGAAATGATACTGAAGCGTCAAATCTCCAAAGAAGTTGAGTGTTTAACAAGTGCAAAAGCACTTGAGGTAACATTACAAGAGAATGACACTCACCACGAAGTACTTGAAGAAGTCCTTGACGTTTCCTCCGCTCTTCTTGGTGTCGAGTATCAACAACACGAAGAACCAAATAGGACAGTGCAGCATTACTCCAAGCGCCATGACGATGATTTCACTAGTAAAGTAGTCTGATATGCTTAGGTGGTGGCAGGCCGCGTTGATTGAGCACATGAGGTGCACCCGATCAATGTAATACAGCGCAGCGTATGGCACGTACATTGTGTTCGAGAGCGAGAAGACCACATGGAGTGCGAAAGCCGCTACACCTCCTGAAAAGTGATGGATAGCGATTTTATTGAATGTTGATTATAAGAAATGTAAACGAATGCTTAGAAGTTTTATTTCATTACAAATTATGTTTTGCAAAATTAGCGGAAGCTGCATTCATTATCAATAATAAATTTATAGATAGAATCCAAAAACTATTTTCCTTATTATGAGGTCTAAATTTGTATTTAGCTGTGCAATTAGTTTAGATTATTCTTGTACATGTGTAGGCTAATCGTACTTACCGACACCAAGCATGTCCAGAATCATAACCAAAATGAAGGGAATAAGACCGAAGAAGGTCGCAATGTTCGGCAGGAAGCTTTGCGCCGAGTCCATCTTATCGAACATGTAGGCGAGACAAGTCGAGAAGAATATCGACGCCGGACAGTAGAGCATGACGAGGCCTCCAAGGGTCAGCAGAGCTGGAATCTCCTGCAGCGACGGCACATCAAAGAGGAAGATGATACCCAGGATGCAAAGACAGATGAACGACATGAGACCAAGCAATACGACGAAGTAAGTAAAGAAGTACATGGTAAATGAAAGGCCGTTGACTCTCAGTTGATTCTTCGCCTTGATCTGTAATAGTGAAAAAATAGAGTTATTATCTCGTCAATTTTAACAAAAGATAAAAATGAAAAAATTGTTATCGGAACTTTCTTTATCCTATATTTACTTCAAATGCGTCGTCGTTTGAAGTATAATTACCGGTTAAAGAACCTGACCTTAAACAATTGTCATTCAATAAGAGGCATATAAAGTAAGTAAACGACATTAGGGGCAGTTGAATTAAATATTTCACAAGCACTTCTAATCGAATCCCGCTCGGGACAAATCAATACTAAATTTTCTATAATGTGTGCTTTACATACTTCGCGATCATAAACCATGTCGACGGCCAGAGTAATGGGCACGAGAACAAGGTCCATGCCGATGAATAGCGCCGAGCTGGCTATTCCGATGTTGAACTCTTGCGGCTGTGAGGTCTGCTGGAATGGATGCGTTTTAACTCTAATTGGCGACGTCTGCCCTGGATTGACTAGCCTGAAAAGACCATAACAAAAATTAGGATTATACAGTAAATTTTCTAAAAGAGTTTTTACATTCATTGAGTAAGTGATTTATGGTAGATGTACCCGGATAATTCTTTAGAAACTTTAGATTAATATAATTTAGCTTTTACATATGCTAAAAACAAATTTTAGTAAAGAAGTATAAAATTTGCATCAATTTACAACTAAACAACAACTTTACCTCGATTAACATAAGAATATGTATTTCAAAACAATCTAAAGCCGAATTACTACGATCTATATAACTTGTACCGTCTATACGTCCCCTATCAACTTTCGTTTAAGTAGGCGCATGCAGTCATTAGGAGCTTATATGTATGCACGAGGCGCACATCGCGCTAAAAAATTAACATATTCTCACTTCTGGAATGCGTTGGTAAAGACATTCATGACGATTGGCAATGAATGTTGCATTGTGTCGTTGTACATAACCGTGAAATCCATCCTTGAGAGATTATAGTCAGTGACGTTGAGGACGGCCATGTGCGGCGCACGATGAAGAAGCTCAGCGAAACCGCCATCATACTCTTCCAGCGGGCCAACAAGCTGGCTCACCTGATTGAGCAACGCTGACATATCTCGACTCGAGCTGTTGATGTACATTACCTTCGTGTCGTCACCGTAACTAGCTGTAAAAAGATCGAATTGATTAAAATAGATTAATTAGGTATGAATCAATAAACATTGAAAAAAATGTTAAGAAGTTAAGAGTGTACTTGTTATTGGGTTAAAGTAGTTATAAATTTTTGTTGTTGAATAATAATTAACCAGATTTTTTAATGTGATAAAGCTATTCTTTTACAGTCTATTTGTTAGTTGAAATTCTTGACATTTTATCCTTATTCCTCATAATAAGAAGCCAAAGTGTCAAAAATTTCAATTTTCTTTTCATAATGAAGTATTATAGCATTGCCTCATTTTCTAAATTTAAATGCCTATTTATGAATTTAAAATTTTGTATCAAAAAAAGGTAACAGTTAATAAGTACGTTACAAACCATTATTTAATTCAAGACTCTGCATCCGGACTTCGACGGTCTGTATACTGTTGAGATAAAGCCCCAGTACAACTAAAGCCAGAGGCGCTACGATTGTGAAATACAGCAGCTGTATGCTTCTGAACAGCCTCAGCACGCGCAGCTTCAGCATGGCGTAGAAGATCTGCACTACGTTGGGCCGAATCTTGATGGGGTCGAGGCCAAGACCGAGTATCGCCGGGCTTTTGTCGTTGTGTGGCGTGCCATCCGGCAACTCATTTGCACCCGCTACTCGTTTCAAATAAAATCTTGGTTAATTATCGGTTAAATAGTTGATTAAGTGCTGGTAATAAAACTTCTAGCCAATTATTGCATTATGCTGTGTACTGAATGATCGTTTTAACTATGAGATTCAATAGCCTTACAACAACACAAGAATAAGATGTGTCTATTTAATAGCTGCTGTGGTAGTCACAGTAGAGTACTTGCTAGCTATTTGCCAAATGATTAAGACGAGTCGAATATTTGCTGGTTTACAAGACTATGTATAAAATGATGGTTAGACGAGTACAATTTGACTATGCATTGTATATGGAAAAACAATACAATGAAATTGTGGTTAGACTGAATGATCGAAGCAGCAAAAAGTCTACCTTAATGTTAAAATGAGTAAATGGATAAAGAATACTTTCTTTTTATAGTTGCAATATTCGTTTTACGTCGGAACATGTGTATACGGTACATACAAAATGCTTAAAACAGAAAGAGAAAGTTTGAAGTAGCTACGATCGAGTGATTGATTTTGATGAAAGTAAAAATTTTTTGTCAAAGATACCTTTTAAATTTTTAGGAGCGAAAATGCTACCAAACTCATGCCTCACTCTGGATAAAGTTTTTTGTCGCTCAGAATCTAAAATTGGTGGCATTTTAACTCAAAAAAATAAAAAATCTCGCATGTAAATAAATGCTATATAAAAAATGTACTATTATATAAAATTTATTTCACGCTAAATCTCTTATTTTCACTTGAAAGGACGTCGTATGTATTGTAGTAATAGATTTTCATTTAACTTTGGAGTGCGATATGTTTTTCAATGGTTAAATTTACTAATATATTTTTTACTAATTGCACTTTTATGGAAACAATATCAAACATTATGACCTATTGGCGTACCTAAATACTCGAGACTTTTTGTACCTCAATTCATTTCCTTTTCTATTAACGTTACTAAAAAAGTAATTAAGCGCGTAATGAATACAGTCCACGAGGATTGTCGATCGACAAATCATGGACAAGTAAACATTGTTTTAAACTCGACCAGTAATGACTTTTTCTCAAAAAACTTTAATAATAAAAACAATATTATTGTACTCGTAAAAATAGATTGGTTTTCTGAATAATACAACTTGGATTCTGATTTGCTAACATTGACTAAAAAATAATTAAAGTTTGAGATTGAAACATAGTTTTATATTTTTGTACATGATCTATCATAATTATACATAAAATCAACTGAATCCACACACTCCTGTCAAAATCCAGAACTCTAAAACGTACACATCCTCTCTTCGACCTCCTCGACCATCCCACCACCATAACCAAGAGATACTTAGCGTTTATAAAAAACTAAAGCGACCACCACCATTTCCATTCCCTGAAACTCACCTTTAACTCCATCAGTCTGCACAGTCGCGCCCTCGTTTTGTAGGCTCTGATACGACGTGCTCTTCGACTGAAGCGACAAGGATCTGCTGAGCGCGCGATTGCGCACCATCTTCTTCGACAGATTGTCCATAGTGCACTCGGTCTCCTCGTCCTTCTCGAGATGCAGAAATACCTCCTCGAGGGTTGTCATTGACACACCGTAGCTACTGATACCAAGCCGCAGAGCTTTCGTCTTGATCTCTTGCTCAATAGCGGAGAACAGGGGAGCGAAGTTATCCACAGAATTGTGGGGCAGGATGAAGCTAAGCTCGCGACCATGGCGGCGGGCTTTCTCGGCTTTCGTTACATGCTGAGAGACCAATCGAGTGATGGCATTCTCACGTACGGTGCCTTCCAGTACGAGCCTATAAAGAGATAAAGAATAATTTAAATGATTAGCGGAGACATGTCTTGCTTCGGACGTCTTTTAAGTGAGAATTAAAGTTTTATGTTATTTAAATATAATATTGCTAAATTACATAAGGAAACCAACTTAATACCGACAAATTAAACATTTCTTTAATGAATATCAGCGTTGTAACATTACACTAACAAACCTTAATTGTATTATTCAATTATTGTAATTTGCCTTTACTATTAATCAATGTCATTAACGCTAAGCTCTAAAAAGTGTCACTTCCTTTAATTATCTTTTGTTTATCTAATTAAGTAATAAAACCAAGTTCACAACACCAATTAACTTTCTATTTAATTACTTGAGTACCAGCATCAATCAGTTCAAGAAAAAAAAAACTAGCACTAATTACACTTGAAGACCGCAACGCAGTAACCGGCAAATAAAAGTTGCAAGCAAACTTACGTCAGGTGATATCCAATGCCGAACTTATTCTTGAGGAAGAGCGAGCTGCCACAACAGCGTAACTTTCCCTTACTGATAACGGCCTTGCGGTCGGCCAGTATGTCCGCCTCATCCATGAAATGCGTTGTCAAAAGAATGACCTTGCCATGCCGACGTGACTGCAAGAACGACCACATCTGACGACGCGAGTAAGGATCAACACCAGCTGTCGGTTCGTCTAAGATGATGATCTTCGGATCACCAATTATAGCTATGCCTACGGAAAGCTTACGCTTCTGACCACCACTCAGGTACTTGGCAAACGTATCGGCTTTCTCTATCAGGTCAATATCTTTCAGCGTCTTTTTTACCTGGAAGTGGAAAAGTCGTTATGAGATGTTTTATTGCGATAACTGTAATGAACGTAAATGCTTGATATTGATGTTTATAAAGTTTAAGAGTTTTTTTCTATTTTTTTCACAATTTTATGAAATTTTCCGGTGAAATAAAAGCCTATTGTGTTAACAATATTTGTTGTTTTGAAAAGCCAAGTACATAGTGTGAATCAGCATAGAGATTTAATTAAAATTACCTGATTATTATACGGATGACGTATTTGAAAAAATAAACAGAGAGAAATAAGTAGGTAAAGACGTAAGCAGACTATCTTAAAAGGTTAACATCGTGCTTTAAATAATACATAAAGAGTAACAGGCACATAAATAATTAATATGTGCTTTCATAAGCATTAGTGGCACGGCATGAATGAATGAACACTCATACATCTGTTTATCATGACTAATCTGACTTAAGGAATTGATTAAATCACTGTAATTAGTTTTGCGATCATTTTCTTCTCCACTACATTATACAAATGAAAAAAATAATTGAGGCAATGGAATATGCTGTTGCAGAAGCGCGCCAAGAACTTCGAATTCGCAAGAATGTAACATACCTCGTGTTCGATCACGTTTCGGGGAATGCCTCGTACTGCCGCGAAGAACTCGAGGTGTTCCCTAGGCGTTAGCAGATCGAAGAGAATGTCGTGTTGTGGGCACACCCCCGTCATGCTACGAATCATATGCATGTCGTTCGAATCTCTCACGTCATAACCGAATATCAGCGCTGTGCCAGCTGTTGGCGCTGTCAATCCCGTCAGTATGTTGAATAGCGTCGTTTTGCCCGCACCATTGTGACCCAAGATTGCTGTGATTTGTCCTTCGTAAATTGTAAGATTGATGCCATTAACAGCCTTGACCTCAGATCGCCGGCATTTGCTATAGGACTTGTAGAGGTCAACGATGCGTATAGCTTCGCGGCCCTTCATTTCACGCACGACTGGTTCGACATCGCGATTCGCTTCTTCGCCTGGGATGAAGCTGTTGGACTCGCCATTGATAGTAGCACTTGGAGGTGGGGCCTGGTGGCAATCATCGGGAGGTGCGATACGTAACGTGGGTTTGGTAGTTGTGCTCGTGGTTACGACGACTTGGGCGTCGTTATTGACCGCCGCGTCGCTGCGGTCGAGCGACGCCGCGGTGGTCGTGCTATTCAGACGGTCTACGGAACTTACGCGTGGCGCCTTGCCCTTTTTGCACCAGAAACCCGGCGTGAAGCAGAACCACGCTGACCGCTTAGTCCCGTATTCGCCTGTAATGAAAGAAATACATTTATGTTGTTATGGAATATAAGAATTTTTTTGTAAATCAAAGTTTAAGTTTATAAATGTTTTCAGGCTATTTTTAAGTGAAGAAATTAGTATTAGAAATAAAAAAAAACTTAACACAATGTAAGAAAATTGCATTAATGATTGTGAAGTAGTGCAATGTAATTTATGAAGTAATGCTTCATTATAAAAGCAAGGACTTACTAGGGATGACGGAGTCGAGATAATAGGCTAGTAATCCATAGAGTAGTATATCGAAGGCCATCATTATGAGGCTGCCTCCAAATGGAATTCCAGGACCCGACCACAGATTGTCAAAATTGACGCCTTCGCCTTGAAGATCCAACACGAGAGCCTGAAAAAAATAACCATTTTCATTCAACCCTTCTCTTACATATTTGCTTAATGTGCTCGTCGTTTGGGAGTTGGCGGTGAACGAGGTATCCGAGTAGTTTGCAAACAAGTTACTTTACGTAGAGTCTGTTGACATACCTTGTCCATTGCCAAGGCGACTCCCGTGGGACTGAGCAGTGACACGAGCCAAAACGACACGGAGCTTGAGTCGTCGACGAACACCTGGATGAAGTACATCAGACTGAGAATGGTGACCGAGAAGTTACCCAGAACACCAGCAGTCTACAAAAGATCAACAAGAAATGATTACAATATCAAGTCATGCATTTTAGGACATATCGATAATGTTTATTGTTAAGTTTAACACTTACGCGTGATTTGTCGAAGAACGGCGTGATCATGAAGGCAAACATGATGACGGAGAAACTGTATAGGACGACCAACAAGAATATCGGTAGGAAATGTGTATGCTGGAACATTTGCAGAGTAAACAGCAGAATAACCGCGACCGCCGACAGCAGTAGAACGAAAATTGCGTAGATGATAAACCATGACAACCTGTAAACATCAAATAAAAAAGTAAGTACATTATTAATCTTCGAAAGCAAAAGGAAAGATATAAGATTTTTTTTTAAAGAAAGGAGTACAAACCAAAATATAGAATCCTTCAGACCCATTATTTTCATGCCCTCCTTGATTTTGTTTTCTTTTTCACCAACGATTAGAATCAGTAGATATGTTATAAATTGAGAGAGGGCTATCACCATGTACAAAGGAATCACAACTCTGAAGGCGAGCATCCAGTCTATAAATAAAAGTATAGGTTTAACCCTGGTTTATGACTAATTGTATAATTATAACTTTGTTATAGCAAATGCATGAAATTTACCTGCTGTATACGCATCTTTTGGAAACATCTCAAGTTTGATGTCTGGTACAGTGATTTCAGTGTTTCCCGAATCCAACTAAAATATTATTTTAAAATAAGTTTTGTTTTAAATTAATTATACAACCAAATTATCCTCAAAATTACGAATAAAACTCACCCTAATCTTCGTAATATCCATCAATAGTTGTAAGGCCATGAAGCCAGATAAAAAATAATTATTGACAGGACAGGAGCCTCCGGTTTCAATGGACAGAACACCACCCATCCAGTGACTGGTGTCCTTCCGGCAGGTTACCGAAGATGAGAACATTTCAGTCGGCGACGGTGGCGACGTATACGATGGATTCGTTCGTATTTCATATCTATCAAAGAAAAATAAACAATGTAATATTTAGTTCACTCGCAATGATTAAAAACAGAACAACACGCGTTTTCAATCTTATATTGATTTTGTAATTCAGACGGAATGTATTCTCCGCATTTCTCAGTTGTATCAGTATCTCATATCAAATACCCAGAAAAAGAATATTACATAAAGAATTACAAAGATACGATCTCACCAGTTTTCCACACGAACACACGTAAACGAAGTTCAATGACCATACCGATCAACTTTGCGGTCATTAACAACTTCGCAATAATACTTAATGAATTCACATGCGTATACACGATGAAAACATTGTTTTGTTCGAAAGTACAAAAGCATCGCTGCACTTCAATACAAATAATCAATGCAAGCACCCGCGCGCGCGCTTTGCTCGATGCTCAGTATACGGCCATTGCAATTTTTCAATATAAACCAGCCTCAAGCTGTAATATTCCCCTCTGAATATTTCTACAAAATGTAATTCTTCAACGTATAAATTATAATATCAATGCGAGTGTAAATACGAAAAAAATTTGTTATTTTGATCGTCAATACCCGAACGTTATTCTTCCTCAAAAATATTGAATTCCAGCACGTCAAACATTGCAACGCGCGCGCGAAGGGTATATACACGCTATATACATTTCCTATCGATCTCACTCGCGAACGCGCGCGCGCGCGCGATTCTCTCTCTCTCTCTCTCTCTTGCTACGTTCACGGAGGAGAACCTTTGTGCGCAGTTAGCGCGTCGTATACGGGCGTTGAAGGCCCCGAAAATAGCCTATCTGTGGTGGTGACAGACTTACAATAAACGCCGCGAGATTGGCTGGGGATCCTCGAAGATGACCGCCAGTGGTATGCTGTATGGTTCCTTCCAGTAGGCAGCCTGTAAGTCATCTTTCGTGTCGTACACAACGAAGTTTAAGGGATGCCTGGTACGCGAGTTCCACATCGTCAACCACAGCTGGTTCATGGAGTTTATAAAATTCTGTAAAGAACGTTTATACATATATTTGTATTATTTTATAGACATTAAAGAAATTTATTACATCGATTGATTAAGTTGGAAAAGTATATACTCACGATGGTTTCTGTCGAATTGGGCACAACGGCTATCGTGTTGTTTCTATAACCATTGAAGAAGTCGAAGATGTCACCGTCCTGTCTCTGCGTAATGATGGCAGGATAGTTCGGATTCGGTATCAAAACCTTCACCATTACCAGTATACCGAGGATGTACAGGGGTAGGAAAATCTCCTGTAATGATAGAATTCAGTCGTCGTGAAATTCAGGTACGTCTGATTGCAATCCTCGTTATCGTATAAATTAGAGATTAATAATGATGAAACTAAAGGAGGGACTTAAAGGCAAACTGGAATATGAATAATGTGGTATATAGATCAATATTATAAAAATAGGAAATAATATAATGTATTAAAAGCTAAAATTATCAAGAAATTACTTCGACTTAGAATGAAACTGGGACGGTTTTAGATATCCAAGAAAGATGGAACTCGCGAATATTTTTAATAACTCATCTTCTTTAAACTACTCGCCAAGCATAATGTTACGGTGCAAGAAGCTTTCATATTAGCGGTCGTATCATTTTTCATATAGGTACGGCAAAACGGTAACTGCGGAATTTCTTTGAGATATATACTTCCGAGGACGAGAAAACGCAATATAGTTTTTACTATTTATATAAAAATCAGAATCATTGCTTGGTTTTCATAACGTTACCTATAAACCTACATATCCTATACCGATATCTCGACATTTCGTATAATTCGGCAATTCAACAAGTTACGAAACAAAGCAATCGCATTGCATTCATAGTATACCCGAAATCTTGCAAGCTCTCTCTAAACCTGATATCGATCAATAACTTGTTGAAAAAGAAACTACCATTCTCCGCCCAACCTTCCACCTAACCATACACATCCCCAATTCTCCCAACAAATCTCAAACGCATCTGTACGAATTTCAACTTTATTCCATATACCTACCGTCTTCTCGCATTACGAATGCGTCACGCTCGGCTGAAATAAAAAATCGCAACTTTATCGAATACGAGTCCTCCCTATCGTTTTCTTCTCCTTCTTTCTCGCATGCACGCACGAACGAAGTGCAAGCCCGTGTCGTCGGAGCGCGCGCGCGTCGCCTGCAAAGTGTATAGCAACGTTCTCTCTCTCTCCGAGCCACCCGCGCGTTCACCTACCTATATAATTTTCCCGACGTGTCGCCGGTGTGTGCAGTGAGCGCGCGCGCTGCTACGTACTACCTACTATACCCGCCCCCCGGTTACCATGGAGCCCCGAATAAACTTGGCCTAACCCCTTTACCACAGGCGCGTATAGCACTCGATTTTCGGCTGCAGCACACACGGACGTTTAAATTCTCCGTTGAGAGTACTTAGCATTATCATCATCATCATCATCATCATCATCATCATCATCATCATCATCATTGTCGTCGTAGTCATGTCGTTCTTCGTGGACATTGTTAGTGAGGACGCGTTCTTTGAGAACTTGACACTCGGTGTGTCCAGGCAGTTGGAGGCTTCACCGTGTGTAAGGAACGTACAGCTGGAACGCAGAGGTGCTTGCGATAGAGCATCACTGTCAACATGGGAGCAGAAGCACTGCTGTTTGTTGACAGAGGATCTGAGGAACTTTTATACGTCTACCGATGGCTTTCTGCTCACGTGGAGTCTTGATATTGCAGGTGATGATGGGGGTGTATAGATGTATTGGGATAGAAGGAAGTTTTGCACGAGTTTTTAGCAGTTTCTTAATTTTCTGCAGTGTAACGGAATTATTGTAGTTGGGCAAAGTGATGGTTCGGAAAAATGCTACGTGACCAATTTTAGATTAACTTTGTCAGAATGTTGCAGCTGAACGCAGCAGTTTCTTGTATTAAGGTTTTTTTTTATGGAGAATATAGAAAATTTTGTTTTGTATTTCGCGTTTTGAAAGATTATTATTAAATTACAGTATAATAAGTGTGAAGTATGGTGCACGCATATTGTTGCTAAGAATCAGTGAACAAATTATAGTCATTAAATTTAATAGCTCAATAATTTACGTCAACTATAATCAGTGAGAAGTTGTAAAAGAGAATATGTACACTTATTACATACTATTACCTCTGCGTTTTACATGTGGCTCTAGAGTTATAAAAAATAATATGACGTAATTCACTTCCTTTTTGTTGAACTCAAAAGAAAAATTTCATTTCCGAATTACTTCTGTTATATCGATACCATATTTTTATTAAAATAAACTCTAAATGCTTCAATATTTCGCATGATTTTCTCATTCGTATACATGAAATATTTGAATTTTATTTATTTACTTTTTGTTTTGCATCCGAAAGGTTCGTTCGAACGTAAACGTTTGTAATAAAATTTTTCAGCTGTAAATTTTATTTGAGAAATGTGTAGCTTTGATGTGCAGCTCTATTGCTCATTCTGAATGTGTAATATCGTCGGCTTATTGATTTTGCTTGAATCAACGCGCACATAAAACTTACATAAATTTGATACCTTCAACAACTCGCAAAGACAATATTGCCATTCTTCTCCGAATGCGTATCAATAGAAGAGAGCATCGTAATTTTCATTCTCCGGTTTAATTGACCTCGTTTACCGTAAATGCAATTGATATACATTCGATTAATAGTATAAGGAAATATCAAATATATATACACGGTATTAATTTGTATTTGCATTGAATAGTACATTTAATAGTAATAATTTATATTTGCCTTCAATAGTAAAATGCTTGAGTTCCATTAAGCTTTGAATATTGAGGAAGTTCAAAATAATAGGAAAAATAATTAATTATGAATTTGCGAACAATTTTGTCTGATAAATCTCACTCTTGCCAACTTTTTTAATTCTATTTATAAAGAATCCATCAAGAATGCTCATTTTATCTGGAAACTCGATTTATTCCTTTCTTCCTGGGCTAAGGAGGTATCAAGTTTGTAGAACTTCTCTCGGCAGTTATTCTCAAAGCGGTACTGCTGTCTTATAAACTAGCTCGCTAAATCACACGAAACAATGCATCGAAAATTAATGCACGTAAAACGATTCTGATATATTTTATCGATAAGTTGGCTTTTAATTAATGGACTATACGATAAGTGCTTATTTAGATTTCAATTCAAACGAATTGTTTTTATTGGAATGAGTATTTACTAACTTATTTAGTTTCTCATTACTTTTGGATATTAAGCGTATCCATATACTATAAAACATAAAATTTAAATTTAAGTGGCTATTATATTATATAATTTATCTACTCGGTTTATGCCAACTTTAATGTTCTTTCATAAATGTATCGACGCTTTTTCAAATGAATTATTCAATACCGCGCCACGTAAGTTATAGCTTTTAACGCACAATTTTGTTAAAAATAACATTTTGACTTTTAGAGCGCGCGCGCACCCGCACACTACTGAATCGCTTTTACACATCATTTAATATGACAGTAATTATTTATTCGTAAAACGCGATGAAAACGTGCAACTGCATTTTTCACATGCGTCAAATAAATAACGCTTATCATTATGAATTTCACGTGACGAGTAAATATTTCTTTTTGATTAATGTTTCACGAGCATTTTATGAAAAGAATACTGCAGATCGATAAGTTAGTATTTGAAAATACTTTTC
This sequence comes from Torymus texanus, assembly GCA_036873485.1. Taxonomy (NCBI): domain Eukaryota; kingdom Metazoa; phylum Arthropoda; class Insecta; order Hymenoptera; family Torymidae; genus Torymus; species Torymus texanus. The sequence continues at coordinate 9,853,210 of JAYJLV010000011.1, forward strand.
GCATGAATTTTAACGCTTATTATAGTTTGATTTACGACCAGCCGTAGTACGCAGAAAAGAACACCACAAACAAACCAACCGACAACAATTTTTCTCGAAAATCTTTTTAAACTTCTGTTTACATAACACATTTTGCAACATTTCTTTAATGATTTTACGCAACAACAACGATAGATCTTCCCCTATATCAAACTATCTATCCACCCTACATCTTCAGCTATACTCAATTTCCTTTTGATCACTCAGGCGAGGAGTTCCCCGTCGGGCGGATGGAGATAAAGGACCTGGCGAGTCTGAAGCGCCACGTCGGGAACGGCGGCAAAGATCAACAGGCCGACTGCAGTGGTGGAGGTGGTAGCAGCACCAGCGCTAGTAGTTCTACCAGCATTAGCACCAACGTTACCAGCGCTAGCGACGAGTCTAGCTGCAAGCCTAACATCGTCGAACCAACTTTCGGTGGCTCGCGTTGCAAGCTCTTCGAGTTGGCCGAGTGTGACGAATGCAAAGTGTTCCTGGCATATCAGCTGCAACCGGATCAGGATGAGCCGTCGGTGTGGCTGCACAATTTTGCCACTGCCAGATGGTATCTACTGGCGGATAGCTTCGTGAAATATTTCAGAATGATGCTCGTGCATTTAGGATTGCCGATGTGGCAAGTCTGCGCAGCTGGATTACCATTACCCACGTGGATTGAGCAGGTTTGTGTTTTGTTTTTATCTTCCCTTGCTTAATATGCCAAATGCATTTGTTATTATTTGTTTCACTTTAATCTTTACAATTATTTTCTGAGATAATGTTAATGGCTATTAATTCATGTAATCTATGCCAATAAAATGCTAACAAATAGTATGTCTATAATGATATCATCTGGTCAACGCAACATTTACTCGGTTTATTTAGTTCTCGATTAAATTCTCAGTAATTTTACTATCCATGAACCAGTTGAATACGATCGCAGCAGGCGTTCATGGCTTCCCGAGTTCGCTTGGAAACTGGTTCCGATATATAACTCTGACCGGCGTCACTTGTGTCCATTCCTTTATCACTATACGTAAAAACATTTAACGACTGTTTTACTATCAATGCTTATAAGCAGGATTAACATCCTTCCTCCTCGTTTCCATTCCATTCTTATCGCATGTAACAAATTGCAAACTCATCTATTCTCTACCACCCAGGTATATCTTCTGGTTGGACCGCATCTTCTGCCTTCAATGCATCCACAAACCATTGCCCCAACTCCATCCATCGACACGAGCCTCTGGAAAGACGGTCCAACGAACCTCATCGATCAAACGATCTTCTTCCGTAGCAAAGACCATCATCATCATCATCACAAACAGAAAAATTCATCGTCAACTACTACTACAGCTGGCGCCACAGGAACAACGACGACCACAACGACGACTACTGCTACTGCAAGCAGCTCCAATGCCAGGAAGAAATCCTCTTCCCACTGATAATGAAGCTGCCGCCGGCGACGACGACTACGACGACGACGACGACGACGTAGACAACGCAGAAGGTCCTTGGCCCAATTGGCACTGGCGCTCGGCGCTTGCGACACATACACACACACACGATGAGAAAAAAGACGCACGCGCGCCGGAACACTGCCAGCTAGCTATACAGCATAACGTAGCATGCGCTCACGCGTTTTTCTTACTTTTTACTCGAGATACGCACACACCGCATCGTTAGTATACTATATATATGTTTCGGTGGTGGGAAAAGGAGGAATCGATTTAGACTTGCCGCGAGGGAAACCCTATAGTGCGGGCTTTTTCAGCAAACGCGAACGAACGCGCAAGCACGTGACGGCAATTAAATTTGCATTTTCTTAATTAAGTTTTCGAGAGGTGCCTCTGCCTGTATGCCTGCTTGCGCGAAGGGGTAAATAAAAATCGCGAGTCAAGTGGGAAACAGGTGAGAACAGGTGCGGATGGATGGGTATACGGATAGATGTGGACACGTATGCGATGTGTGATATACGTGCGCGTAGGTAAAAGTGAGGTGTAGTATATTATATGTATATATACGTACCGCCGTTGTCTTTCTCTTCTCTCGCTTCTTCAGAAGGAGATTCCTAACGAGCATAGCTCGTAGCTGAGATAAGTACACCCCGCAGGAACCCATTCTGACTTCGTCTGCTTCTGTCAGTATCTGCAATGAGAAAAGGGAATTCAAGTGTTAAGCAAAGCTTACTTGGAGAAAAGTGAAAAAACATTATGTGAGCGAGAGAGCGCGCGTGCGTCTGCTCGTCTTTTTTCGGCGAGGGAGTGAGAGAGAGAGGGATACGAGTCGTATAATTGTAAATGTAAAAATATGTTGTCTAGGATTTGATATGTTTTTGCTGAGAGAAATTTCGCTTCAGGAATTTCAGAAATTTTAGCGGAATTGACACTGAAATTTGAAATTTTGTAGTTAGAATTTTTACGATATAGATATTCGGGGACGAGTGATTTTGGTTAATTTTAGAAATTGTAAATCTGTAACGAATATATAAGTATTCTTTTTATTGAATCAATAATTGATGTTTTTTTCATAGTAGAATAAGTATTATTTGTACAAAGAAAACTACTCTAGTAGAAGTTTTATATTGTATACTAAAAAGTAGAAACAGACTTGCAGTCTGACGATATTTATTGTACATATAAAATTTATTACAACTTTCATATATTTTTATTCTGAAAGTATTAAATTTTGAAATATAGTGCAGTAAATTTTTCTATATTGCAAGTCTGTCTTCACTTATTTTATTCATGAGTTTGAAATAAACTCTGTTACCTTATTATTTTGATATAAACATAGCAAAATAATCAAATTTCGTGATAAATTGTTAAATATGCTGATTGTAGTAAGTAATGTAACTTAGTATTTTATAAAATATACATTTTTTAGAAGGTAATTTATATTCGTAATAGAATTATCTCTCATTGTAGATTACAACGTCTTTGTAAATATCACTTGTGTGAGATAAAACTAACAATGTAATTAGCTAAAAGCCAAAGAGGCAACACATTAAGTAACGTATTAATTCATACTTATGTGTAATTTAATTATTGTCTTTAGCAATAAAAATACTCACTTTTAGAACATAAGAGGCGTTCATTTAAATACTTTAAGAATCAATAATTTTAAAGTACAGTACAGCTTTTGACAAAACACTAGAATGACTTGACAGAACAATGTGCAATATATTAATTTAAAAAAGCACATTACAAGTATTATTACACATATATACAATATTTAATCTATTAAATTACACTGAACAAATAAAAGTACATGTCAAAATATCATAGAATTAGTGAAATAAAATTTTACTTGCAATTTAATCCATTTCTCATTTTATTCACAGACCCGTATAAACCTGACTTTAATCTAATTAAGATAAAGCAACTTTATTATAGGTCAATGATTAAACAACATTTGCTTTCATTTTTATCTCTTGTTTCCGTTACGCGATTGTAGGAAAAAAAAAATTTCTTTCGCTTCGAACACCTTCCCTTTTTTCCATGCAGAGAATTTTTCTCAGTTACTAGGGCAAACGCAAGCCTATATACGCGTAAATTCTACAGAATACATATACGTATATTTGCTCGTGTACTGTGTTTATAAACGGTATTACGCACTGATTGGGTCTTCGTTTGAGTATTCAGACTGAATTACTGGGTGCGTACCGATCACGTGTGTCGTGTCTGATTTCGTGTAAAAATAAAGTTTTCTCTTATACACGCGCGTCAAATGAGCGATTGCGAGCTTTCTTTACCCGATTTGATTTTCTAAATTTAGTCTAAGCGGAAATAATCGTTAGTCCTAATCAAGATGACTGTACTAATATTTTTCCAAGAACCATTAAGCCTCTGTTATTTTAGGAATTCTATTTGCAGCCGTAATGTTCTGGTACTAGTGATTAACTAATGACACCTTTTTCAATTAGAATAGTATGAATGTAAAGTATGTAATATTCGACTACGACGATTTCAATTCAAAATAACTCGGCTGTACGCGTATCACCTGAGCTTAGTATATGGATACAGAGATATAAAGCTGATCAAAAGGTCGTTACCAACGAAAAAGTCGAGTACACATGAACGTGAGAGCCTGGTAGAAATAAAAATAACGTCAAGTAGAATCTTCGAACGGTCCCATGAGACAGGTGTACATGTGTGTATGTGTATGTGAGGTTCTAATCGTCGCACGGCTGAAATACGCCGCCTCTTTTAGGGGTCGTAAAACTGTCAACCGAATTAAAAGCTATCGTGTACTTGGCGTAAGTGGTATTGTTGACTTTGCGAATTACTTTGTGTCTTATTTCATAACGATCGTTTTTATGATTTTAAAATAACGTGATATTTAATGGAAAATACGAAAAGTATAATTTTCATAAAAGGCGAAAAAATCAGATAATGTCACTTTTATTATAGCGTAAAAAATCGAAAGAGTGAATAACAAACTTTGATTGGAAAGCTTCATTGATCGAACGTGTGAAAATTACCGTTTATACCTAATGCTACACGAAAGAAGATTAGATGCCACACCTTCGTATCACCAAATCTAATAAAACTCTGACAGGTGTTTTCTTTTTTTCATTCGACGCAAAGTAATAAAACTCATTAGCCGCAGTTTGTATGCCTCAGCTCTGATTTCGTAAAAGAAAAACATATTTTTTTACTATTCCAGTCTAAATTTCGAATATAAAACGATAAATGGCATTTACGTGACAGTCATATAAGTAACGAGGTATAAATATAAGCGTATAATGTTTTGTTAGTGGAAAATAGAAACGAAATTTGTACTTTATATTTCAATACTAGTTAACATCGAAAAAAAAATATTTGTTAAAAGCTTTCGAATGATTAAACATGACGAAGCAAGTGGATTCTGGTAATGATTTTGGCACTGAGATCGAATTCAACTGCCAAATCGTACTATCAGGTATACGCATAGTCGAAGTTGGAAATTTAGCAGCAGTTTCAAGAAAATCCAAGTGCATATATATATATATATATACACACACACACACACACATATATATTTCTTTAATGGAGTACTATAGAAATATTCCGCAAGGCTCGCAATAATGTTCTGAATTTTCCTTTGTACACGGGCCGGTATATTCAGAAATCGATAGTAACGAAATTTAGCGTCAAAATCCATCCCCCGAGTATACGCCGCGATAAAATTTAAATTTTAATGCACGCCAGTGCAAAATTCAAATTTAAAATATATACTTCGCGATAGCATGGTTCAGCGAAAATTCCTTTCGACATTTAAAATTATTTCATAAATGTTTCGGTTGTATATAGAACAAGTGAGAAAGCAGCTGCTGCACAAGCGAAGTAATGTAACGAGTACACAAAACCACGCTAAAAGAACTAAACTCAATATTTACATGAATCTTTATAAGCCTTTACGTCGAAACACTTCTGAATTGCAAACAATATATATATATATATATATATATATATAGTCTTTCCATAAATAGTCCATTGATAATTCGTACGTCAACTTGACTTTCGTGTGTGAAATACCAATCTTTTTTTATTTCGGGGTATATAACGTAGGGGATTCCGCTTAGCGAAGCGTTTGGTTCGCTGGCTAGTTTGAACTTGCTCTCTCGTCGTCGACATTAAAGCCTTGGGACGAAACGAGCATGCGACAATCGATAGCACACCACCCTTTGGTCATTTCGTAAGCGCGCGTGGCAAAGGAATAAAATGAAAGAGAGAGTGAACAGTAGAGAGAGAGAGAGAGAGAGAGAGAGAGAGAGAGAGAAAACAACAGCTTGCGGTACGATTGTTATCGTACTGCGGCGCATTATCCGATGAAAAAAGGGGTAATTTTCGAATTCGAAATTGCCACTCCCATGGTTTTCAATTCTGATTTTAGACTTTCTCGTGTGTGTGTGTGTGTGTGTATATATATA
>JAYJLV010000011.1:9872449-9891518 GCA_036873485.1 Torymus texanus
ACACACACACACATATATATATATATATATATATATATATATATGTGTGTGTGTGTGTCGAAATATATATATATATATTTCGACGCTTACTGATGGCTACGAGAAAATCGCGAGATCGAAAAATCATTTTAAACTCAAGAGAAAGAAAGCGCGAGTTTTATCGGGAACGAATAAGTGAATTTTTACTGAGACTTTTTTATGCGAATTTTGTATGGCGAAAGAAACTTGGATGTTGATTATTTATATCGATTGTGAGATATATATACCTATTTGTAGGTGCGCAGGTTTTAAGATAATGGAATTTCGAACTCGATTTCTCCTCCTGCCTTGCCTTATTGGCATTTTAATTTAGAGATTTGCTTTAATAAATCCAATTAAACGTGTAAATACGGTTTAAGTATATTGACTTTATTGCTAAGTGACTGCATTAAAATGTTAAACTTTCATGACTTTACGGCCAAATAAAAGGACAAGAATATATGTATATAATGCTCTTACGTGTATCTTATATCTAACTTGGTTGATCTACTTCCACATCTACGTATACATATACACACACATATATTTATCTACAACTTACGCAACCAAAGTCACAATTTTTTTTTTTCACTTTCTCAAAGGTTAGGCGGTCAGATTTTCGTTTAAAATTCATTTCCTCGTATGCTCGCGGCTGTACAGGTTCCATAGATCTTCCCTGGGGGGAGGCATGTAGCCATTTATCCTCAGGCACGCGCGAGCTCGCTCCTTTGTCAGAATAAACGAGTTCTTTAAAAACTCATCTATTACTAAACTGCTTTCGTTTTGGAACAAACTTGTGTGAGAATATAGCTTGGTCGACGCAGAAAGTTTGTTTTTTTTTCTTTCTTTTCTTCCGCGTAATCAACACATAACATTAATTGCAAAACGATATAATTCCTTTTAAATGGAATTTTTTACATTCTTAGGTGACTTTTTAAATATAAATTTAAACGGTTACTGTTAATGTTGTGCTATAAGTTGGCTTATTAGCAGGATTCCGAAAAGCTAAAAATTGCAGAACAATGTAGAATATGGAATAGAATTTTCTAGAATATTCGAAACAATTAAAGAACTGCAAGTTCATTAAATTATAAAGTTAAGAGATAAATAATTACTAAATAATTACTATGCTAATTGCTGTTACTTTAAATACCTCAGTATTATACAAATCTAGAATCATCTATTTCCTTAAGTAAATATCAGTTCCTCAAATGTCATTGACATCGTAAAAACGTTTCGAATAAAATATAAACATAATGCCTAAATATAAATATACCAAGAATCGTATTAAGATACTGCCTGCTTTGTAATTAATGTTCCGGCCCAATTCTTCAAAATACTTAATTACATTTTAATGTGATGATACACTAATGTCAACCTCAAATAAAAAAAAAGTCAGAATCATTTTCTTCACTTTAATAATCCATTCCCTTAGTTCCTCATATGACTCCTACGTGGACCAACCGCGTTACAATGAAAATGTATCTCGTATTCACGATTTATCGATGACAACGAGGTCAGCGTTTGCATTACTAAAAAGCAACGAAACAATTCCATCCAACGGTAAACTTTCAACCCAAAAACCACGTAACCCCAAACATCGCCAAAAAACTGCTTAAATTCAACAATTTCTTCAAAAACCATTTTTCATGCTCTTAATTAAACTTTGCTGTCTACTTTTCAGTTCCAGATCAGGCGGACTACGACGAGCGCCAAGCACGCATGTCGCTTCAGCAGACGGAGTCGCCAACGGCCAAGGCCAGACGTGAACAAGCACTGCGCAACAGTTTGGCTGCACGACGACGCAAAGTTCTACGGCAACGATCCTCATCCGAGACAGCTGCATCGTCGAGACGAGCATCTACGAGGAGAAGACCAGTGCTGAGGGAGACGTTGATTGGCGATGTGTTGGAGATGCAGGAGTCACAGAATGGACTGTACGTGACGGTGCCGGAACAGAGTGGGAGTAACGATACGCAAGAGATCGTTATCGAGACACTGGGTGGTGGTAGCACGGGGTAAGGATGGTTCTTAGATTTTTTGGGATTGAATTTTTTTATTTACTGTTTAGTTATCATTATATTTTTTCATTTTTATGTCTACATTTATTGACGATTAATAGGTGATATTTTAGAGAATGATGGTGTAATTTATATATTTTATGCTAAATATACATGAGATTAGTTTGAGAAAATTCCAATTTTAGCCTAACCTACGCGCTATGGATGTATTTGTGATTTATAGCTGGAGAAATTTTAAATTTAATAGGACCTTTGACATTTTAGAAATTTTCTTGTTACGAAAATTTCTCAAAATTTCTAAATATCCGAGATTTTCATCAACATCCAAAATATTCTTCCTTCTTGTACTCAATTGAAGATCAATGTATTTTGATAAAACTTATTTATCTTTCAATAGGGGAATGCATATTCGATTTGGTACATAATCTCTACATAGCTAAATTTTCTAAATATTTTGTATTTTTCGAAACATTAAGATATGCAAGAAACTTTTCTAGAAGAATGTACTCATTATTTATTTAAAAATTAAATACATTCATAAAACCTTTATTCACTTATTTATTTAGTTTTAAGGAATTTTCAGCTGCAATTTCACTACGTGTCTTTTATAAACTTCATTTAGATAATTATAAAATATATTACAAACCTGCATTCTTATACATTTTTAAATTAATGGAACAAAGTGTTGTAAAATTATTATAGTATTTTAATACTTTTCATTTGCCTTTTGTAAATTAAGGTTCGCTTATTATTGCAAAATTCAACCCGCTTAAAGTTTTAGAATGAAACAGAACTTTGTAGAATATTCTCGAACAATTTAAAAGATTTGATTTACAACGCAATTACAATCTTATGTTACAAATTTAAGCATATACTGAAAGTTTCAAAATAACTAGTACTTTCTAGAATTTTCTCGAACTATCCAAAAGGGTCGATTCGCATTATTTACTGTTGGCATTTTTTATCGCCCAATCTAGAAAGTTATAAATTCTGGAAAGAAAAGAAACATTGTAGAATATTATTGCAAAAATTTAAACCTGTTACCTCGCTATAGTTATAACGAATTTCAATACAAGTCACAATAATTCGAAATAACTACGACATCGTCGTAGCTAATTAACCATAATCGATTCCCTCTAGCATCAGCAGCACTGGCACCACAAAACGCAACTCCACATCACCAAGTCCATCGAAATCGAATCGCTTGACCAACAGCTCACCCGAGCACAGGGCCAAGAAAATCGTGGCAATGCCTGCCTCCCTATACAATCACTTTAGGCCTGTTGAGAGCAACATCCCCATCGAGGACATGTCCCAGTTCCTGTATTTCGGCCAGAAGCTTCGCGGAACCGGTAAGGTCCAATGCTCTCGCCTCTCTCTCTCTCTCTCTCTCTTTATCTCTCATCATTCTCCCTTTTCCTTTTTCGAAAGTGAACGATGCAGCTTTTACTCTCGCGTGCTGCTGCTGTTGCTGTCGCGACCTTTTTCTTGGGATGAGCGAGTAGGGCTGCATACGAGACTTTCTACAATTTGTACGTCACCTGGTATAATGCATTATCGCGCCCCGAAAAAAGTTGTCGCAGGAGGCGCGCAAACCTGTTTTTTTTTGCCCTCCCTTTTCTTTACTTACTCCTTTCTCTTTTTTTTCGGGATATGCGTGTGCGTGTGTATAAGAACATTGTTGGACTGATTTACGGGGATCTGGTTTTTACTTTCGGCGCGGGATGACTTTTGGCTGGGTGTATAGTTCGAGCTCGGGTGCTGTATATTAATTAAGATGGTTTATTGCGCCAGAAGTGGTTGTTGTGGCTGGAATCACGCACAATAGACGTTAATTGCGGTAACTTTTACTTTGGATGCAGCGTAAGTGATTTTTGAAATATTTCGGGGATCTTTATTTAATTATAAATGACGTCAGAAAGAAATTATTTTCTCAGAATTTGAAATAAATGGAACAAAAATATTTTTGTAAACATTGTTCAGTTATTTTTTTACATTATAACAACTGTAAATGAGTGATGAGCATAATGTAAATTTATTTAAAGATATTTTTTACTTAATTAAAAACAATTAGCAACTACAAAATTTCGGATTTTTAAAACAATTTTAATATTCGTAAGAGTGCAATTATAAAAATAAGCTACATATCATGACCATCGTCCACTTAAAAGAAATGTCATTTCATTAAACAAAACGAATTTACAAACATATAATTCCAAATAAATCAACCTTATCGTTTCCACCAATCTGACCCATTTTCACAACAACGAAACTCTCGACCACCATTACGAGCCATTTTCTGCTTTTCCATCTTACAAACCAGGTATGGGCAAGGACAGCGCATCGGCAAGTCCGCCCCCGAAGAAGCTCCTCGCGGGTCTGGAGGAGATCCTCGACGAGGAGATGAACAGCGTGGATCGTAGCGCTGGCATTCATGTCAGTAGCAAATCTACGAAAATGCGAACAACTGGTGTGTTCCGCGAGCATACAACGAAACCTGCCTGTCCTGATAAAGTTGAGGTCCGTGCTAATAGCATCAATGCGACGAACACAGAAAAGAACCCTAGTAGCGATGCATCGGGGTTAAGGATAGTGGTAACGGAAGCCACGACACCTACAACTCCATTGATGACGAGTACCACCACGATGGCGAGTACAACGAGTAGTACTACGACAAATCCGTCATCCACAACGACGACAACGATGGCTACGTCGACAACGACAGCTGCAACGACTGCGGCAAGCTCGACGACGACTATGAGTAGTTCGACGACAACTACTGAGGCAACGACGAAGGCTACCATTTTATTGAGAAATAAGGTTAGTGTCCATAATTATATTTGTTTTTATATTATAGTAATATATATTTAGAACTGATAAAATTTTATTTACAAAATAATCGGGTAACGTAACGTTACATGTAATAGGAGTTCTGCATCAAAAGATTTTATTCGGATTGATTTATGCTCGTGATTAAAATTCTTAATTTCCTGAACGATAAGATCGGAGATAATTGCAAAACATTTATTGTAATAACTGCACGTAATAAATAATTTAATTTAATTTCAACATTAAAGTTCTCGTTGAAGAGTGTGCATTCTATAAAAGAATTTCTTCCTCATTTTTGCTTTTATAACGGTTTTTATTAAAAATAATCTTATCACGATTAAAATTCTAAAACTATAAAAATATTTCGCTTCCTTATGACAATTAATTGTCTGAAAGTTTTCACTCTAATTCAAATATTACACACTTAAAATTTATTTATTGTACCGATCAATAATAATTTTCATTCGCATTAGAATCAATCTAATAAATCGATGAAAAAGCTTGATTTTTCACGAAAAACACTCGCGATACAATCGCTCTCCACACTTTATCATAATAGCTTTCTAATTTCCCGATAAACAACACGCACTTCCTCGACATTCCCCGATCATTGACCTCTCTCTTCTCAAAATCTACCTCCGATCCTCCTCCTTTTCCTATTAAATCTCTCTCAAACTCCACTGCTCCCTCATCATTATCAAAACCCTCAAAAACCACCTCCTCCCACTATACACCCATAACCATATAGCTGTCTCATATCGATAACCGCTCGCTCGTTCTTTCTTTCTCTCTCTCTCTCTCACTCACTCACTCTCAGGAGCAGCACGTGACCGAGGCACTACCACAACCACCACGGCAGCGCGTTACCGTCGCCGCCGCCGCCGTCGCGGCGTTGCGCAACTCGACCGGCGGGAGCGCAGCCAGCGGACCGATCACCTCCGGCGCGCCGGCCGCCAGTGCCGGCTCGACCGTCGAGCAAGCCGCTGCTCCGATCAGCAGCAGCAGCAGCAGCAGCAGCAGCAGTAGTAGCAACAGTAACGCAAGAGCAATTGAGAGGCAGCGTCAGAGACAGCAACAGCAACCACAACAGCCAGGATTCACGATCAGGTGGACAGACGCGAGGCCAGCAAACAAGAGGCGCAGGTTGGCGGCCGCCGGTAATCGGCGCCGCGATAAGTCTGCTAAGACCATGGAGGAACCCACGGCTAGTAGCAGTACGATCACGACAATCATAGCGAATGAGGGTACAGGTGTTGTAGTAGGTGATGCGCCTGTGTTTCCGGTCACGCCGAAGATCGTTGCGGCTGAAATAACCACGACAGTGGTTAGTAATACCAGCAGCAGCAGTAGTAGTAGTAGCAGTAGCAGTAGTAGTAGTAGCAGTGTGTCGAGTACGGTGGCAAGTAGTTCAACGACTACAACAACGGAGGCTAGCACGACAAGTAGTAGTACTACTACGACAACGACAACGTCGACGACAACGGAACCGCCTACAGATGCAACGACGGAGAAAGAACTGCCTACGACTACGATGGGCAGAATGCTCGATCCATCGGAAGTGCAAAAGATGTATAGAGCTGGGAGTACAGCTAAACCCGAGATCGGTACCACGATTGTAACGACTAACGGGGTGCCATCGACTGAGTTTACGGAAGATGCACCTGCTACCACAACATTCACGAGCAGCAGCAGCAGCAGCAGCAGTAGTAGTAGTAGTATTAATAATAGCGTAGCGACTCCGTCTATAACTAGCAGCGTTGCTAGTACGACGACGACGACGACCGTGAAATCGGTGAGCGGGAGCCCGGAAAGGTCGCCGGAGGTGCGCGCGCGAAATTTGGCGGACAAGGCCAAGGACGACGTGCTGCCTATAATGCAGCTCTACAACACATCGTCCATGTTCAACGCCAGCGATTATCCTTCTTCCACTACGACTACAAGCACAACAACAACGTCGACTACCACGACGACGACAGAACTTCCGATCGAAGAGGAAGTCGCGGAAACAACGACACCTACAGCTACGACGACGATTGTCGAACCCATACCTATCGAGCCATCGACGACAACCTCTGCTACTTTATCAACAACGAGGCCAACTCCTAGGCAGAACCTTGCACCGCCACGGCCTTCAGCTAATGTCAATAACCTTAACAGGACGAATAATAATGGCAGTAACTCGTATAACAGAACGACAGGTGGTGGTTGGGCGAAACCTCATAGGCGTGAGTTCCCGGGCGAGTCGAATGGCGCAGGATATTATCCACTGGAGCTGAACCGTACGGGACCGTTGTTCGAAACTGGTGGTTACATTGTAGGCGGTGGTGCAGCTCTGGAACCATTACCTGGCCTCGTGAACGTCAGTGAAGTGATATCGCGGAGGCATGACGGTGACGCTATTGCTAGCCAGGAAACCGTCGCTGTCGTTAGCTATATCCTCGCTACCCTCGTCGTCTTTCCCATCGCCGTTGGCGTTGGACTGATCTTGAGAAGACTGATACTTAGGAATCGTAAGGTGAGTTGTATGTTTATTTTTTTCAACATAGTACGCATTAATATATAGTAAGGTGAATGAGACGTAGAAAGGTATATTTGAAATTCACGACGAACGATTTGTATATTAGGTAAACAAAACGATATACGTTTTTTTTTTCTTTTTTAAATTTACAAACTCGAAGAGGATTTCGCGCAATATATATGTATAAGCGTGCCTGTGTCATCGACTTTGTCACACTTTGTAATTTATGAAATGTTTATCTGGAAATTTTCGGTCCGCCGCTTGTGTTTATTATAAAATTCAAAAATACCGGTTTAATGAAACTCGCACGCGCGTGTGGACGAAGCGAAGAACCTCGATGATGAAATATTTCGTCGAGAAAAAAACATTGCGCTCTTGTATACCAAGCGACTGCTGCCGTGTATACCGCGAGCGCGCGTTCATTCACTGAGTTTTATGTGTTAATTTACTGGTGCATTCACCTTACTAGAATTTTTTTTTTTTTTTTACCTACAACCATTCAGTTTGCTAGAGCTAGCGTGTAAAAGGTAGAAGCTAAGTGCGCGTGTGTTAGGGTATATATACATATAGGAGAGCGCTAAATTTTTTTTATGGCACTTTATTTAGCTTTTACCTTGGATTGGCATTTCAATGTGTGATTGTGTGCGTGAGCGTACGCTGTATAAGCGTTTTTCTTTAATTTCGCTGAATGGCCAACGCCACCAGAGCATTTGGCAAGCGGGTAAATTGCTTTGGGAACGTTTAGTCGTGAATTTCACGAAATGTAGACGTTACGCGGTATTATAAATATCCTGAATTCCGCATTCTGTGTGCGCGATTTCTAGAGTTTTGGAGCAAAAAAAAAAACTTTAGTTTGGAATTTCCGCGAGTATATACGAATGAGGTGATAATTTTTGTATAAATGTTACGTAAAAGAACGCAGCTGCGTATGGGAAAGTCGGAAACTGTTTGCATTTCTTTTGAAAAAAAAAAAATACGTGAGTTTTCAGGTGTAAATAACTTTCTTACGAATTTCAAAATACTCTATGACGAAGTATCGAATTATAGAGAAAATTAATTGCTTTCTAACTCAATGACTACACCTATCTAAAAAAAATAAATCTTCAGCCTAATCATCCCAAATCCGACCTTTCATTTTTTCCGCTCAAAAAAACCTCGTAGCACGACATGATCTACGTCGAGCATCTTCTCCCACCATTGCATTCACGAATCTCGACTCCCCCCCATCAGACAACAACAACAACAACAGCAAGACCAACTCATCATAAGACGCGCGAGACGCAAAAAAAAGAAAACGCCGAAAAAAAAAGCGAAACCCAATTTTCCAAATGACTCCTTCCAATTCGCCTTTAAGTCACCGTGACTCACAAAACGTATATAAACTTGAAGCGGAAAGGATATTCGGCTAGCGATCCGGAAAGGGTTTTAACTTGACCCACTGCAGCGTGTCTCATTCGTTTTTCTCTCTCTCTCTCTCTTTCTCTGTGTTTCTGTTCTCTTCTCTTTCTCATTCTCTCATTCTCCAGCTCTCGCTCTCAATCGTAAGCGAATAAATCCTTCAAATATAATCGATCGACTTTTTCTTCCCCCCTCCGCTCGCGCAAGGCGACAACATAATGCAAGTGAGCGAGCGGCCGCGAGGAAGAGAGAAAGCTAATTAGCGTAAAGTAGACCGTGATTCCGCGCGAGCTCGTTGCCTTTTATTCCTTCTTATTTCGCGCGCAAATACATACATACATATATACACATTTACGTGTACGTATATATATACACATTGGCAGCGATTCCCTCGGACGGATTCGAGGATTGATGAATCACGCGCCGCGACTGCGCGCCGTCGCTGCTGCTGTTGCTGCTATGGGCAAAAAGAATTGCGCCGTTTCTTTTCGATTCGGCTTCTCTCACTCCTTCTCTTCTCTCGTTCATTTTCATCGGCTTGCAAAAAGCCGTTCCGTCGAGGCGCGCGCTTTGAATGCGGCGATGCTACTTTTTTGTATGTGTATCTATATATATACATATATACATACATCGATAGAGTATATAACCACATCGGAAACACGCGATTTCTCCGCACACGTGTATGTAGATCGCGGATGAAGGGGAAAAAGAGACGAGCAGGTGTTAATTGGAGAGTTCGCTGGTTGTTATATATACCTATGTGTGTGCAGCAAAAAGCATAATGTTAAAATGAGACGGGAGGAGGATAAAAAAAAATTAGAAATCGCGCGTGCACAGTTGGGAGTGGAGTTGGAACGAGAAAATTATATTTATATATATACATTCGCAGGGTGTTATGTGGGTTACATAAGGAGCAATTTGGGTGAATTGTCAGATCGTGATGCGATGAGTTCGCAGTGTCGGCAGATTTGAGAAGATTGTATTTTATGTAAATTGTTTGATGAAGGTGTTATAATGGTGGTATAATTAAGAAATGTGAGAGATTATGTTTAATTTTTTTTTTTAATAAGTAGTAATTGTGAGAAATATTAATATTTGTAAGTAAGATGATTTTGTAATTATATGTATTTTGGCAGTGATGAGTTTGTAAATTAAATTAACTCCCTGGGACATAGTACCATGGTTTATGATATTATTATTTCTTATATGGGCCGTAATAATTTAAGTAAAAAAATGTATAATCATTATGATACTATTTATTTCTAACGAAACTATTTTTCATACATTTATTAAAGTTTATCTTTAAATTACCTGTCTACAATAATTTATTTGATTTGAATCAATAAATTAGAGCTATAACATTTTTAAAAACATTACCTATGCTCACCACAGTTCGCAGAATAAGAAAAGAAAAAAGAGAAATGAAATTTGGGATGAATGTTACCTTCCTTTTGCATTCTCTCGACCGATCCAAAAACTACTAAATCTTAAAACCGAAGTATAACAAACGTCCATGAATTTCAATAAATTTACTCCTTTCATGTTCTACATCTAATATCTACCCACGGATACAAATTACTGTCAAGCAACAATGTATATACATATAAAAACGCGAGACCTTTGTCTATTAATCTCCCTCCTAAACCTTCCAAGAACTCATCCGAACCTACACCACTGCGTTCTTTTTTGTTCCACTGCAGGTCTCTTAAAGTCCGAAAACATCAGCTTGCCGCATATTATCACTTATAAGTGTTCTTCCCCCCGTCGCGGCTCTCGGCGTTTAAGTCGTGCGAGAGATTACCATTGTGTCGCTGCTTACATATCGTAATAATTATTATTCACGGCCCCATACTCATACATATATATATACACTGGCATACTATACTCTTTGCCCATCGTCGAAACAAGATTCTTAGACTCACGCCTAAATCTCCACGCAGGCTTAACCGAGAAACTTTTTCGTTTCTCGTATCCCGCAGGGCTTTTTCTCTTTTCTCGCTCGCCCTTTTGTGCGCCGTGTAATTTATGTTCACGGACGCATTTTTACGATCGTAAAGGGCCCTCACCAAAAATTCTCCACTACCCGAACGCGAGGCTACATTTTTTTCATGTAGCATGGAGAATGGAAGTCGATGTAGTAGTGGAGGAGCGTTTTTCACGCGCAATGGAGGAGTAAGGAAGGGAGACAAAAACTTGAGGCATGGTGAATCCATGGAGATTGCAACCTCGATCGGATTTGAATTGGTGATATTGAACTGTTGATCTTGAAAGAAGAGGTTCTCGAATTTCACGGTTCGCGTGTACGTGCAGTGATGGTGGTGGAAGGAACCTTGTTTGAATTTGTCGATGTTTTTGAAACGATTATTGGCTTCGGGATGGTGAAATGTATGGAGTTGTCGACTATCGACACCGAGTTATATGCAAGGATAATTTTTCTTCTAAATTACAACCATAAATTTAGCTCTCTTTTTTCAATTCTTTCGGGTAAACAGTAACTATACATTCATGCTTTTAGCACAAAGAAAACATTACATCGGCTGAAAAAAAGGAAAAAAACAACCTTTTTTCAATTAATCGTCGGTTGAAAATGTACAAAATTATTGTTTACACATTTTTCCTCCTCGAGGAATCTAACGACGTAATCGAAATTTCACTTAAATCGGTGGATTAAAATTTTGTAATGGACGCATTAAATTCACGTATGATTACGCGTAATATGCAAAATTTTATGCGTCTGTTATTGAGCGTAAATCCCATGGGGAGTCTCTTTCTCTTTCTTCCTCGGTGCGTGAACGCGCGCGAATTTTGAAAATAAAAGATTTTAAACACTGGGCATTAAATTATGCACGGATGTTACTACTTTCCACGAAATGATAGAGCAAAGAAAACTTGGGATTAAACTCTTATTGGTGCTTATGCGCTCGTGTGCATCGTAATTCGCTCGTGCATACTTAAATAATTGAATAGCGCACTAAATTGAATGATACAAGGAGCATAACATAAAACTTTACTCTTTATTCTGCTACTAATTTAAGCCTAAATCGGTATTAAAGGAAGAATTCACTCGATATTGTGTGCTTTTCGTACCGTAAAATTCCGAATAGTTGGGCTTTTCTTTTTTATTTTCTTAAATAAATATCTGTATAAAACTGCTGGGGTCTTGTTAACATCTCAAATATAGCTTTTTAACATCGAATATAAATTTGTCATTCAATTAAAAATATTTTCAACGTTTCATTTAAAAATAAACCTTCCACAATCCTATTAACATCTTTCCTCTATTAAATTAAAAAATATTTTTTTAAATATTCTCATAGCTCAAATCTTTTACGTTTATATATCTTTATAATTCTTCCTCGCCATTACAAATTTATATAAATTCATTCAATAACACACAAAATTCGTCACCAGACCGTTTCACTCACTTTAAAACCTTTCAAAACGCGGGACCAGCGCTTGTATAGCAGCCAGACACACACACACACACACACACAACACCAACCCACACCTACACCATCGAAGGTAATATCTCGCGATAATACCACTATATATATATATACACATACACGAAACGCCAGCGGCATTGTGCAACGCAGCTGTGCTCGCGCATTACACGTGTCGCCCGGGTATTGTCATTATGCCGTTCCGTTCATCGAGCGCGTACACTCGCTTATATATATATATACATACACAGGCGTACACAAGCCTCGTATTCTCCTTTTTATTCCCTTCTAGTTTTTTTTTCTCCAAGCGCGAGGCTCGCGTTATCGCTTTTCCGCCTACTCCGGTTTCTTCCATATTATTATAGGTGCGTCGAACCGAGTGTGCGCGCACACGCGGTTGCTGTTATAGTGTGTGTGTATCTATGTGTTTTGTAGCTTGACTTTTCCTCGCCGGATGTATAGATGCGATACGGAAAGTCATTACAAGACGTCGTTTTTGACGGCTGATGAACGGTTGTCGAGATCGATGTCCGATCTGATGCTGGTTAATTGTTTCTTGCACGGTGCTATGTCGATTAACTGCGCGTGGTTTTAAACGGAATATTTTTCATTGCCGGGTTTCTGGAAAATGCGAATGTTTCACGTTGATTCGTGAATATTTTATTGTAATTTTAGGTAAAATGTTACTAAAATTCATGAAAAATGTTGGGTTTTGCAATGGAATTAGAAACCATTAATAATGTCAATAACAATTTTGAAAAATAGTTTATATCGCATTAAATCATGATATTTTTTAATTGAAACCATCACAACACCAATAAAAAACATTTATTCTTATTATTTTAATTGTTCTGAATAATATACCAACTTGTTTATAGTTTCTTTTATCCAAGTTATGCGTTTACCTATACCAAGTCATGTTCACTTATATTTCATGCATTAAACATATAAAAGGTATTTTACCTTATAGCACAAGTTCTTCTTCGGTTGATTTACGGTCTAAAACATTACGACGTCACGAAAAAATGTTTAGCCGATACGAGCTGCGAATTACGTAATATAGGCGCGCAGGCAAACCATCGGACCGACAGAAAAAGAATCGAATCAGCCCGAACGTAAACAAGAATTACGCGCGCTCGTAGCAATTGTCGATTAAACGCATTGTATATACGTACAGGTGTATATATATATATATATATATATATACGTTTGCACCTGTATACGCGCACAGGTATACAATAAACGCACACCTGTGGAATGCCGCGACGTGTGATATAATTTTTTTCCTTGCAAGCACACATGCTTCGGAAGTTTGTGACAATTGCGTCCGCCTTATAGATGATGACGAAACGTGAAAAAAAAAATCGCTCGCGTAACACTATTTTATGCGTTTAATGCTCTGTACATCATTTGCGGACCATGAACATGACTCTTTTATTCTGCAAGTGTAAACAGTCGTGTTTGCGTTCATCTGACTGAGTATAGTATATATATATGAATGTCGATCAATTGTACGTAAAGTTTTTGTTATTCGTTACGAGCGAACAAAGAATTTTTTTGAAAATCTAAATTTAATTGTGAAGTCAATGGATATTGAATTGCTGAGCGTCCTTCGGTCTGTCAACAATAAAATAAAGCAAACATATAGTTATTGTCACAAGTGAACTAATGAAACTGGGTTTTTCTTGTTTTGAAATTATTAAAAGAATATATGATAACACGGTAGTATACGTTGAGTAATATGGATTAAATTAAAACACACTTAAATTTGCGCATTAATATTAATTTCTATATTAAACACCATTCAATAATTTTTAACAGACCTGTGTTTATATAATATATTTATTATAAAATAGAGCATTTATAAACCTATAAAAACAACTTTAAACTCCTACTCCATAAAACATAGCATTTCTATACTTAACATCACCTAAATTACTTATACTAAACGCAACCCGCACTAAAAGAAAAAAAAAACTTTCCTCAAACCACGCAATATCGCAAACTTTAGCGCCTCGGCGTGACTAACTTGGCGCTCTCGCCTTATCCCTCTTATCACCTTCTCAAAACCAAAGTGAAAAACAAAGCGCGTTCACAAAAGAAATGCAAACAAAAAAAAAAGAAGAAGAAGATAAAATGCCATGCGTTATACATATATACACGACAGGTACATATATATACGACAATACCCGCATGTATATATATATCGACCGCGATAATAACGAATGACGTTCATATACTCCTCCCTCTCTATTCACATAGAACTCATCTTATAACGCCTCTTTGGCATTGTATAATGTTGCACAGGTGCTGGAGGAGTCAGATACGTCGTCTGAGATAAGCTGCAGGAAGGATGCGCTCAACCTTGAAACAGGAGACTTCAAAATGCCCATAGAGAAGACGATTACGAAGCTGCCGAGGATACAGCACCTCGTAAGTTCCCCATAAGCTTACATATATACACATATATACATACATATATATATATATATATATATACACATACATGCATACATGAAAGTTTCCCAGAAGCACGATCGCACGGTTGAGTGCATGTAAGCGCAGCGTGCGACTGACGCAAATGTTGCGCGCGCTTTTTTTTTGCGCCCGCGTGTGTTGTGTGTATACATACTGCGGGAGGTTAATTAATAAGACGGGCAGAGTGCATGTATAAAGGATGTTGGGGGAGGAGAAGGAGGAGATGTCTGATTGTTTTTTGCTATAGTGTGAGGGGGGAAAAAAATTTGAACGTTGAATATTTATGGTTTGTGTGTGTGTGTGTGTGTGTGTGTATATATATAGAGAGAACGTTGAAAAATGTTGATGCAATGAATTTTTTGTCCTCAAGTATAATCGAGCGATATAATATACACTTCCTGAAATAAATGAATAGACGCGCATGCGCGCGGTGAGATATTGGCTCTCTTTTTTTGTGAGAGTAGTACAAGTTTGCGGAAAGCGAAGTTTGTCTAAATTGTGAGGAAAAATCTATGTTATTAACTCATTGGAGCAGGAACAAATCTACTTATTTCAATTGCACGTTTTCAAATGTATATAATTATATATATATACTCGCGTATAGTCAATTCAATGAATTATTCTTCTCTTAATTTACCACCGCTTTAAATAGTCTTAACGTACATTTCTACTGAAGGATCTATAAATAACGTTCTCTCTATATATATACGTGTTTGTTGGAAATTTTAAACTCGACTTATTAATCACGCGAAATTTCCGCCATACAACCAGAAAAGTAAGAATCTTAACGATATATATACTTACGTTACGTGCGTATATCGGTTAAAATTCATAAACTTCGCCATTCGCGCGATAGTTTGCAATGTTATATATATATATATATATATATCGCATTATAACTGCGGGTAAAATCGCGATCTATAAACCTCGAGATTTTACACCCATATATTACGAGCGGCTGATGAAGATATAAAAATGAAAATACTCGCGGCTAATAGGAAAATGAATTCGACGCGGAATACATTAACACACGCGCAAGCGCGAACGCATATAGAGATACAAGTGTAATTGCTGCATGGCGAACGGGATAGATATACATAGTGTAACAACAACGTACGCTACTATCAAAATATAGCATTTAAATTTTCGTCCCGCGCATGGTGCATGTTATATATATAACAGTTAGAGTCATAATGTTTTCTTTTTTGTTCGCGATTCTCTGTTTGCCAAATGATAAGTTCTGCATCTTAATTATCAATTGGTTGAGCTAGGTCTAGAACGTATATATATTTCTCATATTTATGTAAATAAATTACAATAAAAAGTATAATGTTTGCAGCGTGCGGTGCAGGCGAGTCTTGCTATTTTGAATTGAATTAAAATGTCGTTGACTTGGGAAAATAATTTCTGGTTTTGCCAAAAATAACCCTCCCCCATGTTAATATTGTATCTAATTTGTATACTTTTGCAGGTTTCATGATGGAAACGTTAAAATAGAAAAGAACTTTAACCAGCTATGAAAATTTATCGTACGGAATTCATTACGCACCATATATAACCGGTTAATTTAAAATCTCTAAAATCCATATTTAAATAGCAAAAACTGCGCTATACGTAAAACCAAACAATTTATAAAGTCCAAAAAGTACCACGCACCGCAATATTTATTATACCTATACAATACGTTAGCCAAATAATTATCGAGAAAAAAAAAAATAGAGAACCTTTCAACCGCGAAGCCTATATAGATCGCAAACCCTCTCATTTCTGTCTCACCGGTAATTACCTTTATATACACTCCTTAAATTCACGAAAAACATAGCGGCGATCCGCTCGTAAACCCACTATACACATATATGCGTGCACGCATTACACTACTCCCGCATCCGCTCGTTTCGATCTGCGACAACAACAAAAAAATGCGTACACTTATACATACATGTATATATATACAGAGAACCTTTAAAATAATGAAAAAAAAAAACTACCACTAACATACGTTCGCGTGTAATTGCAGTGCCACGAGGCGGAAAAGCCACCTCCGCCAGTATCGCAGGAATCACGCTGGGAGTTCCCTCGCGACAAGCTGAGGCTACAAACGGTCCTTGGCGAAGGGAATTTCGGTCAGGTGAGTGATCCAAGGAGATATAAAGACAAAAAAAGAAAAAGAAAGATCAACTGTGCGTATAGATCGTGCTGGATTATTCCAGGAAACGTTTTTACGTTTTTGGCTCCTCGTCTAATGGTCGTATATACGTCGTACGTGCGCGTGGTCAGTCTGGAACTAATTGACTCACGAGAGAGCGAGGTTTTGTTTTTTTTTTGCTGTTGCTCACGAAAATATAAATGATATCAAAATTACAGTGTGCGCTGCTGTTTCGGTCAGTTTAATTTGAAATCTAGAACTCGGACACGAGGATCAAAGAGATGTGTAATTGAAGGTAAAAGAGATAACGGCAGATGGGTCGTTAAGTAAACAATTTTTTCAACCGCGAAGCGTATAAGTTTCAGTGTCACATGTGAGGCGTGCAGAATGGACAAGGACGTTTATTCCTTAAATTTATTTCATATATAATTTACACCTTTTCTGAAAGTTAATTTATGTCTTTACTGTTCCTATTGTTAAAAATATAAAGAAGGCTATCATATACGAAAACATAAACGGTAACGGATCGAAAGATAATTAAGCTTGAACCTTTTAATTTGAAAAATAAAAAGTCGTGTACTTATCTTCCTTCCGAAAAAACATTTTTAACCCATATAGCAAGACAAATTACCCTTTTTTTTCTCCAGCGTCACCTACTTTTAACATTACCTCCTCTCGCTAAGAGAAAAAAAAAACATTACTATATATGTAGGCCAATCAATTCACCGAGTCTTTTTCTACTGTAAAACTGTTATCACTCGTAGCTTTGAAAAAAAAAGTCCCTCACTCGCGCGACCATTAGATGAAACAGCAGAACCCACTCGCTCTCATTTTTTCCGACCTCAAAAGCCTTCCCCCCTTCTATTCACATTCCACTTCTCTCTCTCTTGTGGCTTGCTCGACGAGTGCTTTTTCACG
Source organism: Torymus texanus (assembly GCA_036873485.1). NCBI lineage: Eukaryota > Metazoa > Arthropoda > Insecta > Hymenoptera > Torymidae > Torymus > Torymus texanus. The sequence continues at coordinate 9,890,219 of JAYJLV010000011.1, forward strand.
CAGATAAGCGATCTCTCTCTCTCTTTATAACGATATCGATCTCTACAGGTCTGGAAGGCGGAAGCGGACGACCTGACGGGTCACCAGGGCACGACGCGGCTCGTGGCCGTGAAGACGGTGAAGGAGGGCGCCTCTGAACGCGAGAAGGAGGACCTCGTGCGCGAGCTTGAGATCATGCAGAGAGTTGGTAGCCATCCGAATGTCGTCACGCTTCTTGGATGCTGCACTGAACAAGGTGAGTACTTTTTTTTTATTTTATCTGTGTGTTATGAGGACGTTTTTATCGTAGATAGGGTTTTTTTCGTTAGTGTTTCGAGGATTAACGGGGGATATTAGGGAGATAAAAAGTGTCTCAGAGGTTGGAGTTGTGAGGTCTAATTTTATGGTATATTACCCGGTTATTTACGGTTAGATTAGCTTTTGTTACTGAGTATTTTATATTCGGCGGGTAGACATGAGATGTGGAATATTTTTTAATCAAATCGATTAAGTAAACACGCGCTGTGTGAATGATATATCAGTTTGATCACAACTAATTACTTATTTAAATATTATACAAGTCAATTGTAATAATGACCTCACGTACGCGAATTCCTGCGAGGAAGCTCGGATGTATGTACATCCATCGCTTCCGCATTCATTTTTTTGTTGTACTTGAATGATATGTTAATACATTATAAATCTTTTATACTTTGAAGTAATTACCAATTATTTACATTTCCTAACGCGTAATATATACAAGAAAAAGATTCACGAGTACTATATACATTAGATTAAGAAAAAAAAATGTAAATTAAGAAAATTACATAATTAAAAATGCATATATACATATAGAGAACCATAGATACGCTTAATTATGTTATTAAGCAAATAGAATCACACGAAAACTTCCTACTTTGCGCACTCACCAACAAACAACTATACAATTACATCAGCTGTCGAAAGAAAAAGAAAAAATTCTCGCAGCTAAGAAAAAAAAACGCGCTCGAATATAAAATCAATCAGACTCTACACGTTCATCGCGTACTCGAACCCGCCACTTATATACAACCCATCTCGATAAAGTCATTAGATCCTTTCGCCTCGTAGCTATATACTCATACTCATCCCCCAAAAAAAATCCCCTCAACCGAAACTTCGTATATAATAAACAACATCACTCGCGAATCTCCTGCCGAAAACTGCACACGTGTGCCTCGTCCTTCGTATAATCAAGCAATCACCTTTCCTCTTCTCCAAACCCTGGCATCTTCATCGCTCACTCGTCGTATACATACATACATATATACACCCTTTTCTC
>JAYJLV010000011.1:9899981-9910755 GCA_036873485.1 Torymus texanus
CGCACGTATACTGATTGCGGTTGTGATTATGAAATTATGGGACTGTAATAACAAAATTTAATGAATGTCGATGATAAATATGTATATACGGTCAAGTTTCTTGTATATATTATATATTGAATGCAGTTAAAGTTAAAAGTTTAATTAAAATTTTATACCCCATCCTAAACCTGTCCTATATCAGCTTTAATTATAGATTGTAATATAGATATTTCCCAACAGTTCTATTATAGTATATAACAAAAATAATTAAGAAATACATTTAAAATGCATTAGATCCCTAATAAAGCACGCATCAGTCCCCCATAAACATAGCGTTTCGCTTGCAATCAAAACCCAAGATATATATATATATATATATATACACACACACACACACAAAATTACAAATCCACACAACTCTCAAAATATTAAGTAACCTCCCGTACACCATAACATCCTAAAACCCCCATATACCATACCGTGATCATCATCGCAAAATTTCGTAACCTACGACTGCTACCTCCGAGACACTTATATGTGCAAACACACTTAACGTACTACAGCGCAGCTTTCGCGTCGAACTTCGTAATGACACGTGCATTCGTTAATTCAGTTCGAAAAAATGCCGATGTCTCAATGCGAGCCGCATACGCGCACTGAAAATGTGCGCACGGCAGTAAGTGCAATCCGCGATTAATCTCTCACGCCACGATGCAGCGACGCGGCACTTATATATTCTGTTAAGAAGGGAGAAAGAGAAAGAGATAGAAAGAGAGAGAGAGAGAGAAAATTCAATTTGTGCACCTTGATTGCAGAGCCTCACTACCTGATCCTCGAGTACGTGATGTACGGTAAGCTGCTGACGTACCTGCGCGACCACCGCACCCGCCAGGACTTTTACAACTTCAGTGAGGACTCGGCAGCACTCACCTCCCGCGACCTGACAGTCTTTGGGTACTGTGTGGCCAGGGGTATGGAGTACCTTGCATCGAAGAAGGTAAGATATGAGCGATAGGTTTTTCTGTGAGATTATTTGTGACGGAGCTTTTAGAGTTTAAAAAGGAAATTTCGTTGAGTAGATATTAATTGTGATAATTTTGAATTTGTTTCTATATTTTCATAGGGGGGATGAATATAGGAAAGATGTAGTTAAAGTAAAAACAATTTTTTAAGAATTTTAAAGGTTTTTTTTTTATTTTGCATATTTATCGCATACACTAATAGAATGTTATTAACGTACGTGTAAATCTTATCATATTTAAAAAAAAGAGCTTGAACTTTTAAAGTAAAATTAATTAAATGAAGCAAAAACGAGAGAAAAATGATAAATACGCAGTAATTGATAATTGACAATAATTTTTAATATAAATTCCATAAAAAAACTTGAAAAATATGGGCAATTGATTTAACAAATTTCACAAGGCTTACGCAAATATACGGATATTTATGTTCGCAAATAAGACTAACAAGCTCTATAATGAAGTGTTACTCAGAAAAGAAACATTCCCTCCGTCTACCGCATCCGAGGTGATAAATTCCACCTTCCGCATGAGAAATCGTTATACACCCGATGTAACACCATCACACCTCTTAACAGCACAAAAAAGGTCTCATTATAAAAACAAAAACAAACAAATCTTGCTTACCTCACTCTCTCTCTCTACCTCGACTTTAACTATCTTCACCTAACTAAACTTCACCCAATATCACCTCCGCATCGCAATCTCCCTATCCACGTTTCTTCCCGATCGTCCACTCTTCCTCTCATTCTCTCTCTTTTCCTCACGGCAACTTCCTCGATCCCTTGGCGATCCTCGCCCCCTTCCTCTATATATATATACACACACACATACGGCGCATCGTTTCGCTTATCGCTTCCTCGTGCGCTTGCGCACAAAAGCCCGCGCTCTCGCACGAGCCATTAATCTAGTCCGACGCGACGCGACGGGTGGGCCCTGAGAGGAGAAGCTGCCGCTGCCTCTGCCGCCGCCGTCGCCGCTTCTTCTTCCGATGCACGCTCGGCACGCGCGCACAAAAAAATCGCGATAAAGACGCGCCCCGAGAAAGAAAAAGAGAGAGAAAGAGATAGGCGCGAGAGAGCGGCACTTCCGAGAAATCGAAGGATTGCCGTGTGGAGAGTGCATTTATAGCGGTGACGAATGATTATATCGAGAAAAGGGAAGGAAGCCGAAGGGGATATCGAAGGAAAGGGGATAGGAATCGAATGGAAGCTTGAAAGGGAATGAAAGAGAGAGAGAGAGAGAGACGGGTGTGTGATAATTCCGAGTGACGATTGTGGAGAGAAGGGAACTTCGCGGAGCTCGCTTTGATTAGGATTGAAGCGACGAGGTTTCTTACTGTAGATTGGATAAAGATTGTCGGTGAAGAAGAAAGCTGACGATAGGATTATTTCGCGTTTTTAGGTTACCATCTGTCCACTGAATAAAGAAATATAAATGTGTAGAATTATATTTTTTTTTTTTTCAAATTATAAATATTACGAGGACGTTAAAGGTATATTATAATAATGAATCATCGTGTCTCTTAGATACGATCGTTTTGTTTAATACTTATAATAATACACGACATCGTTAATTTTACAATATTCTATTATAAAATTCTCCGAGGCGAATAAAAATACACATAATATACAAAGTGAAATAAAAGTGTACGCATAAATTTCTCATCATCACTTTGCAGCAGCAGCAACGGCGTCAGCTTATATAGCACATATTTCTCGCTTGATGGTCGGCACTTTTACGACCTCACGATCGTTGCGCGTGAATATCTGAAGAAAAAAAAAGAAAAAAAAAAATTTTTTTCCAATAACCAAGTGATTCATAACCGATTCTCAATCAAGTCCAACCTCTCGTATACATATATACGTACATTTATCGTATATACTCGGTCCCTATATTAGACGTCAAATCTCTGATTAAGCCATACATTTTCTTGAACACCTCTGACCTCCCACCGGAACCTCATTCCAATTAAAATCACCTAAACTCTACTATATAACACACGCATATACATACGACTATATACATACTTCCATATCTCCGCTGTCACCTTAGCTCTTGCAATCGCTATACTTCATTAGCATGCGAGTCTCTATCTTGCATTTTTATGCAAAACTATACTATATATACACTCGTATACGCGTGATTCCTTCCTCGCGTCATCGTTTCTCACGTCGATGCGATTAACGCAGGTTCACGCGCCTGTTCGTACGATTTCTCCCTTTCCGCGCGTATCGTGTATATATACATATAGTATAGGACACTCGCAAAGAGATGTGCAGAGATTACAGCCATATATATATACGCGCGCACATCTCTAAGCCATTTCAATTGAGACGACAAACAGTAATTACGCTTATTCGTGATGCATATCGGGGGTCTGCACACGGTAGTATACACCACATACCCGTATATATACATACACACGTGCATGTGCACGCATATACATATAACATACCTTTCACGGTGGATGTGTAATCTTGCGTAACGTCATTTTTCTTCTATACTATTCCACCGCGACTAGTTTACTTCTTCAATTTGTTTGGTTCGCGTGTGCGCGACTGGGCATACTAATACACAGGTATAGTCGTATATGCACTCAGTGGTTATAATGAAGATGAGCGCGAGCGAATGTGTTTTCGAATGACGCTACACTTTTCTATACATATATATCCTCCAGTGTGTATTATTGTCATATACTGGTACCCCGACGGTTTTCTACTTTTCAACGTGCTGACGGCGGTATAGCGGAGTTCATTAGCAGCTACGCGAACGTCGCGATTATGATGCGATTCCTTTGTGAAATTACGTCGCGGAATGGATTTCCCGCGAAATGAAGTTATACAGTGTTCTGATCTCTGCGCGGGTTTTCTTTCAACGCTACCGCCGCCTCGAATATACGCGAACTTTTATTGCGAACGATAAAATTATGCGCTCATGCGGAGTATTTATGTGTGTGTGCATATATATATATGTAAAAGAAGAGACCCGCACGGCAATGCGCTATACGGTTTAACATCGTGTTTTAAATATCCCCGACGATCGTTATCTTTATTAAATGGTTTTTCCACGGGTATATACATACGTATACGTATTACACATTGAATCGCGTGCTCTTCTACCATTGTGCGAACGGATGGATATATATAAGCGTATGGGGTATGTATTTTTCGTGATTTCACATCGATAAAGTGTTGAAAAACAAGCTGTATATGTTCGATTTACGTACCTAAAGCGTTCTTCTCTTAATAATAAATTTAACTGTCCTTCGCAGAGAAGCCGACGAAGAAGAAAAATAATATCGCCAGGGTAAAGTCTTTATAGGATGTAGATTCAAGAGATCTACCTCGTGTTATACGTGTACACGTATATAGGTACATTAGCAATTTGTACAAGTCTCTCTCTCTCTCTCTCTCTCTCTCTCTCTCTCTCTCTCTCTGTCTTGGATAGTATACGTTAAAGAGTGATGAGACGACAACGTATATATGCGCGCATGGTTGTCACCAAGGTGATCTCGTTGGCGGGCTAAAAGTCAACCGGTTTTACGCTTAAAGGAATAGTTCTACATTCGAGATCACGCTTTTAATTCGTTTTTACCTAATTAAATTAAACGCCTCTGTATGTACACGTGTTCGACAATGCGGTTAAAGCGCGCGCGCGCGCACGCGCGGATAAGGTGTATATATACATACATATATATGTGTCTTGTTCGGAGCATAAAATCGTTATCGCGTTGAGTATAGTGTCTCGAGTTTCTTGGAAAATAATCTGCTTCACGCGCGCCTGCAATTTGTCCGAGGCTGCGATATAAAATTTTCTTTTATTTCTCGTTAGACATTATCCTGCGCGAATTATCCTCGTGGTGCGAGCGCGTATCGTCTTCACGTTGATCGAGTATTATTATTATTATAACAGCTGGGAGATGAAATTGTTCTTTATTACTAATCTATGCACGTTTCGGCATCTCATAATCTATACTCTCTCCGCTTAATTTTCATACATCTGCGCCTCGGCAATCAAAAACCTCCATCCCCATCTCCCCCCCTAATAAATTTCTCCGTTGCGCATATCTCTCTCTCTCTCGCTTCAAATAAAGCCCACGTGTTGTGTTCTCGATCAAATAACTCACTCTCCATTGTCTCTTTCTCTCTCTCTCACTCCTCCGAAATCGCGAGACTCGCATACAGACGTACACACACATCGCGTACCCACGGCATTAATTAACCAGCTCTCGATGCATATATATATATACACACACACACACAGATACACTACACCTGCGTATGCGTCACACGGCCTCGCGGCTATCTTCGGCCCCGCGAAGGGCATCTCTCACTCTCGCTAACTCATTTCATGCCCCGCGACAATAAATAACAATTACACTTATAAGCGCGCGTACGCGTTGATTTTTTTTTTCTCTTCTCTCTGTCTTTGCTCTCGCACTCGCGCTCGTGCTATATACCGCACCGCGACGACGACGACGACGACCTCGTTCTTCTCTCCGTTCCAGTTCGCGGTTAACGATTGTCACTCATACGCGCGAGATGCTGATGAGACGAAAGGATGATGACAATTGCTAAGAACAGAACGACAAGAGATGATGAAGAAGAAGAAAAAGAAGGAAAAAAAAGAGAGAAAAATCAAAAGTCAATTTTGTATTTGGCGCGCGTGTACAAGTGCGAGAGTAGATTGTTGTTGCTACTGCTGCGGTGTATAAGGGTTATAGAAGTACGCGCGTACCGGATCGAATTGACTATTCAATTAATCGGATGGGCGCGTAGCTGTCGGCACGTTGTTGCTCGACGCTAAATTCTGTTTAATGAGAAGTGATGGCACGAGTGTAGTAAGGTGTGTGTATGTGTATGTATAGGTTTATATGGTATGCATATATGTATATATGCACTACTATAGCGAACAGTTATAAGGAGAGAGGGAGACGAGGCTAATGATTATTTTCGCTATGTATTTCTCTCTCTCTCTCGCTCTCTCGTTAAGCGATGGATTTTTCACTAGATAAAGAAAACGCGTCGGCGGCAGCGGGGGGGTTTGGGTTTGTGTAATTGCCGTTTTTATCGCCGCGCGGATGTTACAAACCGGTATTAAAGCACAGTCGTATGCGTTCTGTCTGTATATATGGGTGTGTATATATATGCGGATATTATGTACTCTCTGAAGATTTTGAAAAAGGACAGTCGCAGTTCGAGTATACTGTTATTTCGCATTAATATTTTTAGATGTGTACGCGCGATTTGTTGGCTTGTTAATGATAAGTTTTACGGGCGCTTTTTTAAGTACCTTATTCAATTTCCGTATAAGTGTGCGATTAATTAAATTTGTGATGCTTTAAATATAAAATTAATTAAATTTATATATGAAGCATAAAAAGCTTATTAAAGAAATTCCATCGTAATAATTTTCTTTTCAAATCTCTCATAAAACATTGAAATTTTCTAGTTAAAATTACTCTTTACATCCAAACATAATATATATTATAACTCTATTATACATTTACCATAGTTTTAACTCGTTTTCCAATAAATTAAAAACTTTTTTTTATTTATTTCCACTCTCGGTTTCGCCCTCAAGAAAAAAATAAAATCAATCCCACCTCCAAATCCGCCTCCCAAGCCACATCATCTCATCATCCTGTTCCGCGAACCACTCAGCTACCCTGCTAATCCGCCTCTTTAACCAAACGAAAAAAAGGAAGAAGAAAAAAAATAAAGAAAGAGAGAGAGAGAGAAGAAAAGTCACTCATTCCCCCTTTCTTCTGTTTAATTTGCAGATCATCCATCGGGACTTGGCAGCTCGTAACGTCCTCGTCGACCACAACAAGCTCTGTAAGATCGCTGACTTCGGGATGTCGAGGTTTGCCAACGAGGATGGCGAAGTGATCGAGACACGACACGGTAGAAACGCCCTGCCCATCAGATGGATGGCGCCTGAGTCTCTCATCTACTCTCTTTTCACCACTAAAACCGACGTCTGGAGCTTTGGCATTCTCATGTGGGAGATCGTGACGCTTGGTAAGGAGAAACGAGGAGAAGAAGGAGGTGGCAGCACGATGTGACGCGTGCGGTTTACTTGGGTGTATATTAATTAGGGAGGTTGGGAATTGAGTTGGGTTTTCAGGAGGAGATGTTTATGGTGGGTTCGAGGTGATTGTTTTACGAGGGGGATTGAATAGAAGAGAGAGAGAGGTTTGATATTTTTAAAGGATTGGTTTAATGAGAGTATCTGTATACACGATAGAGTATATTATCGTGCGAGGTTGGATAACAGAGAAAAAATATTTATGTAGAGGAAAAAAAAAGGCATTCGTCGATTGCTAATGGATAGTTCGATTTCGAAAGGTTGCTAGTAGTTTAGATAAAACCACATATAAAGTTGATCGATTAAATTACTTAAGTATTTATAGACAAAGTAACAAAGTTTAAAAGCCTTTACATATTTCTTTCTTTCTAAATTATTTATGTCTGAATCCACTTACGGAACAATTTCAATATTTGTAGTTTATCATATAACTGCGATATCATTAGCGTTTTCATTAATTGCAAATGTATTTTGTATTTATTTATTATTTTATTTCACATTGGTATTCAAAAATGAAATCACGAGGATGAGTGAAGAGTTCAATAAACTCAATAACGTATCCCGGTCACAAAACGAAAGTTTTCACATTATTGCTCAATGACCTACAGTTGAAAATTCATACATATATTCATTGAATACTCATTTTACTTTTCATTTTCAAAACGTAAGTTCAGTCACACTCGTACGCAATGCCAATTGTTTCGTTAAAATTTATGTTTCATTTTAAATTTATTTGTTGCGGAATATAATTTTCAATTTGTATGTAATATAGTAAAAAATATCAAATTTATAGAAAATTCAAAGGAATATTATAGTTACATAATGTACCGATGTTTTTGTATTTTTCTTTTATTGTTTTGAGATTTAAGTTTGTTTCAAATCACTTAGTCAATTATATTGTTCTTTCAGTTTTTCTAATTAGAATTTTATTAGAATAATTAATGAATACTAAAGTCAAAACTAAAATGACGATGAATACGCTGTAGGAATCTGCAATATCTCTCACCTCTTCTTAAGATTATAGTTGACATAATTTTTTAATAAATGAAACGGTGACTTAACCTAAACTGATCTTACTAATTAGTTACATAAACATAAGGAACTTAAACTTTTACAATATAATATGGTTAGAAACACTAATATTACCATTAGTTACCCTAAACAATATCATATTGCAAAAAACATTAAAACGTAAAACCCCCCCAACAATATCTATATATTCTTACAATACTACAAGCCACTAAAAATCTCAATATCTGAATTCACCCACAATTAACCACACCTTTTATCATTGCAGGCTCGACGCCCTACCCGGACATGACGGCGCGTGAGGTGATGCGCAGCGTACAGAGTGGCTATAGGCTAGAGCGACCATCGCATTGTCGTGGCGAGCTGTTCCGCGTGATCGCGCGCTGCTGGCACGCCGATCCAGACCGCAGGCCTGAGTTCCAGGTGCTGAGGCGCGACCTCGCCCAGCTTCTCGAGGACAATATGAATGGCCACTACGTCGACCTCGAGAGCTTTGCCTCTGAGTGCACCGATTGAAAGAAGAGAGAAGAAGGAGAGACAAGAAAAACGTGCAGTCGTTTTGCCCCCCCTCACTTTAAATATTATCGTAGGACATTGTGATGCTTTCTGTATTGGATCTGTGTTAAAATTACGTGTATTAGGGGGTAGGTTAGAGATATAAAGGTTTTGCGAATGACCTTTTTTTTTTTTTTGAAGGAAAAATGCGTTGAGTTGTATACTCTTTGTCGAAATCAAAGTTTTGTGAAATTTAATTTTAGGAATGGGAGGGAGCGAAAGATAGATTATAATTTTATTTCTGCGAAAAACGAAGAAGAAAATTTTATGATCGAGGCTATCGTGTTTTGTAAAGAAAAAAGAAAAACAAAAGATTGACTTTATTGCGAATCGATTATTTTAGTTATTCAGTATTTATGTGTAAAAAAGAAAACGTTCGCGATTATTATTTATATGCTGTATAAAACTGGAGCCGTTGTTGTCGTTCGGGGGCAAGTCGACTAATATAATATGGTGTGTAGATTCTCCAAAGAATGGCATTAAAAAAAAAAGGAGGGAAGCGAAGAAATGAAAAATTATATGCGACACGAGTGCTCTGTAACTTGTGAGCGTGCACTCGTTTAGACGAGCTTGTGAGGAATGCAAGTATTTTTTTTTTTTTTTTTTTATTAAAGAAAAAAAAAATTAGTTGTTAAGTAAACAGTATCGACATCAGTGATGTTCGCGCCATTTTTTCAAGCTCATGCTCCACACTTACTTTTTTTTTACATATTTATTGGCCGGCGAAGGTGCAACACTTTCAAATCTCTATGTAAGATTTAGGAAAATCTCGTTTTCCGGTCTATTAATGTTTAATTTCTAATTATTTTATTACGCGTTGTAACATGCTCTCTTACAGTAACGATGAAAAAAAGCACAAAAAAAAAAGAAAAACATGTAAACTTGTACATATTATACATATTATATATATATATTATTAATGTAATCGAGCATGTTTCGGGTCTTGAATCTTTTAATCAAACGTATCGCAAGAAAACGCATTCGTGTCGAGTCTTTAAGCGAATCGACAGGGATCTGACGATTTTCCACGATACGACTTAATCATGCGTTTAATTTTAATGATTCTAGTCTGTCGACACATCTGGAGCAGAGATCAAGTCGCTAACACTTATTCGTTTATTTCCTTTAATAATCGTTATTATTATTATTATTATTATTATTTGATCAAAGCTCCACTTTTGTCAGTTGATGTTTTATTTAGTTTTTACGCTATATCGCATACATTTGGATTTTTAAAAACGTTTCACTGTGCACTCGATGTAGCTATATATAAACGAGTGTTCGGTTAATCGCGCACATCCGTCTCTGGGAGAAAAAAAAACAAAACTTATTGTGATTTGCGTACAAATATAAAAAAAATTATGTAAAAAAGCTGTACTTTATACGAAATATTGTAATAAGAAACTTTTGTGAGTAAATGTTATCATATATTTTTGAATTTTCTCTTGTATTTCATTATATCTCTGTCAATACACCAAATCCATCAATTTCCACTTGTCTAACTCGCTCGCACACGCGCGCATGCGTTGCCTTTTAAAAGCATATACAATGCCTTTTTCCACACTGCCAGGATAACTGATGGTCTGCTAAAAATGACTTAGTCTTTAATAACAGCGCACGAATTCTTTTTTTCCGCGTCGCCAGGCTTAAACTCTCCGTTCGTTGTGCATGAATTGCACTTCACTGTCTCTCGTTGGAACTATCGTGACGCATCAGGGCATGCGCGCATAGTGCGGTACCGTTCCTGCCAGTATGTATGTATATATATATGTGTGTGTGTGTGTATCCGTGCGTATTATTCACTTTAAAGCGATCATTATTCACGTCCAAGATTGAACATGCGCTTGAGAGATTGTATACGCACTTCGAAAAATGTTGTCTAAACAACTGTAGAGGAATTGTAATTGAAGATGCCAGTGGAAAAAGCGTTAGACCGCGAGCTTTGGATTTCTCCCCGATGTTGAATAAAAATTTTTTAAGATAGGTTTACACAACAAAAGACTCGCTGTAAAGTTTTTAACGTGCGCGTTTACGTTTCGCATTGTATTTTTTACTTTAAATGTAAATAACCCTTTCTTCTCTTGGCAATAGAATAA
>JAYJLV010000011.1:9912270-9928726 GCA_036873485.1 Torymus texanus
TAAACGCGGCATGACTTTCAATTCAACAAATATATATAAATTAACAATATTTCAAATGTATATACTAAAATTTCATTACTACCCGTAATTCGTATATATAATTATATCTAAAATCTTTAAAATGCCTGTGGCACACTCCGTACCAGCCACATATCATCATGCCATTACGCACGCCGCGACTATATTTTTACCGCGCTTAAAATGCCCATAAAAGTATGCGCGCGTTCGCATACACGATCGACTTAACGCGGCAATCAATTAAACCTTCTCCTCCTTCTCCTCCACCTAATTTACAATTGAAACAAAGGGGGAGGATAAAACCATACGACCTCTCCACATTCCTCTTAAACTTTTGACATCTACTGCTACTCTCGTTCACCGTGACTCAAAGTAAAACGTCTTCCACCTCAGAGATACGACAGACAGTCGCGCATCGAAATTACCCTCATCCACGTTGCCACCCCCTCAGTAGATGAGAGGAATTGGAAATTTGCCGATCGTTACCTTACCTATATACCCAACTCGAAGTATTTTTACTTTTTACTTTTGGCGACTATTTTTCCTCAAAGCTGTATAGTACGCGCACGTACGAGTAACGATTCAATCCCTCTCCTCGTGCGGCATCGTTAACGCAAATTGGATCGCATTCCGGAAATCCTGCGCGCTATATATACAGCTTCACGGAGAAGAGAGAAAGGAGAGAGAGAGAGAGAGAGAGAGAGAATCTCGCTTTCCTTCGAAGCTCACCGTGTAAGCAAAGCGAACTATATCGGTATGGATATTCCTTATAACGCCTGCTTGCGCGTATATTATATACATGTGTGCGCCATAAAGTGTCATTTGCATATGTAAATAAACAGAGAACGAGTGCGAACAAAGCGCTGTATAAGCGTATATAGACGGTCAATTAAAACGAGAGAATAAGTTCACGTTCTTTATGCAGGTTACAATGAGGAAGGTATAAAGATATGATGAGGTGCATTTTTTGCACGAAATAAACTTGCGTATAGGTCTATCTCGTTGTTATTGTTGGACGAGTTCGCGCGAACACATATGTGTGTATGTATATATGCAATATGCCGGTACTTTCGTTGGGATCGAGTTCTGTAGAAAGTTTGAATTTACGGAGTTCGAGGTATTCATAGCTTTCTAATTATGGTTTTTGAGGTTGTAATTACGGTCTGGAGGTTGGATATCGTGCGCATCGTTAAGTTTAAATATAGACAGAGTTTTTCCCTTCTGTTGGTATGTGTATGTTTAATGTTTGCAAAAATGCGGATAATGAATTTGGAGTAGAAATCATTGGCGCGGTAATAAATGGAAAAATGGGGCATCTTTAATGGCGATGGTCGCGTTTTGAAAACCGTTTTATTTGATTGTAAAAATATCGTTATTTTAATGCGTTCGGAGCCAACACTTATTTACGTGTTTACTTAATACATTTACATTCTTTTGTTAAGGTCAACGTTAAAAAGATGTCATTAGAGATTCCGGAAGTATATTTTCATTATTATAACAGAATTCCACGAATTTATTAATACTTTCTAGTCATTTTTGCTAAACTGTCCAATACAGTAAATAAATTTATGAAAATATCTACAGGCGTACCGACAAATTTAGTTAATTTAAAAAAAAAACGGCAATCGTCACACTAAATACGTCATACACCCTTCACTCACCGAAAAACCAGCTCGCACATCATCATCAAAAACTTATTTTTGCAAACATCAAACCAGTTTGTTTGAACCAACCTCCCTTTTCATTCTTCTCTCCACGCACACATAATATAACGAAACTTTTATCCACGAAACATGTTTATCTACATCATTACACTCGTCCCACTTCATACACGTATACTTCCTTTCCATCGATTATACATTCCCACAACTTTTGCATAACACCGTCTCAACTAGCAAAATACACATACACCGCGTACAATATACCGCGGCATCCTTGTATACACGTGCACTTATGAGGAAGCGCGTATGAGGTACAGTGTTCCATTAAGGGCGCACAGAACGCATAATACGTACCGCCAACACTTTGCCCGTATATATGTATACGTTGGCGAGGGAGAAAAAGACAACGACGACGACGACTCGGAAATCCAAGTCTTACGTCAATCAAACGTCAAGCTGGGTAATGGCTTCTGCGAGCGGAATCCCAACGAGCCGACGACGACTACAAAGAGGAAGAATACGACAACGAAGCTGAAGAAGCATATTATACGACGTAACTAGCTGTACCCGCGCGTCCCTGTATATTTAAATATATTGAAATGAGCGTTAATAAAGATAACGAATCGCGCTATATAGTTTTTTTTTTTGGTAGTTTTGTTGGGTGTGTGTGTATATATATGTGCGTGCGTAAACGGAAAGATATATCAAGATCACAGCGACTCGTTTTCGCTGAAAGTGAAATTTTGATGAGAAAACGCAGCAGCCGTAGTGCTGCTATACACGAAAAATGTCGAACATTGGTACCGTAGCCAGTATATATACCACCACCGGCGGCGCTTTCATATTTTTGTTTCTTTATCGCAGTGTATATAAGTGCTTTCTTTGTACATACGCATACCTATCATACACGTGCGTCTCTATATTTTTCTGGACTTTCTAGGATTATGAATGTCAAGTGTCCATATTGTACAATGAAAAAGAGACAGATGGAATAATACCTTTCGGCGTTGACGTGATGATCTGATATATGTATAGGTTTGATGCAATACCAGTGGTTTTACGCTAAACAATTTCTTTGCATTTCGTAATTTCACTCTAGGATTGAATTTATTCTTACGAGATACGCGTTCTGGATAAGCTGTGCGTGCATGTGAGAACTTTTGCATATATGTATATATGAATGATTGCATGGTTGCGTAATTTAATAATATTACTTAGATGAAATAATATAGCAGTTGTAAAAGGACGCATTAAAAGGCGCGTAAGCGGAATTCGCCTCGTGTTCCTTTAATTCTATTTTTTACGAGGCTATATAAACTCCATTTTTGTCCGCGAATTGTTTATTTCCTAAATAGTTTCTTAATAACGTAAAACCGGAAATTCCACGCTTAGTATTCTCAACGCGCGAACGTGTATAAGACGATAAAGTAAAACGTTTTAAAATGAATTTTATAACCATATATATATAACATATACATCGTTTCCCTCCGCTATTATATAACGCAAACAAGCCGTTAACATATCCCGTTCCATTGTTTATTAACATCGAATCAAACCAACTTAAAATTAATTGCTCCCTTCGGAAAGCTACTCTCTCTCTCTCTCTCTCTCTCTCTCTCTCTCGTGACTCTCGCACACACCACAACGATAACCATCATACTGCCGCGTCGCGTTCGTCGTGCCGTCACTACTATTTACTAGACAATCATAGCGAATTATTTGCATCGCGTAGTTTTCCTCTATTCATCCCCTCCGGGTACCCATAAATCTAACCACCTTAGTATAGCTACTCTTTCCTACAACTACACAACCCACATAACTATAGGTGTAACATCTCCACATATGATAATCCACTCGGTTACTCTCATATCAGCGACACCGTGTGAGGTCTACTCTATACTCGCACCTCATTCATAACAACGACGTATAATTATCACGCCTACTCTTATATGACTAAGTAAATCAATATAAACCGTTGTGCAATAATAATTATTCTATAACGCGTTGTTGCGTATATAATAAGGATATAGCAAGTTTAGAACCTGCACGTTATAGTACGATGGCCTTGGACTACGATCCCTTTTCCCATGGAAGTAACGCGGCGTTGCTGTGCTCACCTGCGTATAGAGAGAGAGAGAGAACGAGAGAGGCTTAGGATAACGAGGTACGTCGATGGGCTTTCCGTGTATCGACCTGATAACGAGGTCTCGTTTATTTGTGCAAACGCGTATGTGTATTGCTAAACGCACCGAGTGCGCAGCTCTGATTTATAATATAGGTACGCGTGTGACGACAACGGCGTTGCGTCTATAGGCGCTATATTTATACTTGCGCGATAGTTTTTAAATGCTAAGTGGTGTATATACATGTGCTGTATGTATGTATGTGTATTAGGGTAATGGTAGGATGGTTTAGGTGCATTGGAAGTGTGTATAAAAAGTGGGAGATTTTTTTTTTTTTTCGTTTAGTTGTGAGGTGAGATTTGTCTGTTTATAAGGTTGAAAGATTAGGATATATACATTGGGTTTTATATAGCTCTAAATTATTTTTTCTTTTCAAGAGGATTTCAGCCTATCTGTTGTGTTTAATCCGTTGTATCCGAGACGTAATCCTGAAATATTTCAATAGCTTCCTGTTTATGAAAATCAGCTATTCAATTAGCATATACGCTAAAAATACAAAGATTTACGACGGTTTAGTTCTCGTTAATTTTATTCAACATAATATTGCATTAATTATAATCATGATAAGAACTTCGCTATTGTTTAATTGAATTACATGGCTTAATAAACTATTAGATTAGATAGAATTAATTGTAAAGAAATATCCGTGTATTACAGATGAATCTATAATTAAGATAAGTGTTCCATTAACTATACAACCACAAAGATTTTTATAAATATATTATATGCTATAGTACAAGATTTATAAATATGTTCATGCAATTACGTAATTAAAACTTCGTAAAAATATACGTACACACATATACACATACACACATAAAACTGCTTATTACACTAATTATACAAGAAAAATAACAATAATTATTATCATCTTACATTATTGTCCTGTGCGCGCTTAAGTGAAAGTATTATTTTTATATACTTTTATATTAAGATACATCATCATTACACTTGAGGTTTTCTCGCATCAGTCATAAATTAAGACAATACCACCTTTTTCATTGCATTTTCGCAAACACTTGTTTTCTTTCTTCCAACTGCAAGCATCCAGTCACACACTTACTCGAAAAGGCGATTACGATTAATCTCTCTCGCAAATTTTCGAATATGTACACGCGAGTTAACATCGTAGTGTATCCGATAGCGATCTCTACGAGCGGTAATCATTATTGTGTATAATTAGCCCATGCACTCGCGCGTTATATAGTTCGTGAGAATCGCGTATACCAACGTTGTTGGTTGATCCACATATCGCGCTGTATATATGTGTAGTAATAGTATCGTTGCCTAATTATTAGACTCATTAATCAGAATCTATCGGAACATTTTTATCTTGGTAATTGACCACCAATTGGTTTTCTGTGACTTTTTAGTTTTGTAGTTTATGGTTCAGGCTTGTTCAATGAGATTCTCGCATCGCATTGAACTAGTTTTATCAGTTTTGCTTTGTTTTTTTTTCTTCTAGAAATCCACATTTTTTTACCTCAATTATCTCAACCATACGCGTATTGATTTTTATTCACCCTACAATTCAGCCTCAAAGTATACTACAGCAATACTCACACTTTTTCTACTTATTCATTTTCTCAATCGGTAATAAATCAACGTACCTTTTCGGTCTGTTCTACACTGTTCACCTTTCTGCCTTTCTAACCACTTTGATTTTACTATTTTACTCTCTTGCAACTATATTCTACACGTTTCTCCGAACAATCATCTAATATACACATACACGATATCTCCAAAATCCTACTTTTCCCTCACGTTGCTAACATCCATTCCTTCTCAAACTCTCTCATCTTACGCTTTTCCACCATTTTCGCAAAACTCTTCCACACCATCTGTCCCTTTTTTTTTCTCTCCTGGATCTCTAACAACTGTCCCGCCGACAGCAAACAAATGCTTCGCAAATGCCCATCAGTGTGCTGATCAAGAACAATAACGGGTAAGAATGGAAACGCATATATATATATATATATATTTCACCTATATAATGTCTTTATAATTACCGGCGAATGCGCTTACGCGCGAATGTGAATTCCGCATTGCAAAATCAAGCTGCAAAAAGCCGACGCATTGCTAGAAAGTGTACCGCCGTCGTGAGAGCAAGTATATATATACATATACGTATATACAAAAAGAGAGGAAAAACATCGCCCAGAGGGAAAAAGAGGTTCTCTCGATGACAAAGTGCTGTATAACGTCGCGAGCAATCAGCCTATACTCGCACTCGTCGCAATTAGTCGGCTTCGTTTTCCTCTCCTCTCAATTTCTCTCTGCTACTGCCTACGCGGTCTCCGCGTGTATTATACAGCATAGGTATAGCTTAGCGCCGTGGATTAGAACACCTGTGTATACTCGCGAGTCGAAGGTGTTGTATATATATGTATAGTGCCTCAGTTCGGAGTCTGCTACTCGTCAATGTATCTCTTTGGATATGCAGATGAGAAGGAAGTAACGTTGAGAGGGGCCATCGACACTCTGGAAAAGAAAGTAAAAATGTCGCAATCGTCATATATATGTGTATATGTCTGTCTGTCTGTTTTTTTTTCTGTTTCTCGCCGAGTAGCGCAGAGATTTAAATGGCTAATTATGCACGGAGCTCGAGCGCACTGGTATATAGTAGTTAGTCTCTTTTGTTGTCACGGCAGCTTCGGGAGCTCTTTTTTTTTTCTTCTATCTGTCTCTTGGGATCTTTTTGTACGAATTACCAGCACAGGAGAATAATTGGACTTTCGATTTTTTTCACGCTTCCAAATCGCTGTTTTATAATGTTGCTTATGTGATATAACGAATAATAATTGTTTGTACGAGCATAAAAAATAGAGGTGATGAGGGACTTTCACGTGAGGAGAGGCGATCTTTTGTGTAGTTTCTATATATATATTGCTCGAAAAAAAAAAAAAAAAACTTTCCATGGAGGAAAGATTCACAGATGATTATAGCAGTAACGCGTAGGATTTGCTTGCGAAGAAGAAGAAGAAGACAAAAATTGGTTTTTGGAAATGACGGTTACGAAAGGCGCGTGTAATTTTGAATTGACGCTTGAAATCTCGTCAAATATGAAATTTAATGATTAGTAGTGCTGTTACGTATTGTAGTTACATTGAATGAATATAATATGGAAAAATATAGTGAGGATATAACCGAGTCGGATGTTTTTTTGAATTATTCATTTTTAAGTATCTTTTATTTTGTAAATTGTTGGTACTTCATTAATAAACACAAGCATGGATCGTTAAAAATATTTCAATTTCACACGTTCAGAGTTTATCAAATTTATCATAAAATTAATTTTGATGGCCGTGTATAATTAGAAATGATAGCTTCAAATGTTCTAATAAATTTCTTTACGTCACTATAGAAGGGAATACGTTTTCACTTTCGTATTTATCGATAAAATTTTCTTGTAGAAAGCATGCATTTCTAAAAGATATGGTCGCATGTAAAAGCTTTGGAAGAGAAGTTCAAGGTACAAGCAATTATAATTATTATTTTTAAACTTAAAACCATACTACATAATAAATTATTAAAATCAAAGAACACCTGTACCATTATGATGACATTTATGAGTTGTGAATATGACACATGCCAGAGGCGCAACTCTGCATAAATGTATGTACGTGTAATAAGTAAAACAACAATTACTTCCCAGTTTAAAAAGTGCAAAAATATTGCTGACAAATGAGCAACAATGCACGAACAAAAAAAAGTCTCAACGACTTTTATCGATCATTTTTTAAAACCGTCGACAGCCGCGCAATCGTGCAGCACCTTCGCGTCCTTTTGCGGCGCATTATACCAGCAGTTTCGAGTGCAATAAAAGGAAAGTCCATAAATAACGGAACTTGCGATGTATCAATTTAAAAATTTACGTCGAATTAATTGAACGCTCGCGTATGACTTTTTGTGAAAGGATGTATACGTATATATATGTGTATACCTCTTTAAAGCCCGATGAGAAAATGAGGATGCCCCCAGGGTTGATATATACGCAAACCGCAAGTGCATCTCTCACGTGTGCGGTCTCGCGCTTATTATCATAATCATGTAGAAAACAAAAAAAAAGGAAGAGATGAATTTTAAAAAATGACTCGTCCATATACACGTGAGAAAGCGTAGAGAGAGAAAAGAATATATATATACACCAACCGCGTAAGTCAAATTAATGAACTGAAATGGAATAGGCGGGAATATAAAGCTCTCGTTCGCTCTTTCGTCTGATTAACTGATCTTTATCTATACATATATATATACACCGAGGAGGTCATTAACGTTACGTGGTTAATCGACTCGAGTCAATACAATTTCGCGGGGACGAGATGTACTCACAGCGCGAGTCGAGAGTACAAAACGTTTAACAATATTCATATTTTTCGTTCTACTTAACCTTTATAAACTATAATTTATAAGTGGAAAGCGTCCGCGGCTTGCGTTTACGGTTACGCGCTGTTCCACGCGTCAAGTTATATTTTCTAGAAAAACTGTTTAAAAAAAATTATATTTACAATCGACGATTAAGCGTACCTCTGTGGAAAAAGAATTTCAGCGCTCGGGCTTTTCCCTTTTTAATGGAAAAGGATTCCCCCTCCGTTCTTGAGTGTTATGTTGTCTATTATGATTTTCACCGTTTTCATAGGTTTTAATTTAGGAAAATATAAAAAAAATTAATACTCCAGAAGAAAGTGAGTCTATAAAATATTAGTCGATGTTTAAAGTCACTTATAAATCTTCTATTTACAGCGATAATTCCATTAAAATAAACCTTTAAAGAGAATTATTGCGGCTGATAAAATTTGTCAATTTTACGTTTAATATGAAAAATAATATAATGTATATATAAAAGTGAAATTTGTGCAATTAATTTTATTAAAAACGTTTCATAATCAGCATCAAAGTTTCCAATATCGTTAAACTCACGAAATTTCCCATTAAAATTAATATTCCCTATTTATCAACCTCTATCACCAAAAGAAAAGAAAAAAAAAACATTTCCATAAATTACATTACTTCCACAGTATAAAATCACCGTTCACAAATCGAATCTCCAATTTAATTTCCTTTCCACGCGCGTTCACACGCACCAACCCTATCAAACGTTATTTCTACTCCCACAACCACGATGACATCAATGCCTGACAAGCAGATCGAAACACTTTCCTATTCATCCATATAAGATACTACGACAAAAAAAAATGAAAGAAGGAAAACGAAGATACAGTACGGAAATAAACCGTGATGAACCGCTCGATCGCGCGTATAGCAGAAGGTACGTATAGAAGCATGGAAAGCGTACTTACACATACCTTGAGTGGTCACCTTGACTTTGAAAGTGAGAATCCATCATAGACGCGCATTGACTCCTGTCGAACGGTAGCCAGAAGCGACGGCGCGTGCACTTTCCAGCTAGCGGATAAGGAGAGCGTCGAGCAAATGACCCGAAAGCCTATGCTGTTACTAGGAGGAGAAGGAGGAGGAGCATTCCGATCCGACGAGTGACAGTGTTTTGTAGCCGTGCGGGTATATATTTTTACTGACGGAATGGCACGGAGTGTTATTATATTGGTTTCCTAGATAGTTAGAAACCTTTACGAGTATTATTTATGATGAAGCTGCGTGTACATATATATATGCGCTTGAGAATAATGCATTGTGCCAGCTTTCGCTGTACGCTTCAAGATTAATATTAATGAAGGATTGTAGATATATTCGCGCGCGCGCGTGTGTGTAGTATTATCTTATATTTATTTAAAAAAATTATTTTTTTGCTTAAACGTGAGTGGACAGGTTTAGCAAAGATATATGTATATACATAGGAACTCATTTAAATGTAGATAACTTTAGGCGTGAAGATATAAAGAGTAAATTTAATCGAATGTCCATTTTGATTATTTAAATTATGGTACAGGATATTTTTAGAAACTATAAACAGATACTATTCATTAAACTTTCATTGAGTTAATTTCATTATGTCGACGGGTGAAAAGTTGAAGATTTTCAATTAGCATAGAAAGGCTCGAACGTCTTGATGTTCTGAACTCTATAATTGAAAAGTCTATATACATTAATTGATTTTAACTAATGGAGAAGTAAATTGACTGTACAAAAGATTGTAATTTACAAATTATATATAGTTGTATGTACTTGTATAAAATTTATTATTGTAACTGATTTGCAGATTATTTTTAATCAATAATAATTAAGGATGCAGCGTCAAAGTACCTATTTTTGTCTCTATAATTTTCTTTTAGATCCTGCTAAAAATTCGAAAAATGCCTTAAAAGTTACGGTACTCCACGGGTGTTTCGGTTTATAGTATACTGTGTACCGTTTTATAATTACAGCTACCATAACGCTTTAATGACAGGAGATATTAGATGAGCGTGATTCTAATTCAAATTGGTACCTTTGGACGCCTAATTTTACGCTCGTATCTTAAAATCCAGGAAAACTCGTTTTCAAAGAATTTTCAACATAATTCACAAAAAAAGAAAAAAATTAAATTAACCATTGTTTTCACGATATCACATTACACAAAAATATTTGTTCTGTACAAATAATACATTAATGTACCCAGCTGTTCTAACAAACATATTAGTAAAAACTTTCATTATAATTCACAACGTGCCGCAACAAATAAAAAAAAACGTTCTGAAGACGCTCGATTTCCAGGATTTTCCTCGCCAGCTAAAGAAGAAAAATCCTTTCAGCCTAATGATGAAAAACATCAGAAAACGAAATCAGGCTATAGCAATCGTCGTCGTGGTCGTCCTCCTCATCTCGAGCTCCTGCAAAAACGTGAAAAATTTCACTTTTTTTTATTCTCTCTCTCTCTCTCTCTCTCTCTCTCTCTCTCTCTCTCTCTCTCTTCTTCTCACTCATCAACCATTAGGCAGTAGCTCAGCAGCGCTCAGCTAACAAAAAAAAAGAATCATAAACCAAGATAAAAGACGGGGCAGGCAGGCAGGCAGGCAGGCAGGAAGGAAAGAAAGAAAGGAAGGAAGGAAGCGCGTGTATGCGCGCGTGTCGATGCTGCGCTCTTCCCCACTTATACATAAACACACTCACATATAGCCATATCCACACTCACATATATAAGTGTTACCATGAAATCCTGGTAGAAGGGGTACCAGTGGCCGACTTGCGACGCATTTTCTCCCTCTCTCCTTAAAGTTTCTCGGTCAGCAGCAGCAGCAGCATCAGCAGCAACAGCAGCAACAGCAGCTTCCTCACGCGTACGGCGTCTCCCCCAACGCTTTGGACGTTATATCTCTCAACCGGTGCGGCGCCGCGGCGCGGATTTTTGACCTACAAAAACTGAGAGCAACAGGCAGTAGCTACGGCAGGTGCTCATGGATGCTGTCGCTTCAGTATCAGTCGAGTCGTTTTCGTGAGCGGCGCGCCTGCTCTTTATTATATACATATATACGTACGTATATACGCACGCACGCACGCAAATAAGCGAGCGAGCGAGCGAGCGAGCGTGGTTTTCATTCATATAAGCAGAGGAGCGTAGGTACGAGCGTCAGGAGTCGAGCAGAAGCCGATGTGAACGCCTGTCTACAAGACAGACAATAAACTAAAGGAAGAAGTAGCAGTGGTAGTATATAGCAGTAACAGCATGATGAGACCATCCGCTGTCACTGGCATCCTCGTCTTACTGGTAAACAGCAACGAGTTGTAAGGGAGTTTTTAAAGGCTCGCGGTTATTATTTGTTGATTTTAAATGTTATTGGTCGATTTTTACGGTACGATTTTTACGAGCTTGAGTCGTTTACGATAATGGTCTAATGCGCGCGTTATACGTCGGTCTCTATAACCTAGTTGTAACGCGACGACGACGACGACAACGACGACAACGGTTTTACGATGGATTTTCGCCGTGTGCGAAACGGATCTTAGTGGGTCGCAGCCCCGATTCTCATCTCTCACGGGCAAATCGGATTTCCTTCCGGCTTTACGAGTCATTTTTCTCTCTCTCTCTCTCTCTTGGGCATGATGCAGTACACGTGACTTTGGGAAATAATTTTCCGCGCTCTTTCTCCCGCGTGTATATAACAAGTTAACGTCTTGTATCTTCTAATTCTCGCTTTTCACCGTTCGTTGGTTCGTTCATCCGTTCGTTTACTCGTTTGGTGCAGACTTTCACCGATAACGTACACGCGCGGACATGCGTATAGTATAATCAGCAGCGGTTTTTTTTTCCAGTATTTTATTAGACAGGGATATAAGAACTGTCGTCGCTTACGATTTCTCGAGAGATATATATATGTATATGCAGAGAGATGATGAAATTGTGTGTGTGTGTTTTTTTTTTCGGTGAGTGAAGACGACGGTCGTGCTGGTGAGGATTGACGCGGTTAAGGTCGAAGATGGTACCAAAGCTGAGGATAATATAGAGTTTGAGGAAGATGATGAGGAGCATGGAGAGATATCGACGTCGCTGAAGGTGGGAAATGGTACCGCCCTTGGTGGAAAGGGTGCGAAGATTGTGAGTTCGGTAAGTTATTGTTTTTAAAATGTTATAATGGTGTGGTTTGAATTAAACGTTCTGTTTGTATTCCTTGATTTTTTTGTTACAGTAATATTTGTAAAATTAGATTTTAGATAATAAAAATGTTTTTAGTTACTATAAGAAAAGTAAAAATATAAATTTGCGTCATAATGTTTTTTTTTATATTGTTTAGTTTTGTTCGTTGTATAATATTTTTTGCGATTTAATAACTCTTTAAAGTTGCATAAATGACATTTTACTTTGATATATATATAAAACAGGAATCACGAGAAGTATTTCGTAATAAGAGTGCGATTGAAATTACACGTACAAATATTATGTTCTCTTACATGGCTTGACTGACATTGACCGTACCACTCAACGTAACAGATCAATTGGTTCGTTTAATCGCTGCATAAAGAGAGAAATTTTTCTTGAACGAAGCAATGTAACGAAATACATAAAGTATTCATCTCATTGTTTGTCGGATCCTATTTGTACATTTTTATAACACAAACTATTCATTTAGATTTCTTTAGTAATTTAATCAAACAAGTATTTTGATATATACGACAGATGAATGAACTCGTAAAGAAGAGACTCTTTGACAGTTTTCATTGTAATCGTTGCAGTAGGATCATATAATGGCTGTTAGTAAGATGTAATAGCTGCCGTCTAAACTAATTTGGATCATTAGCATTGTAGTCACGTACGCATTACTTAACACTTCTCAAAATCGTAAAGTCATTACGTGTAGGTACTTTAAGTTACTATTAAATTAGCTTTAGTGCGTGTACCTAAGAAAAGTGAAATCGTGTAACTAAATCTAAATCAAGACCGCGCTTTACCTTTATACAAAAAGAAGTCATCACCTTGCCTTTAAGACATCACATAAAAGTTGACTTCATTGTAATTAACGAAGATTACAGTAATCATTCAAAATTTTCAATTATACGTCAATAGATAAAACAACTTCCTTAAACTTAACTTTAATCTCTAATAAAAAAAAAATACAATACATAATTATATGTACATTAAAGTAGTGAATTATTCTGTTAGATGCCTCTATTACCTCTTTCAAATATGTCATCAATGATTGTTTGTGTACTTTCAGAAGGTAACAGCGAATTCCTCAGTGTCACCAACTTTCAGCGAGGCACGCTCCGGCAATGCATCGCGTGAGCTTATAGTCAGCCAGGATAAAATCAGCAAGGAAGATTCAGATGGTGATGGAGAAAAAGCTGAAGAATTACCGGAGGTTTGATATTTATATATTTCTTTCTATAGCGATGTTAGACTTGAGAAAAAATGTTTGCTAAATATTACAAAGAGTTTCTGTTGTTACCAGAGTTGATTTATTGTTAAAAATAGAAGGCTTATTTTACGTACAAAGAAGTTGATAAAAATGACATTTCTTTTTGTTAAAATATCATTGGCATTATATCCTAATACATTAAAATAGCTATAACAAATGGAGTTTCTACTATTTCTGAAAAAAAGTTTCTCCGTTTGGAACAGACTCTTTGAACGTGACACCCCTTTTTGAATAGGAGATTTCCCTTTTCCAATCAAATTTTAACTTTTTAAACGTAGCGAAAACAACATTTTTAAATATAATGTTATTTCCACAGGAAAAAACAAAGATATTTTTCCTTATTTAATTATACCATTTAAGCCTTTTGAACAATTAGTTGATTTATTGAATATTAAACAGTTAGATTAACAATGAAAATTTTCACAAAGTATCAACTTTAATGTAAATAGAGTTTTAAATAAAGAATTTAATCGCAAAGTAGAAACTTTGTATTGAATATAATATATTAAGTTTAGTATTCAATATTTAGGAATTAGTACTTAGTACTAAAGGATTTACCAGAGTAGTACATACAGTAATACATGTTACTAATGTCATCAATACATAAATATTTTGTTTGATTCAGCAGAGTTCCTATAGAACGATAGTCACAGCTACCTGTACGCAGGTCAGGTATAACAATATCATAAACTTATACAAACTAATTAGAAATCAAAGATTTCAATATTGATGCAATATTTTCATTTATCAACAATATTAACACTGCTAATTTTAAATTTGTAGTTTAAAACATATTAATACTAATCTATATCTCTAACTTTTTTTTTATGACAACTCTTTGAGATTTGGATTAGATTTTGGAAGATAATTAAATATACTTGTATCGCTTTGATGTGGTGATTTTTATCGCTAACAGTTAATTTAACTTATTTCTTAAAATAATTTCAGTTTTCACACAATTCAGCTGTTTTAACTGATGCAAAATCATTAGACTAATTATATTTTGTGCGTATACAAGAATTTTGATAGAAATATATGTAAAATTTACTATAAAGCTTGATAATTTGTCAGCTTTTGCTATGTCAATAGTTGCTTTACGAGATAATATGATCATTTTTTCAAAACTATTTATAGTTTTTATTGCAACATTATCCGCCGTAAAATTTTTGAGCCTAAGACCTTTTCAGAGAATGTATTATTTTGTTTAAACAGTCAGACTGTTTTAAAAATCTTCATTAAATAATAACAGCATTTTTTTGAATGTTTGTAACTATATTACATACGTTTGAATATTAACGTTCAATGACCTGTGCTCGACGGATGTACTGACAAATGCATTATATAAATTAGAGAAGAATTTCAACTAATTGTTCCTACAGACGTACATGGAAAATCGCATCTAAAAGGAAAAACATTCGGTCTGAAAATGTAAATAAAAGACTACAAATGACGTGAGAAAGAATACAATAATGCAGGAAGTTTAAACCCCAAGAAGGAAAGCTTGTGTGTGTATGTGCTGTTTCCTTTCTGCGAAAGGAATACCTTAATGCGATGCTATACCTTAATTCGCTCGAATTAAAAAATCTTTATACAAACGTAAAATTCACGCTAACATTAAATTAACCATTTCAATTTTTATTACTGCATCTATTGGCCGCTATACTGCGAGATTAACAACCAATTACGATAAATTGCTTTGGTAACATAACGCCGGCATTCAAATACTCGCATATATATATATGCGCACACACACAATCCTATAAATAGTCTCAGCCCTGGTATAATTACAGCACCTGCGCAGTCGTCACGTTTACATCGATAGAAAGTCCTTTCTCTCAACGGGCGCATACGTACCTCGATAATGCCGTATTTATGGCGGACAATTAAGTGTCAAAATTATTTTATACGCCTCACGGTTGGCCATTAACGCGATAATTCAAAAATTTCACTTTTTTCGTATATGTATATACAACCACATACATGCGTATACATATACGGCTTATTAAACCTACGCGTCCTGTCCGTACTACTTTCGGTCTTTTTAAACGACACTTGGTCGTAAAGGTGTGTGTGTGTGTATATGTATATATATACACACACCACTACTGTTTCACGCGGATTTGACACACGATGACTCCTTATTATTTATTAGCCCTCGTTACGCGTTTCGAAAAGACGAAGAATAAAGAACGCCGCGAACTGTTAGAAAATCAGGTGACGACGGTAGTATTTTCGAAATGGCGCGTCACCCGGGGTGAAAATGTGATAAATTCACAGCAATTGCGATGCACACGAAAGTCGTGAGAGCTCAAATTTTCTTGAAGAGGTAAGCTTTTGAGAGTAAGTAGCGTCGTTAAGATTCATTATTTTTTATTACGAGTGTTACGTCATGTGGTTATTATACATATATTGTATTATATACATTTTTGGCATAAAGATGGAAAAAATTAATTAATCAGCTGTGATAATTATATGTACCATGAAAGTTTCCTCGAGATACATATTTTAGTTAAACGATGAAATTATTTTTAATATGTGTTGAAACTTATGTGTATACGTTTTTCTTGAAGTTCGGTAAACTTACGCAGTTTATTTAAAGCGTAAAATGTGTACCAATATTTCTTTCCAGAAATAAGTTAATTTGGAATAATTACATTGAAATTTTAAGGTATAAAATTATTTGAACTCCCATTTTAGCAGTTATATTAAATAAAAAGCATTAATTAAACCTTTATATTTAAATCAAAGTGTCTTAATGATTAATTGGTATGAAACCGCATTTCTT
>JAYJLV010000011.1:9928826-9967323 GCA_036873485.1 Torymus texanus
AATAAAAAGCATTAATTAAACCTTTATATTTAAATCAAAGTGTCTTAATGATTAATTGGTATGAAACCGCATTTCTTCACTTGACGCTTGCGCTCGCACAATCCATCAATTAAACTGTCAACAATAAAACTTTTCCTTCGCCAGAATAAACCTCACATGGCTTTTCTTCCTCTTAATCTCTAAAAAAAAAATCCGCTCACAATCATTATTCGTGCTCTCATCTCCATAAAAATCTCCACGCTCGCGTTTCCCCCTTCCACCCACATAACGACACACATAAAGAAATCAACGCCAATCACCTCACCACATATATATATGCCATTCTCAAAACAAACAAAAGCACTTACATGCGTACACTTTTCCCTACGGAAATTCCAAATACGCATTATTGCTCACTATAACTACCTTTAACTTCCATATAGGTAAAGACGCGCCTCCTCGAAATTTCTCGACAATGGTATCCGCTTATATATTCGCACGCTTATATAGTAATACGTACGGAGGCGTGCAGAAGTACTACCAACCTATAGCCGGAGGACTTTCACACGCGGCGCATAATCAAAGATATACCACATACCTAAACGTAGATACATATATATACACACATATCTACCTACTACTACTGCCCGTGCAGCGTTATTCTCATTTTTCGCATTATATCGCCGACATACATCGGCCGCCCCGCGCGCTTACGAACTTTCCATTCTGACCAGCAATTAGCGCGTGGCGCGAGCGCGCGTACTTACTCACGATTTTCTCTCCGTGTGGCAGCAGCAGCAGCAGCAGCGGCGGTTGTCGTTTTACGGCTCACCGCTCAAATTTAGAATGAGCTAATTTTTGTTTTCTTCCTTCGTCTGTTCGACTTGGGATTCTTATTGTTTATGTACTGTGGTATATATTTGCGTATACATAGTTGTCAGGGCGTGAACGTGATCCTATGGGGTTTTTTCTGTTTCAGGCGTTGGAATTGAGGTACGCGAGGCCTGTGAAGTATAGGAGGCGGCCGTATTATTCGCCTACGCCACGGCCATCGTCTGTTAACCGGAGGAACGTCTATGGACATGGTATGTATGAGGATAATGGTTTGTTGGAAGAATAATTATCTTGTATGATTATTATATATAGAGAGGGTGGAGAATAAAGAACAAGTGGTGGAACGATAGGATAATTGAGGAAAAGTCAGAAAACGCGTGTATATAAGATGGTCGTGTATAATATATCGGTAATTAGGTTTTACTTCATTTGCATGAAACGAGGTATAATTAGCCTCCTGTGTGTAAGTGGAAAATCGATGTATTTAGCGGGGTTTTATTCTTTCCCGATTTCTTTATTGAAGGAAGAGGTGTACATACACGTTTCTAATTTAGCGGTCATGGCGGACGAGTCTTTGTTATGATACCTATTAGAGGTGTATCAATATACACGAGATATTCATTTTGATTTCACCGGAATTCATTTGTCGGCAATTGCGGAATTGAAAGTGACCGTGTTATCCATGGTTAGGAAAGTAATATCGGTCCAAATTATTATATGCCATTTTTTTCAGAATTTCAATTAATTTTTTTTTTTTATCTCGATGGTAACCCGATAGGCTTGATACAGTAATTATACTTCTGTTATATAAATACACATACATACACATCATACTTGGCGTAGATTGTACGTTAATTAGCATAAAACTTAATATTTACTTTTCATAAAATTATCAAAATGATTTTGCTCAAAGTAAATGATATTATTTCAAATACAACATCGATAGGCATATAACTGTATATATATAGAAACATCGTCTATTTCATTAGCCATAAAAATTTATCAACATAAATATTTATATCCAATAAATTTCATTCGATTAATATTCAGAAGAGAAAATCAATAACAAATCTAAAACTCAATCTTGAAGTCTCGACCCAGACTTGTCCTATAACCATAAACGATTAGTACTCCACAATATATAATTACAATCCACTGGACAAGGCGACTAAAATACCGACCAAAACAAACTAGGTGAAAACCGGGCTATAAACACACAACTGCACCATGTCGATCGATTCACTCTTTACGCACTTGAATTTCTCTATCACCGACAGATGCATTCGATTTCGCGTGAACGAAAATAAAAGTTCCCGCGTACGCAATATCACGGCCATTACAGCGCGGTACTCGACATAATTACTGTCGCCATAAATTAAGCTCTCCTTCACTTTTCACTCTCTCTCATATAACAGTAAGTAACAGCATCAGAAAGGGAGAAAAAGCAAAGAGTTTTACATTACATTTCATTCTTTTCTTTACAGACAAACCAGCGCGTAGTCCAATACGTGCAACCAGGAGGCCTTCAGCATCGCAGCAGTTATTGCACGATCCAAAACGCGGACCTACTGAGAACGAGTGCACTTTCTTCTCGAAGACCGTCTGCCTGGAAGCTGTCGACTATCCCATGTACGTATATATATATTGGAACTGGGAGAAAATGTACGCACGGTTTGATACAGGTGTATATGGTTAATATCGACACTTGCTACCGATATAGCGGCACGACGTAATTTATGGTTAGAGATGATCGATCAGTGGGTATGTTAGAAGGCACACACGTGGTCGAGCGTTGGTAATGGAAGGAAATGCGCGCAGTTTTCACTTTTTCCGTGGTGATGGTGTCGTCGAATGGAGAACCGGGGGATTTGCATAGGAAAGCGGTTACTTTGATTAAGCTGTAAATGCATTGGGACGAGTGTTTGGATTTATGGGTTGTTGTAGATTGGATGTGTCTGTGACGGTATCTTTATTTCTTTTTATATTGAGAAGCGTCGTATATAGGAAAAAGTTGGAGATGCGTAATATCTTTACGAGGATTCTGGAAAATGATAGAGATATCAAAGATAGAGTGAGTGTATGAAAGGCACGCGTATGCTGTCGAAATGAAAGTAAGTGGTGACTGAAATTAACGCAGTCAAAAAAAAATGCTGAAATGAGTTCTGACTTTCAGATTCACTTTCCGATGTATATATATGTGTGTGTGTCTCCACCTTGAATGTCGCAGTATTATCGTCATCCTAACGTTGTTGTATATTACCCATAGAAAATTAGTTGGAGGGAAAAGCTAAAAAGAAGATATGGTTTTCGCAAGTTGATTTAAGTTGAAAAAGGAAAGTTGTCATAACTTTCTCAAAAAAGTTGTAAAATCTGTAAAAGACGAATTTCTTTTTTTTTTTTTTAGTAAAGTGGATATAAACTAATATTTGAAGTTCGATAAGGAGAAATGTCTTTTATACAAAAGTTGATTCTTGTTTGGAAAATAGAGATTTATTTTTTAATTTAATATACATTTTCAAGTGAGAGTATTAACTTGTATATGAACTACAATCAGCTTTTCATGATCGGGTTTTCTAGATGATTGGAAGAAGGCGAATTTTCATTTTTTTTAATTCTTCCATATACAAATAAATTCTAGATTCTACTTACTTGCATGTGTTTTGAATCAGTTAATTACTCAAAATTCTATAAAGCAACATGAAAAATCAAGCTATATTTAGTCAATATTGAAAAATTACTTTTACTGATAAATGTAATAATAATATAAACTCATTGTTTAGATATTATTGGTTTATTATTAGGAGAATGCACTACCTGCGGGTTAAAGATGTTGCTCAAGCATTGGGATAGGTTTTTGGATGTAAAAGTATGAGAAAAACTGCAATATTAGACTGTAACGATCGAAAAAACTTAAGTTCTAGATATTTTGAA
The DNA here is from genome assembly GCA_036873485.1 of Torymus texanus. Classification (NCBI taxonomy): domain Eukaryota; kingdom Metazoa; phylum Arthropoda; class Insecta; order Hymenoptera; family Torymidae; genus Torymus; species Torymus texanus. The sequence continues at coordinate 9,932,571 of JAYJLV010000011.1, forward strand.
GAAAAAAAACGTCTTGAAAAAGCCTCTTCTTGTAACCATTGTAACTTTTCAAAGTCTTAAATATTATTTGAAAGTAAGCTTTTATTAAATTTTTTCATAATTGAAAAATGTTGATTTCTTCCAAAGTAATAGAAGTTTTAAATTGAGCATAGAAAATGTACCAAAATATCTAAGCAGTCAGTCAACATTAGAAATTAAACAGTGCATTTTTTATATTCAATTTTAAACTTTGGAAGAAATCAATATTTTTCAATACTGAAAAAATCAAATAAAAGTTTACTTTTTCTAGTTTTATTTTCTATTTTTTAAATGATATTTAAGACTTTTTAAAGTTAAATGGTTACCGTTTCGGAAAGAAGCTTTTTTCAAAGTCTAATATTAAAACTTTTGTCATATTTTGACATCCAAAAACCTATCCCAAAGTTTGAGCGAAATTCCTGACCAGCAAATAATACACTCTCCTGGTTAGTCTAATTTATTCATACGTCAATAATTAGACATGTTTATAATTGTTGTCCAAGTAGTGGTTTTAAATAATATCCAACTACTTGATTCTATTGAATACATGATATCCAACTACAAAAACATTAGACCGTTTTTTGAAATTTACTTTTATAATATAAAACGTCTATTAAATGTCTTTATCTTTTTATACAACAGTAAAATAGAATCCAAATCGACATTAAGATAAACATTTTCGATAAACCTATAAAAAGTAAACTATATTTTACAATCAAATGGAAACAATTTTAACCAAAACCAGCATGTAACAATAAGACTATATACCTAGAAATATTACTATTGCAGTAAAAATATAAATATTATCAAATCTAAAAGTCACAATTTCCTAACTATAAAATAGACTAAACAATAGATTAATATTTCTACAAGGGAAATTTCGTTTATTGATTTTAAAAACACTGTTTGCGCAAAATATGCGTGAAATTGCTTTCATAGTTAAAAAAAACAAATATTATTACAAAAAAAAACGAATATTAACATCTTAACTAGAACAAGGACACTTTTTTAATCATCCTCGTTTCAAAAAGCGCTTTAACCATCTTTAACAACGTCTCACTCCACTTATCTCAATCTTCTAGGGAGGCTATAATGCGCAGCATCCGCAGCAACAAGGAAATGGTCGCAGCGTTACTCACAGATTTCGAAGCACCGGAGCATAGCTTCAGCGACGACGACGAGATACCACAGTCCTCGTCATCATACAAAACCAGCTACGATACGCGGTACGACAAGCGATTCGATAACCCCTTTGAAACCAGCAACGAAATTAAAAGGTGAGCGGTAGCGCCTGAAATAAGGTAGCGACATTATGAGTGTGTGTATGACGGGATAACGTAGCATAGGGGCTGATGGATGATGAAGATCGGATTTAAGAGTTTAGTTTTTTTTTTTATGTTTTCGGTGAATGTGTTTCTTTTATATACCTTATTAATTTTATAGTGATAAAATGTTTCGTAAATTATGTAGGAATTCATAGTAGCAAGTTATATGCATTTATCATTGTATGTGGACATCTTTTGAAGGATTTTATGATTAAATAATTAATTTTAACGGTGTGTATACAAAATCGAAAGCTATAGTAAGTCAAGGCTTTGTAAAGTATGGTACGATTTTTACATTTAAATGTATATATTGTAAAATTTTTATTAGCTATTATAGGGAAAAATGTATATAAGGCCTGTATATTTTATCTATTAAAAGTCTGAGTAAAAGCAATTTTTAATACAGGTTTCTTTTTGGTTGCTAGCAGGATTAACTAGAGAAAATTTTATGCTTGTTTCTATACTTGCTTGATATTCATAAATAATTTCTGTATACATTCAATCATTCTTCTTTTGATTTTATGCATATAACGTTATTAACCTGAAACTTTCTATCTACGAAATTGAAAATAGAAAATAGTATCGGGAAAGAGTTTTGTATAAAATTGAAAAATGTTGTAGATTCTATTAGTAGAAGCTAAAAGTTACGACTTAAAATTTTAGTGATTAGACAGAAATGCTCGAAGATGGTAAACCTAGCCATAGATTATTCAGTAATACCACAGAAAAGAAAGTAAATTACGTTGATTTTTACATTAAAATGACATCAGTGTCTATATTAAAGCTTTTTTTCTAGCTTTTCCCTAAATCGAATTACAAATGACTATTCTTTATACGCACAATTGAACAAGAATGAACAAACATTAACTTTCTAAAAAATGTGTAGTAAAACAAAGAATGTGTTTCCAGAAAATATTCCGAATACGGATCAGCTTTTGAGGGTACAGAGGAGCGTTCCACGTGTCCATCGCAAGTGAAGTACGCGCAGCCGCAGTTAGCACGCGCAGCATCTGGCATTTGGAAATACATCATCAACACTGGCGAACATACGCAGACTGTACGATTAGAAAAGTGCTTGTAAGTGAATTCTTTTTATTTTGATTATTACATTTCGCAGAGATGTTCTAGTCTCCATGCAAATCTTAGATAGCATTTCATGAAAATTATCCCAGAAAAGGTAAACAGACTATTATGAATAATACTTGATTATTTTTAGTTACTAGTTTAGTTACTACACTGTTTTTCTTATCATCTATAAACATGATTTAATAATACCAACAGCTATAACTAAAACAAATATTGTAAACATTTTTATTCAATTAGACGTCTCATTAAACTGAACAGGTATATACGACTATACCACTAGAATAATGAGTTGTAAAATCATAGACATAAAAGCGTAACGACTAATAGCCGTGTATATAACTAACAGTAAAAAAAAGGACATGCTACCACATGAGCAAACAAAATTCGTAAAGTAAACTCTCTCGTACCAATCTCTATTCCCCAACCAAATATTTATCCTTCACACTGTCCAAACTCACTTTCGATCTCCACACACCCACGAGAGACAAAAAGAAAACAACGACACTACAGCTATAGACCTTTACGCAATGTGTAATAGCGTGATTTCCGTTTTCCCATTATTATCCGACAAAGAAAATAATCTATTGCGATTCATAAAAATACTGCCGTCGCCGCGGCACCTTTTTGCTCCTTCCCCTCGGATTACTCAATCTCTTCAGGTCTCGATACTTTTGCACGCCGACGGCCCTCGCGTACCGAAAGAAGCGTGAATAATCGACCATCGGAAGCCACGAGCAAGCGATAAAGGAAAGTGATCGAAGAGGAGAATCGCGCGCGGTGTGCGGTGTCGCTTGGCACAGGGTATATCTAAAGGATCTGAGCGCTCGTGTATATATATATAGAGAGGGCAAGGAGATGCGGCGGCGTTTGTTTACGTAAGAGATGATTATTTTGTGAGAATCGTATATGTATTCTAGCGAGTGCAAAATGTGTGGAGTTTTTGGAATTTTTAAGGTTAGGAGTAAAAAGGTAGCTATTCTGGTTCTTGCGGTATAGTGTTTGCTTGGTGCAGTTGATAACTTAATAGTACAGGTGGTTTCTTTAGGGATAGTTAGGTTTCGACAAGTGCGATTGTTGTTTTTAGATTAAAGTAAATTTTATAAATTATTTAGTAATTTATTGATTCATATTAGAGTTAAAGCGTAAGGATTTATAACTAACGGATATATATTTTACTTGAAGAAATAATTTTTTATTTTTTTGTTACCGCCTTTCTTGATTAGATACATTTTTTCTATAAATATACTGTTCAGGTAAACACTTTATATAGAAAAATTTTATATTTTAATAAAATTATAAAACTGAAGAATTTAAATTGTTGTAATTAGCAGTACTTCTATTCACCGTTAAATTCAAGAGACGGCTTTGAAAAAAAAAGTGCTAAATCATTGAAGAAAATTAATTGCTGCATTCTTGCAAAGAATGTGACCTTTAAAATGTTCGCATATGATAATTGCAGAAAGTAACGTGTTTATACCTAAGTACACACTGCGTGCGATTTTTACACGCAGAAAGCAAAACGTTGAAAGTCAGTTAAATGCAATAACAACATACATTTTATAAAATCAATTTCTACTAATTAGTTTTAATATATTACAAAGATTCGTTCCCACATCAATAACATAAACTTTCGCACCATAATTATAACTTTTTTGTACCAAAGAAACTCATAAAGCCATTTTAAAAAATGTTTCTTTTTTCATCATTACGTGTATGATTTCTAAAACTTTTTTCACGCTAAACTCAGTAAAACCTAATTACCGTCCTATCAAAGCATTACGCACATTACGAAACGGCTGTTGCATAAAGCAATTAATTCGTGCGCCACGCGTATAGATACATCTGCGAAAAGAAATTTCCATTCTCTCTCTCTCTTTCTCTCTATACCGAACAACTTCCGTTCGCACGCGTGTCACTCACGCGTCGACTTTTTCCGATATATCCATAATCTCCATCTCCGCCTATATAGATCACGTCCTTTCTCCGCTTTTCAATGGTCACACTCATAAATCCATTTGACTCCTTCTCGAAATTGTCAGCTCATAACGATTTGACACTTTTCCGGCTTAAAAGTCGTCGCCAACCGGCGAGTGACCGGTTGATGCGCGCAACGGGATCGCGATTTTTTCCGGAGGAGACGAGTAACTTCCCCTTTGTTGCATAAACGTCAGCGCGAAGAGACGACGACTTTTCCTGGGAATCCGCAAGGATCGATAGCTGACTTTCGTAATCACAGGATAGTCGCGAATTTTTGACGCAGACTCGTTCGAGGATTGTATCGCACGAGCGATGAGGGTTTTCTCCTTTGCCCACTGTAAAAACCGACTGATTTTCCGGAGATTTTTTCTACAGGAAATGGTTGGTCAGAATCGTCTTTGAGTTGGAAAAAAATTGGGCGTGGTTAATGCCAAAAGTCGTTTTATAGATGTTCTTGTCGAAAGTAATCTTTATAAAAATATTGTTTATTGTAGGTCTTTAAATGTGTTTCTTAAGAAAAAGAACGACATCAAATTTTAATAACTGCTACTTTAGTCAAATAAAAAGTCTAGTAATACAATGCCGACATCGCTTTAGTACAACACGCACAAAACCGGGATCTACGTTTAAAAGGAATCTGCTTGGCTGTAGAAGAATTTCTTCTTATTATAGCGACAAACAGAAATGGTTTAGAATTAAGCAGAAAATAATCTAATAATCCTTTTTCCTTTTAGTGAAAGTATTTTTCCTCTATCTTTAAGAGGAAAATAAAATTTCCTGCAAAATACTAATAATTTTCTAAGAAAAATAACAATTTCAACAAGATAACTGAATTTATATGAGTTTCAGATGACTTCCTTTTTTTATAGCATAGCTGATTTTTAATCAAGATATATTTTGTCTTGAATGAATAATTATTTCTCTTGAGATTAGAAGAATGTATTCTTTTCAGAAGAATAAACGATTCTTTAAGGGTTCAAGCCATGGTTGAATCTGAAAAAAGGGTAGTGAATAAATTCTTTAATAACAAAGCCCATCATATATATTTTTAAAGGATCAAAATTTTTTTATCATTAAGTTGTATAATTACCTATAATTTAAAACTATATTATGCAGGTATTTGAGATTCTAGCCTTGCAGTCCATTAGATTTAAAAAATCCTTCTGAATTAGAAGCTGGCATGTCATTGTCACAGGATTGTTTTTAACAAAGCAAGGTAATGGTCTGCAAATTTAGGAGCACCTTTGAAATTGTATTAGTTATAGAAAATGTGAGTTACTTTTTTTATACAGGCTTTAGAAAAAAATCTAAAAAATAAAATTGCAAAAAAACATTGAAATTTTAATAGAAAAAAACATTTAAAAATTAGAATTTTGATTAAAAAACAATTTTAAAATATTTTTTCAGAAAAAGTAGCTCAAATTTTTCATAACCAATACAATTACAAAGGTGCTCCTAAATTTTCAGACCATTACCTTGCTTTGTTAAAAGAAAATCCTGCGGCAATGATATGCCAGCTTCTAATTCAGAAGGATTTTTTAAATCTAATGGACTGCAAGGCCAGAATATCAAATACCTGCATAATATAGTTTTAAATTATAGGTAATTATACAACTTAATGATAAAAAAAATTTGAACTTGTTATTAAAGAATTTATTCACTGCCTTTTTTTCAGATTCAACCATCGCTTGTCCCCTTAAATAAAATTTGTATTCTAAATATCAACTGTTTTCTTCTACAGCGAAGTAGAATTTAGTTAAAAGGATTCATCCGTCTGACTAGAAATCCGATTTTTACGAGTGTACATTTTTTAAAATTAATTATCTCCAACTCGTTATATCCAAGCATTTTATATAAATATGTGTGCCTACTATATCATTCCAACATGTTTACATTTTATCCTCATTCTATATCCATAAACTGTGATACTTATTTACGTAAGCATTATTTATCAGCATAAAAGTTATTGAACCTCATTATAAACGTTTTTCTACCTCTGATATTGAATAATCGAGTGTAACAATAATGCAAGAGTCATTGAATAATTTTCCTGCAATATCTATTATTATTATCTTCTACTAAAAATATTGATTTTTTTTAAGCCAATAAAGCGGAAATATAAATCGCCGAACGTTCAACTCCGTCGGTGACGCCAGTCAAGCGCTTATTACTTCCATTGTCTGGGAGTATCAAATTCTTGCGAATAAATTATTACACGGCAACAGGCGTTTAACACAGCCAGACAGACGCTATGTACAACAACAGGAAAAAAAAAGAACGGGTTACGGCTTGTGCGCGAGTTGCCAAAGTTTACAGCGCAAGAAAAAGCTTATTTCGTATTCGCGCGACTAACCTTGGAGTCGCCAGTAGCCGTAGCAACCGTCCTCTGAAATATCTCCGGGAATTTCGAATAATCGATCGCGTGTATATATATACACGTGTATACGTGCGCTTTCCCCAGTTCACCACTCGGTTAAACTTAATGGAATGCAATTTAAATATGAAAATTTGCGGTGAGGCGAGAAAATTTTAAATGACCGATAGCGCGTGCGCTAGTGAGGAAACAGCGCGAGCGTGCTACATTTTGAGAGAGAGAGAGAGAGAGAGAGAGAGCGAAATTACCTTTAGAAAATTACTTAATTCTCATTTTGGTTGGCGGTATATAGTAGGATTGCAGGTGCAATTTTTTATGCTAATCTCTTGGTGAACAAAATTGTAGTAAATGCCGCGCGAGGATATATTGATTGGTCAATTGTTCTAAATTTCGTATAGGAGAGATTATATTGGCAGAAGTTAGACGAAATGTGCGTATATCCTACTTTGAATTTTAATTTGATGGAATTTTCATTTATGTTGGTTTCTGACATAAGTATATTCGTGGGATAAAACGTTGCAAACCCTGGGAGAAAATCAACGTTAAATATGTTGCCGGGTATAGAACAAAAAGTGCGAAACAGTAAAAAATGACCTGCTTATATTGCTAGGGAAAGTCGAGAAAAACACTATGAAAATTAAAAAACTAATATTGGAAAGTCAATCTATTAAAATATAAATTCGATCGTGCGACGTTAGCTGAATCATTCAAAACCTTTTGAGCAATAATCAATCAATTGGTTTTTCTTATTTCAGTTATAGTTTAAAACTTTCGAAAATTCTAAAAGATTTTATAATCAGGGACATTTCTTTGAAAGCATCTTGTGAAATAATATTTTATCATATGAATAATATAAACATATATTTTTGACCCAGTTTTATTAATGAATGGTTTTTATTATTTTTGAAAAATTTTCAAGGAAACCACAAACGGGCTGCAACTTCATCTCAGAGAACTACCGTTCAGCTTGCGCGCAGGTTTACAACTACCATCGTCTTCTCACTTGGGACTCCAAGGTTGGCCTTCACATGGACATCTTTAAAGTTCCATCCTGCTGTAGCTGTCAAGTCCTTGGTTACACCGAACTTTTCCCACCCCATCAAAGCGATCCACCCCTCAAACTTAAGGAACCATTCCCCGGAGTTGATTTCGTTTCCAATGATCACCATTTAAGCACAGGTTTATAACACATATTATTTTGTCCACTATCCCAACTTCTTTTTCTCTCCTAAACATAATTACACCGGATACCTCGTTCTCCTTTTCCAACTTCACAGGATCTAGCCACGTCCATAAATACGTCAACAGCTTGGATTCAGCGGCAATCGATCTTTTTCGCAATAGCTATGGCATCAACTCGGATCCGGACGAGACGCAGCTTCAGCATTCTAGTAGCTCGAGACGACCCAGCATCGCCAGGCCACCTAGGCCAAGAAAGCCGTCAAACCCGCCGAGGCCGTACGACAAAGTACCGCAACAGCATGCGCCAAATACGAGAGCACCAGGATATAAAGGACCAAGACCCCATAGGCCGAACCGGCCCTTTCGTAGAGAATCCACGGTACCGGAGGTACCGGATTATTCAGAAAACACAAGCAATCTTACAATCAATAGGTGAGATGCTCGAATTATTTTAAATAAAAAGAAAAAGTTAAGTTAGAAAATAAAAAGTTATTTTAATGGATAAATTGAGTAATATCGTTCATAGATAGATCAAGTAGTAGAGATTAGAGATAGAAAAGAGTTAATTAAACAGTGAAGGTAATAACTTAATCACTATATTTTATAATTGCCTATAATTTATCTCTTTTAATTATTACTTTTTGCATACCAAAGCTAATCAAGTTTGAATATAAGAACGTAAAATGTTACCAATTGTTAGAAATGAACGGAATTACGATCATTAATCACGCAACAAATTTAATTAATATTAAAGTTTTTATTAACTTTATTCTATTTCATTGCTTAAAATAGTTTATTTACAGTCGTTTTAATTGATAAGAAGTAGGTTTATTACACCTTGGCAAACACTTTGTCAACGAAGCAGTATAATACGAACTAAATGATAATAAAACAGAATGAAAATACAACTTAATTTTCTAGCTTGAATTCTTTCGTAACGACTCATTTATCCATAAGATTTTAAAAATTCCAAGCGTGACATGCCGCAACGCTAAATCATACAGGTGTATCTTTCTCTCGAACCAAAGCTGAATCTGCCTTGCAGCCATCATACACATACATACACACACACACTTGGAATTCGCATTGCGAAAGACGCGCCCATGACACGTCCCCTCTCACTCTTTCACGCTCCCGACAGTGAGCCGCCAGAAAGCCAGAGAGAGAAAAAAAGGGCTAAGGCGCAAAAACTCTCTCTTATATCCACGGTGCATAATTCTATGTCTCTCATTCTTACTCATTCTTTTTACAGGTATGGACAAGCGTTAGAACACGACAATATGCAGCAGGAACAGCCAACTCTACGTCTGCAAACCAAGATTGGCAATAACGGAGTTGTTACCAGCGGCAACGTCTTCGATGAACAGTATTTACAGCAAGACCAGCAGCATAACAACGAACGGATAAACTATAATTATCATCCAATCCTCGATTTTTTCAAGGCTGAGGCATCGATGCTCAAGTCCGAGGAGCCGATGCAAGCAGCAGCTACGAGTAGCATCAATCATGATTCCTGGACGCCTATCTTCAAGCCCTGAGCGGCGTTGAGTGCTACCACGCGCTGCTGCTTCCTTATACTCGCATCGCAAATGTACCTGAGACCTCGATTTTAACGTAACGAGAAAAGAAACGAGTTGAAGAGGAATAATAAGAAGAAGACGAAGATGACAACGACGACAATGTAAAGAAGATGAAGAAAATAGAAGCGGAGATAGACACTGCCCCACTTATACGATTTAAGATTTTATTTATCGAGCACCGCGCATTTAATGAGTTTAGAAAATTCAAAATTCTTTTATTTTTTTCTTTCGCTTTTATTGTACACTTATTTATTTGATGATTTGTGTCGGCATTTACGATTAGTTGCTGCTGTACCTTAGTGTATAGCAGTATAGTTATAATGTTAACTTTCTCGTCGCAGCAGCTTAATTGTTGTTTTGTAAAAGTTTTTTTTTTTATTTAACTCTTTTGTACATGCGTTTTATGTTTATTCTTTATTTATGTTGTACTATATATACGTATATGTATAGAATATTATTTCATGTTTTTTATATAGTCTATTGATAATAAAGTTTTTACGAGTTATTTGTAATTTAACGTTTTCCAATACTTTTTCTCCATTGATTTAGCGCATTTAAAGATCGATGCTTTCCTACTTTATCACAGAAATAAATCGATTTGCAAAATCAATGCATAAACATCTAAAAACTCTAGTTCCTTATTACGGCAAAAAACTAGACGTTATCCAAGAAAAACTTTCATTTTCGCATTACGCCTCTTTCATCGGCCAATGACGACCAGTCGACCTTATTTTTTCGACGCGCTCGACTAGAAACAATATTCGACAATATATATATGTTTTTCTTCGTAACGCCTACTTCGTAGACGACACTTAACGAATTCTAATTACCATGAAATCTTTAACTATAAGAGAAGAAAATGTACTCGAAATAGCGGTGAAACGCCATCACATCCCAGTGCAAAGATCTCCATGCAAAAAAGAAAACAATGGTTCATCGAGAGTATATAGTATAGATACGGGCGCGTTATGCCCACCCCGTTCTGGTCCGGCAACGACCAGAAGCGGAATCAGTCCAGTGTGACGCAGCAGCCGTTACCCGGCTTCATGTAGACCCCCTCTTGCACTTGTTCACGTAGCCACAAGAGAGAGAGAGAAAGAAAGAGGGAAAGAGAAGGAAAGATCACTTTAAACGCCCGTCATCCTTTTTTACTGTCCTATACCACGGCGCTGCGGCGACGACGACGGTGGTGGCACAGCGAGAAAATATAAATTAGGCTACGGCTGGCGCGCGTCGAGTAGTTTCCATCGATCTTTCCAACGAAAGTGTTGTAAAAGCTCGTCGATTCGTGACGTGTTGTGTTTAAGCGAATGATCGAAAGCCGCAGAATTTAACGCCTTGTATCGAAATTATTCTATTTGTATTTCGGTGGCTTGATTCTTAATATGTTACAAATAAGTGAGGTTTATGGTCGTCATTTTTTATGCTGACGGGATGACTTTGACATTACGGAACTTGAGTGTTATTATTAGTGTGATTGAAGTTAAAGTTCATATATTTGGTGTGTGAGAGCACAATGAGGTGTGAAAAACAATGAAACCGCTGCACTACTCTATATTTGTTCTTCTGCTATTGGCTGACGATCATGTTTGCTCGTCATCGGCAGATCAGCAACCAAAATCCATCAGTGCAATACTTCAGTCATATGCCGACGCTTATACTACTACGAGTAAACCGCTAGATGAGTATCGTACGACACCACTCTTCTTAAATATTGATGCGAATGAACCAGGATATGTGAATGACTACACAACGATTAAATCCAAATCTGAGAAACGTCGTGCCTCGCTGCCAGCTTACACGCGTGTCGAATTAAATGGAGCTGATGCTCATACTGCAGTAAGAAATGCAGGGTATGTGCATGACTACACAACAATTATACCAGTATTTGAACAGTATCGCACTTTGCAGCCAGATTATACCCACGGCTCATTAAACGGAGCTCATGCTAATTCTAAAGTAAAAAATTCAAGGTATGTGCATGACTACACAACGATAAGACCAATAGTCGAACAACATCGCACTTTGCCACCAATTAATACGCGCGGTTCATTGAACGGAGCTGGCGTTAATAGTAAAGTGAAAAATGCAGGATCTGTGTATGATTACACACCGATTAGACCAAGAGTAGAGCAGCGGCGCGTTTTGTCACCACTCTCCAGGCACGACGAACCAAAAGGAGCCGATTCCAATACTGTTCAGGCAAACCATGGTTTGCATGAAACTAATTTGTCTGCAGAGGAAAGTAAGGAGGACGAAGATCCTAAAGGACCTCCAGATCATGTAATTCCTTATTCAGAACATGAAAATCCCAAGGAACCACAAACACGCCCAAATTATACTGCACCTGGTGAATGGGCTAAGCCTGCACAAGAAAAAAATATTCCACTTGATTTTGTACCCACTAAGCTATACGCTCAAGTACGGGGTACACATACGATCCAACACTTACCGAAACAAGAGGCCATTGAGAGCGCAGAGACTGACGAAGAAAAAGAGAATGCTGCTAGGTTAAAAGAAGTTGTTAAAATTTCTAAAGCCAATACTGTTTATACTGAAGAAGGTTACGAAGATGCAGCTTACGATCATGCTGGACAAATCAAAGACGCTAACTTCCATGAAGGATATGCCAAAAAATTAAACGAAAATCTGGAAAGGAAAAGAGTGCGTGGAAGTGGAAAAAAGCCAAAGTTAAAATTAAAAAATAAGAAAAAACCTCGTAAAAGTAAATCGCGAGATTTTGAGAATTTTGATGATGATTATATTGATCATTTGGAAGAAGCGATCGAAGAAGCACGTACGTCGCAACGAACAGTAAAACCAGAAAATTTGAAAGCATTGAAGAGTGCATTAAATAAATCTGTTATTAATCCAAAGACAAATGTGGAAGATGGCATTCGCCAGCTTGAGGAGGATTTAAAAAAAGAGGCATATGAGACAGAAAGAACATCAACAGAACCAGACTCTCTCATAACGACCACTTATATACCACCGACCACAATACCAATTGTGCAAAATAATATTGCATATGAAACAACCACTGAAAGACACGATGTGTTCACAATAAGACCACGACGACCAAAATCAACTACAAAAGCAAAGACCAATTATCCAACAAAATCGAAACGACCATTAGCATATTACTCAGTGGAAAATAATAATGGTAATTATCAAAATGCACCTTACAGTGACCAAGCTGTACATCATGGCAATAATTTATTATGGCAACCCATAATTAATGAACAAAATCAGATACCTGCAGAAACATATCAACACGTATATTCTGAAACGCAAACTGTAAACCCGGTAATAGCTAACCCCCTAGCTGTTGCGACTGTCAATGGGCATGGACCTTATCTTGTAGTAGTTACAAATTCGCCAAATACATTTACGACAAGCCCTATAGAAAGTCAAGGTTTGGAAACAACAATTCGTTACGTCTCCAATTCTATGGAGAACGTGACTAAACCGACCTTAATAAATCCAATCGCAGAACACAATCCTTATATTACAACAGTGGATCGAAAAGTAGGAGAAACAGTTATAGGTGAGCAATACGTTCCGCAATATGCTTATGTTGCAGAAAATATTAATGACAACCCACAAGTCCACGCAGACGATGACGAGCGTGTTAATGTAAAGACATACAAATATTTAAAACAGAAACAATCACCAAATCACGTTAAAATGTTAGAATATTTGCAAAATGATAAAAGTAATTATATGAATTATTATACAGTTATGCAGCCACCTAAAGTTTCTAACACGCTTGTCACGTATCCTGATTATTCACGCGGTCCTTACGGCAAAGTGGCCGAGCAGTGGTCCGTGACGCATGAAAGCGCCAAACCAGTAGAAAGCGTGTACGACGTGATGAGTGACATCGAACGTCCTCGCATCAAGCCGGAGGGGCAAAAAAGCGTATTACCTGTCACTCGACTCCTACCACCCGCACCTCTCAGCGGCAGTGAATACGCGAGCTTTCATATGCGAGGCAGAAGAAGCGAGCCTACGATACCCCCATCAGTCATGGCTATTATGCCGATCATTGAAGCAATTCATAAGTATGAGAGCCAGAAAAAGCAATCCTTTCCATTTCTCTTTCGAAAGAAAAGATCGGCACTCGGACCTTCTCGAGAATGGGAAGTTCAACAACGAGATCAGAGACTTCGCGATGCTGCATTAGCAAAAATCGTAGATGCGGGCTCAACGAAAAATGAAAAAAAAGCTTCTAGTTTAAAATATCCATCAAAATTTCATCATTTATTGAATGAGTCCCCGGATGTAGCTTCGAGAGTAGTGGATAAAGAAATACGACAGCGATTTAAAGTTAAACCAAAAGAATCTTCAGAAGAATCATCCAGTGAAGAATCCTCTAAAACAGCATTAAGTGAAGCTTCTAAAGAAAATTCAGCAGAAGATTCCAAAGAAGAAATCCGTGATAAGGAAAATACGAGAGAGAAAGCTTCTGTAGAAGCTGAAGTTCCTGAACTTGATTTCAGTGATCTTTTTGAAGAAGATGAACCGGAACCTACAACTAAAAAACCCGGCATCGATGTTGAGAAGTATCCTTTTTACAAAAATAAAAAAGTTTCTAGTAACACTCCTCTAAAGTACATAGTGAATCCATTAGAAGTACCCCGCAAAACGTTAGGTGGAATGGAATTTTATAATTCAAGAAATCTTGAGTGTGAAGAAATAGATCCTAATTTAGAAAAACTTGTGCCAGAAGAAGAAGAATTAGCTAATAAACGAGGGCCTAGAAAAAGTAAACAAAGACTTCATGGTTTAGGTGATAAAGTAGATTGTTATAAAGCGAAATACTTTGATGAAAATCCTTTAGATAATCCATTATTTTTTGAGAAGCAAATAGAAGTACCATCTGCACCAGCAGAACTTGATCCGAGAAAATTTGCTTCTAGAATATTACAGCTACCAGCAGAGAGTGATGAATATGTAATTCCGAGAAGTTCAAAAAGTCCGGAAGAATTTACTTCGGCTAAACGACCGATTAAATCAAGAAATATTTCGAAACCATATACATCACAGCCAAGTACCAATTACAATTATAATTCACGTTCGAAAAAATATGGACCAATGCAAGAACATTATCAAAGACGTCAAAAACCAGCTGACTTTTTGTTTGAAGAAAGCAGACAAAGATCTAATAAAACTAGATCAAAACCTAAAAAAAAAAAATCTAATTTAAAGATTTCTCCTGCTTATCAGCGCCAAGTATACGAAGATGTTATGGGAACAATAATGAACTTAGAAAATATGTATAGAACGCCTGTTCCAAAGCGTGGAGGAGCATCTAGTTATTCTAAACATTATAAGCGGGATCCTAATAAGGAAATCAAAAACAGTGAATTTGATAGATATAAAAAGCGGAAACCAGCTATTATAGATGGTTTAGTTCCACCTCCTCATCACTCATATAGTAGCATACCTCATCATAGCAATAAATTTATATATTCAAATACCAGAAATAACCGGTATTATAATAATGAAGATCATACATCAAAACCAAGAATATACAAAAGAAGTATTAATGCTGAATTTGTGAATGAAATTAACAATACATTGAATAAAACCAGTGATAATACAAATGCAAAAAAAGAAAAGAGTACTTTTCGTATAATTTTAACTACACCACCAGCAATAGAGATACCAGAAAAACCTAAGCGAAAGCGTAAAAATGTAACGATAATAAAAGATGAGGTGACTACACAGAAAATGATTGATACGATAAATGATCGAATACGACATCCGAATCGATCTACGGAAGATTTAGGTAAATATGATAAATTTGTTGAGAAAGAAAACAATACAACGTCTGTTGATTCAAGAAGGAAAGAGCCCAGGTATAATACTCCAAGCCGAAAAAATGTATTGCTCAATAATTCGGACACAACAACACCCAGTCCTATACAATTAGAGGTACCTAAGGTAACTTCTCAAGCTTCTGTGGATCCTTCTTACTCAGGATCGACTTTAGTACCTGTTATAGTAAAACCAGATGAAAGTTTTACAACTCGATTACCACAAGAAAGTAAATCTAGGTATACTAAGAAAAAGCCAGAAGATTCTGTCGAATATGAGGAAAAAGTGGAAGATAGTGAAGATAACGAAAATGTTAGTGAAACTAAAGTACTTGAGAATGGTAAACCTCAAAAAAATCAATATTTAGTTTATGAAAATATCGAAGAAGAGCCCAATGAGAAAAAAGGTGAAGAGATTGTAACTGAATACTCCTCAGGTCCCATCGATAGTCAAGAACATAAAGAACTTTATGAATTCTTGAAAGGAGATCCACCTGGATATGCTGAAACATTTCGAAAAGACTCTACTTCTGATTATGATGATACAAAATTCAAAGCATCGCAACGTAAAGAAAATTTAAAAGAAAATACTCAAAGTGAAGAAGATGAAAAACACTCAAATAAAGAAGATGAAAAACATTCAAATGAAGAAAATGAAAAACATTCAAATAAAGAAGATGAAAAACATTCAAATGAAGAAGATGAAAAACATTCAAATGAAGAAAGCTCTAAAGAAAAATATGTTGGTGAAAGTACTTCAGAAAATGCAGAAGAAGAAGAACCGCAAGAAAATGCTCATCCCAGTAATGATGAAGAAGAAACTCCGAAAGCAAATTCACAAGAAAAAGACGAACCTTTCGTCAGGTATTCATCAAGACCTTATTCGCCACCTGAAAATTATGAAGACGATCGTTATTCTGATCTTGGTCCGAGAATAAATAAACCTTACTTTTACCACCCGCCATTTGAAGTGCCTGAATATGAAAAACGCAAATTAGGAAAGACTATTGATCGTTCAGATGACGATTGGGGCCATAGTGCCGAAACTGAGGATCATGAGACGTACGTATTTCCCTGGGAAAAAGATAAAGAAGATGAAGAAGAAGAAAAAGGTGATGAATCTCAAAATTACTCATCATTAGGCAGATATGAGTATCCATGGGAAAGAAGAGAAAGAAAAGAAAGAGAACGTAGAAAGAGAGAAAGACAACGTAAAAAATATGACAGAATTCATTATGATAGTGATGAAGATGATAACACAGAAGCAACAAATACTAAACCAATTTATGTTTCTTTAGATAACGAACGTTCTCGGGGTAAAAAGGATGTGAATAATCTCGAGGTTAGCTCGGAACAGCGTCCGCTCACTAAATTTAGTAGTAAATATAAATCTAGTAGTCTGAAAGTTCCTTTTGAAGATGATGCTATATCAATTGCCAGCGGTAATAACGATGAAATTAAAAGATCTATCTTAAGCTATTTAGAAAATATAGGTGCTTCCTCAACACCAAAAATAAAAACATCGAAAATTTTACATAAAAGTATTTTAAATAATACTTATACTGTAAGTACGAGTACTAATGTGCCTAATGCGATAAATAACAAAAGTGAAATTATCATTAAGAATGAAACTACAACATTGAAACCAACAACTTATTCAACTACTGTTAAGTCATTAAGAACAAGTAGAACAACAACAGTTCCAACGTTGACAACACCTTCAACAGGAAAATATCATGCACGGATACGTTCTCGTAAAATCAAGGCTAAGATTAACACCACTAACGCTGACGATCAAATAAAGTCAACTAATCAATCGTCTCAAATAATTTCTTCTACTACGCCTTCTACTAGAGTTATTCGTAGACGTGGACGTACGAGAGAAAATTCGAGTACAACTCCTGCTACTCTAACAACGACTAGTTCACCATCCAAGTTTAATAGTCGAAGATTAAGAATTCGTCCGTCTTCAAGCAATACAATACCTGCTATTGTTTCTACAACTGCAAGAACAGTTCAAGATCGACGCAGAAGACCATTTAGAACACACTCAACTACGGAAACGAGTAAAAATTCGCAAACAAATAATCAAAGCCCCACTACTTCGTCTTCTTTGCCAACGTCAACAGGAAGGACAATAGAACATCACTCTCGCGTTTCTAAAGAAGAGATTATTACGAAGACATTCTATCCAGATGAAGATGATAGCGAAGAAGATGACGAAGATCAAAACTCGTCAAAACATGATAATAGGAAAACAGCGGAGAAAAAACATGTAAAGTATTTGAAGATAAAACGCCGGAGTAAACCAATAAATGGTACAGAAGATGAGGATAGCACAAACAATGAAAAGGTAGAAAAAGTTACTATAACAATGGAAGAGACACCTAATCACGTGTACCGAACGAAAGAAATCGACATGGACGGA
Organism: Torymus texanus; assembly: GCA_036873485.1. Taxonomy (NCBI): domain Eukaryota; kingdom Metazoa; phylum Arthropoda; class Insecta; order Hymenoptera; family Torymidae; genus Torymus; species Torymus texanus. The sequence continues at coordinate 9,950,363 of JAYJLV010000011.1, forward strand.
GTCAAAGGAAAATTCGTCACTATCACAGCTAATAATAATTCAACAAATCCACCCGAACAGAAAGATGAGCTGGCCGAAAAGGATGCGGAAATTGAGGAAATGAAGAGGAGAATGGATGCCTTCAATTCATTTGATAGCGTGATCAGGGACACCGAGGATTTGACTGACGATTCAAGCGGAGTTGGCGGAGCAGAAGTAAGTGCTGTTCCACGTAAACACAGAGAAGTTCACGTTTCTACACGAGGCTACAAACACTTGGTCACATCAGCCGTTTCATGGGAGTCAGAAGACGATTACTTTTAACTCTCAATCCACATCTTTAGTTTAGATTCACACATTTTTCCAATTACTCAAAGCATCTTCCTAATTCCATTCCAAACAGACTTTATCTTACGTTACAATATAAACTAAACATAATTATTCCGTTACATTAGAACCATTTTGACATAATTACATAAACTTTAACGAATTACTGAGTAAAATGTAGGATTGCAGTAATGGTGCACTATATAGAATATGTATTACTTTACATTTATTTCGTCATCTGTTGCAATCCTGTATTTCTCAAATCAGCAGAATGACACGAGACACAAGATGTTTACTCATCCATAGACGAGTAACGATTTGGAATGTCCTGCCCAATTTCAGAATTACGTAGTAGGTAACCTACTACAAAAACTGCCGCTGCCGTCGAGTCGGAGATCAAATGCTTCTACCAAGGAAGATGTCCATCCATCTGATCGTCCCGACAGCGACGATGACAACGAAGAGGATAGCGACGAGGATGACGAAAACGACAGTGACGAAGACGACGAGAACGAGAGTAGTAACGAAGACGAGGAATACGAGGACGATGACAGCAATAATAGCGGTGTTACCGAAAGTAATAAAAATGACAATAAGAAGGAGAAAAACAACGAGGAACAAATAACGGAGAAGTCGACGATTCCTATCATTAAGGATCCTAACAACAGGCAGTACTTTTACGTCGAGCGACGTTGAATGAATTACCTAACGTAATACTCATATAAGCTTTTCATGCATCTTTTGCAATGTTTTATTTTTTTATATCAAATATCGCATATCATTATTTAAATTGGTGAATGCTTACTGTTCCATACACGAGATTATTGGAAGTTAAGCGTTAATCTATATTATGTTATTTATGTTAATATTTTTGTATATAGCTGTAGAAAAGAAAAAAATAAATCGCGTATATATATATATATATCGAACGTTTCGCAAACGCGTCAAGATCATTGTTGTAAGTATATATATAAAACCATCATTGTACCATTGAAAGAAATAAAAGACTTGTGACATCAATTATCCATCTCTCTAATGACTCTATATAACATTCGCCTTGCCGCCGGCACCGACAACCAATCAGTCCAATAACCTTGATCTATTTCGAAAAATTGACGTATATGCTAATCTCTCAAGGTTCTATCCATGCGAATCTAAAAGAAAGTATGTAAACTCGACCATCCAACAAATCTCTTATTAAATTCCCACTTAATACACACATTGCACTCCCACTCATATCTAACAAAAAAAAAAACGAAAACACTCACGTTTGCACTCGCGTGCAGCAACCACGTAAACACACATACATACATTAACCCACGTACAGGATTAACGTATAGATGAGAGAACAAAAAGACCTCGCATTCGTATCCGAAGAGAAGGGCAATACACTCGGTATAGAGCCTTGATCCGCGAGAGAAAGAAGAGCGCGTGTATATAAATATATACATATATATGAATGTGTGAGAGGCGGATGGACGAATACGTATAAGCAGTGGCGGTGGCGCTATATACACTCCACACACTTCGTTGTCCATCCATATTCTTGCTGCATCAAGGTCAAGGCGATGCTGCTGTTACTGCTGCTGCTGCTGCTACGCGTAAACCTTTGGGCATTAAGGCATCGATAAAAATCATCGTAGTGGTAGGTAGAGGTGGTGGTGTGGAGAGGTGTATATACATACGCGAGCGGTGAATACTACTTGAAAGGACGCGTGGTTGTGTTTTATATATATATTCTCTCGTATATATATATAGAGAGTATATACCCGCCCCGATTGGCTAACAGCCGCATGCGCGCGCTGCCCCACGAGCAGAGTCTATATAATTCGGTCGTTTGCTCTTGTTCGACGCTTGTTATCCGATAGTCGTGCCACGGTCTTGGAATCTGTAACATGCAGGCTTCTACGAGAGTGAGTTTCTTCTTGGGTACCATACCAGTTATATTTATATATATATTGGTCTTGTTCTCCGAAGAGTTATTACAGCTTCCGAAGTAATACTGTGCGGTTTTTTGATGTACACGCGATAATATATACAAAGAGTTCCGCAATGTTTTGATTCGCACGGTTCGGTGGTATATTGGTGCGTGATTATCATATTGTTCTTCTTTTTTTTTAAACGTTTAAACTGTATAAGATGGTTATCGGGATATGAGTTTAATATATGTTATCCGTGTATAAGTATACAATGATGCATTGATAATCGCGACGGGGTATATTTGTGAGTAAGTAATAATTCATCGGATATATATAATCACTGCTGCAAACGGTGTATATAATTGATTATTTTGTAAGTATACACGGTTATCAATCGAGTATCTCACAAACTTGCGATAAGTATAAGTTCACACACGTACATATATACTACGTTATTACCGAAGAAGGATTTTCTTTCTTCTAATTAAATCTCGCAGAAAAGAATTGTATTACGTAAAAAAATACTACCCGACCACATTGACACCTTATTAACCACGTATACATATACGTATACACACGCGTCGCGTAATTTCGCCTCGTTAAAAAAGTAAATTCCCCTGTTTCTCCAAAAAAAAAAAAATATAACGACCTCATTATACCTAACGTGCAAATTAATATAGCAACCGCGTGCACATTTCTCACTATAAGTATATATATATATATACATCTTTACACCACAGGCCGATGACTTTTAACAAGGAACCACCACCACTACCTTACTACTACCGGGCAATGACATTCATCCGATCGCCATAATGCCGATTCATCGTATTGCGCAACGTATCGACGTTGAATTTTCGGGAAACTTTCTATACTTACTCTACTCCGTAATTCTTAAATATACACTCCGGAAACAATAATGAATCTTTCTTAACCGCATGCGCACGCGCGCGCGAATATCTCATCGCAACTTTCACGTTTCTTTATTCAATTCACTTCGCGCTTAATCGAGCAAAACTATTGTCTAGATCATCGTCACGATAGTAGCAGCCTTGGTTCTGCTAAGTTGTGGAGTTTATGCCCTACCAACACCTGATAGCGCTGGTATCGTCGAAATGGTCAATGGACTTGCATACGGTAAGTTTTCTCTATAATAACGCGTGTGTGTGTGTATATATATATATATACGTTTTGTTATTGCCGGCGTTCAAATCACTATGATACAAGCGGCGCGTGACCAAACGCACGTATGTATTTATATATAGTGGGAGGTGGACGGATAGCGCGATAGATGAAAATGGTGCAAATGTGTCAGGGTTGGCGTGAACTGAATGACGACAGAGGCTGCGGGCATTAGATTTGGTTGCGCATGTTGCGGTCCTGTTTTGGTGAGGCTGATGATGAGGTTTATAGTTCGCATAGTCTTTCTTTTGACATTGGACTTGTTTAATATATTCGTTTGTAATTTGCGTAAGTTTAGTAGTTAATATAGGAGTATCATTGTTATGCAAAGTTGGTAATTGAAATATTAGGTATAGCGCAGTTAAATTTGTCGAAAAATATATATTAATTATATATCGAAATTTCATATACGTAACTTTTAAAATAAACAGCGCGTTATTCAATGCCTTGAAATAACTGATTGAAAATGTTTTATCCTTATTGATTGTTTTGACGTATTATATACGTACCGGTAATAGCTGTTTTCGGCTGTTGAGTCATATACAAATTAACTCCGATCACATTATGGTCATTATATATGAGCATCGGATTGAAAAATTTACATTATTATAAAACTTTCACTCGAAGAAAGTAATTAAGAAGTAATTTATTTAAAAGGCTTATCGATAGACGTCAATATCATATTTTAATACTCATTTAGCTGAATAATTTCTTGATCCAATTATCCTTACAAAAACCTGAATATCTTATCCTTTAAGCAGCATGCTTTTATCCCATATTCGTTAAGTAATACTTGATATTTACTTATAATCCAACTGGTCCATTGTTTTGACTTCCGCAATTCGATAAATATTCCACTATTCTAATTAGTATCATTTACATCTTGATATTAAATTATTGTATGAAAATAACTATACGCGTGAGAGTTAAAATGTATTTTATAACTTTTAATTTCTCCGAATTTCTAAATAAAAATGCCTCTTCAAAATAGTATAGCCAATCATTACGCGTCAATGATTTTGTTACAAAAAAAAGGTATACGATAAAAAAACAAACTTGTTTTCAAGGTCCGAGAAAGGAGGGTCCTCAATAAGGTCACTTTTTGCGCGTAAAAAATTAAGCTCTTAGCGCTACCGCATACAGCATTGTTATACTTTCCTCTCTATCCGTATATACACGTTCGTCATTTTTTGCAGTGATTTGTCAGGTAGTAAAGTTTTTTCTTTATTATCCTATAAAAAAAACCGAAAGTTTCCTAACTATGAATCATTCTTCCTTTTATACTCTGCAAACATTGTTAAATCGTAAACAAATCCTTTTCAAATGCCAAAGTAAACATCACATTCAATATATCCAATTCACATCAAACGAGCTCCTCAATAAAATCTTTTCTATTCGTTTTGAACCATCGATAAAAAAAATTACCTCTACACATCAGTCGATAACAGCTAGTCTTAGTTACCTAAATCCGATCATAGATCGCTCTGCCAGTCCAGAAAGTCTTTCTCTCTAACACATAACGAGGTTCGCTAGCGCGCGCAAATCTCACGCGTTCTCTTGACGCACTATCCGCATACATATACATACACACACATGGCTTGTCTGTGCCTCCCAGAACGAAGGACTCCCTTTCACTTTTTCAGCGTCTCTCTCGTGTACGGATGCACGAACGTGTGTGCATGCGGCTCGTGCAGAGCGCACGCGAATCTCGCGTGACGAAACACGTTTTTTCAGATGCAAGTATGTATATATGTATGTATGTATGTGTGTGTATATACACGGATCTCTTATTGCATGCGGATATTTTTGGCAGTTGTGCATTTTTTAATTGTGATGGTCTTTTTATTTGGAACTTATTTTTAGCGGAGAATTTTAATTAAGATTTGAAGCTGCAAAATTTTTTTTTTTTTTTGAATAATTAATAATTTTGAAAATATTCGAAGGAATTTGCGATGATTAACATTCGATAATTATTAGTTTTTTTTTTTATACGCAGGTGAGTGGAATTCGATCCTATACTTGAATTTTAAGAAAAAGCTTTGAATGTTAATATCTGATTTAGCTTGTAACCGTATTATGAATTTTTTTTCTTTCTGATCCGTTATCTTCGAAAAATTTATTTGTAAATTAGCGATTCATCGACTATAAATTTAAAGAATTTTGAAAAAATTTGAATACATAATTTTTATGGTATCGCAATTCTAGACGCAAAGTTGAAAAAAAAAAATTAAATTCATTTAAACTATATTTATGAAATTATCTATTTCAGAATAGTACACTAAATAATGAGTTTCGATAAAATTAAATGATTTAAAATAGTTTATTATAAATTATATTAAGAAATGATATCATTAACAAAATTGAGTAATCGTACATTGCTTACATTTTAGATAATAAACATAAATAAAGTCGATGAAAATGTGCGCATGCAGAAACCGTTGCTTCTTGCTCGTAGCTCTTCTCCTAAATTTAACCTGTATCAAAAGTTTATTATATGACAGCAGTTACACAACATTAATTACTTCAACATGTCAGTAATAAAACTAGGTAAAAATTATTTCTAGCCATTCTGATGTTTCCTACATTCTTAGACTCTAGACATGCATATACTCTTGGATTTATAGCATTTCACTAATAACCCGAATTATTCGGTAATTTTACAAGCGACCATAGAAATTTGTAAATGATTCGCCGCGCGTATCTAATTCGTTATATCATGTACCGACTTCTCATTATTTACTAAAAATCCGAGGTATATACCGTTTAATTTACTAAACGATTAATATTAATCTACATTACCGCTAACACATTACACGTTGTTTACTTCTAATTTTAATTATTTACCATAAAAAATGATAATTATGTAATATTATCACTAAAGTCTCTGACTCAACCTTCGAATTTACAAATCCACAGGTGGCATCCCTTACGGCAGCGTAAGCGGCCAGCTGGCGAACTATGCGCCACTTCAACAACCATCATTCTATCCGTACAACGGGCTACAGCAGTACGCACCGTCCGCCTCCGTCGTCGTACCTAAGATCACCGCTCCTATCTACTAAGCTATCGATGTTCGAAACCGAACGAGATTCACGCTCAGTTTAGTTTAAGTATTGTATGTAATTTTTAACCTTTTTTATACGAAAAAAGCGTGTGTTAAAAATCTGTTATTGTTTTATGCAAAATTATTATAGCCTGGCATATTGTCCTTTATTTATTAGCTTGAAATAAGCATGAAATTGAAATGAAAAAGAATGATAAATTAAATTATTAGGAATGTGAACATGTAACTTATTATCAACCCCCACGTGGTATCGAACGATAATTTTTATGTAATATTATATATATAGTTGTAGTATAGATGTTAAGGTGCATTTATAAGAAAAGAAAAAAAGAAAACGTTATACACTTTGTACTGAATTAATTATACGTTTAGACAAAACTTCAATTTGTTATGAAACTTCCTGTTATTCATAAAAGAAAATCTGCGACCTGTGTCACGTCATAAAACACGAGTGCATTGTACTTATAGAATGGCATTCAGTAACGCCCAACCATCATTCCTTTATTAAAATATCACATCTTTATATACCTCGAATAATCCAAGAAAATAGCACTATACATGTTCTTCTGCTGCAGTGACAAATTATAGTAATATACATGCGGAGAGAGAAAAAAAAACAATTCCACACTTTTACGTCTTTGTCAATAAACTATATTATCTTGTCTTTCTCTCATTGTATTCCTAACAATATCCCAACTCAAAAAATACACATCCATATCGAAAGGTCGATCGACTCGCTATAAAAAGACCATTCGACTAATCGCTTATATATATATATATATATATATATATACACACACCGGCAGCACCGCATTAACCGACGTCTGGAACACTCTAGAAAAAAAGGTAATAATCCCCTCCCTCATTCCCCCACAAACCCGCCTACATAAATAATCGCGTTCTGGTCCATCCTAAAATTCAAAACCGCGCGCACACACGCGCAGGTGATAAATTTCAACGGGCGATCAATGATCGCGCATATATATATGTATATACACAGGTAACAGCGTGAGTCGCGCGTGTCAACCAAGCGCCGTGAAGGACGACCGCTTTGGGCAAGTCCCACACACCGGTAAAGATAAGTATGTATATAGACGGCGAGCGAATCTTGCGACAAAAAAAAAAGTAGCAATGAGTGACAAAGACTCGGTACACTTGTTCATTCATGAAAGACTGCACGCGCGAATGCAGCACATATATATAGTAGCGCGGATGCGCTATACGGAGGAAGTTGGGAAAAGAAAAAATCGTGGGTGTGGCGTGAGGAAGTTGAGCTTTGATGCGCAAGGTTTAGTGATAGTGTGTCGATGATAAGGGGGTACACAGGTTTCTTGGTTACGTTCTGTTTTTTTTTCGTTGCGGTAGAATTTAGGATGATGTTTTTGGTAAAAAGATGATAGGGTATAATAGTACGATTGAGTAAAGTTTCGTTTGATTTTACTAGGAATCTATACGTATGAGGATGGGCATATTATTATTACTGCTTACAGCAGCTGTCGTATACGTTGCATAATCGTCGTCGTGGTATCAAACGGCTATATACGCTTTGGGTTTTATCTTACTGACGTATACGCGCGTGTAGAGACTCCTACACAGGGATTTATTACATATTCATTTGATAATCTCGATATACTCTGTATTATAGAACGGAATTAAAAAGTCAAATTTATAATACGTAATGACTTTCGGCGATATTTACTTCGTTCGTGTGTGTGTGTGTGTATACCATGTATATAAACGCGGCAAATCAAAATTTTCTAATATAAAGATTCTATTTGTAATGAAACGATCCTTATGTAATCGAAGATAATGCGCGGTTTCTAATTTTGAGTTAGGAAGGTATAAATAACGTGTATGACAGTGTTATGACGCTTAGTTTTCAAAGAGAAAGATGTTACACTTAATCTCGCACGGGTGGGTATCATTTCTCAAAGTGTCGGAGTTTCATCATTTATGCTTTATATTGCCGATTGGGATTAGCATTTTTAGAGGCTAGCTATCTAAATTTCCTAATTCTGCAATTATGGTCTCTATCGATTCGTTTTGGCACGTTTCGTATATATGGAATACGTTGAATTTCACATCTTATTTCATTAAAATTTGAATAAAACGTCTGATTTTCGTGCTAGAGATGGTAAAAATAAGGTAAAAAACTGTATAAATATCGGAAATTAATAAATCTTTCTAAAGTATATTCTTTTATATGATAAAAATCGGTTTTCATGAAAAGAAGAGAAAAAGAATTGGTATATATAATTACCGAAAATTCACTTTATTCAATTACCATTTTTCTTAGGAAATTGTAAAAATAGACATAAATATGAAAATAATTATTAACAATTACTATTCGTATTAAGTTTCAGTTGAATAAATCAATTTTTTTTTTTCGTAGCTACAAGGGACATTAAAGTGCAAATTATTTTAAATTTCTGCCCGATGTGTGGCCAACGTAATTGCTTCTGTTGCTATCCATATGATTTCTTCTATCCTAGCATACCACGATTCTACTTTTTATCAAACATTACAAAAGAATCCTTTCTTATGCAAATCATTCAGAAGTGACAAAAAACAGTTCGTGGAATCCCCGCATTTACCCCTATATTTAAACAAAATTCCACGTATAATAAACACAGCAAAAAAAATGTCTTGTACAAATTACCAAAAAAAAATTATCTCCCAACATCTTTATTATAGTCCAAAAATGTTACCGTTTAATCACTCCAACCACACTAGACTCGTCTACCAGCTACTATACAATATTTCATTCGAAAAATTAATTTAGAAAAAAAAAATATATCACACCACTCTAAAAAAAAAGAAAAAGAGACTACACGTAATTTCCGCGTAGGAAATAATTTTTCTTACTTTTACAAGACATAACAATATTTCTCTCCAATTTAATACTATACACTTCCTTTCCGGCATTATTTATAACACCATCCATTAACCCATTCCGCGATCCACTTTTCCGGAGCAATCCAGCATGCGCCTCCTCAATTACACTCTTCACATCATGTCGCAACAATCGTCACAACAGCCCCTCCTCCTTCCACCTATAATTTTTTCCAGACGATACTTTTGGCAAGCTTGACCATCGTATCGCATTCGTTCTTTCCCAATCCACTAGTATATATACGTATATATTATACGCACATCCCATCAACGAAAAATCGTTAGATTCGCATGGCGAGCAATTTATTATATTTTACTTTCCACGCCTCGCTCGCGCTGACTACCATTGAGACCTGCTTTTTCTCTTGCACGCGCTTTTCTCTTTTGGTAGAAATAACATACACGCGTATATGCTATACACACTTCTCTCTTGGTAATTCTTTAAGTCCGTTTTATTTGGTTATGCAAAGAAGTTGGCTGCTGTTGCATTATACGCGTACGTTTAGTGTATAGGGGATTCTCTTTTGACGGTGAAAGCCTCGCTTTGTTTTCGTTGCTGTCGTGGATGAAATTTTCAAAAGTGTAATGGTTTGAGGAATAGTCGAGATTAGTTGAGAGTACGATCTTTTATTAATAGACGTGACTGTGTGTATATATACATGTGTGCGGTTATATATTTGTATAAATGATGGTATGGGAGAGTTTATTAGAGCCCAGAGGGAAGCTGGATTTCCCAAGATATTTAAATCTGGAAGAATCATCGATGTTAAACGATCTTATGTGTATACAGAATAATTTGACGATAAATCTGTGGTCCGGGTATATATATGGAATTTGTCTAGGGTATTTAGCCGGGCGACGTTTCCGAAGAAACGTGTTCATAAAGACTCGCGGTCTTGTCTGATATTATTTATAGTTAATATATAAAATCGCTTTAATAGTATTCGTTTATTACACGTGGAAATTTGTCCGATCCCCTTCCTAATATATTATAATTAATATAATTTATTTTAATGTATTCGCGTATTACACTTGGTTTATACTCCGCAAATAATACAACTTCAGCAAACAAGAAGTAAACCGCAAGAACGTGTGCGCTACGCGTTATTACTGTGACTAATGCAGAGCTAGAAAAGAGATTCTTTTATTGCCGTGCATGTGTATATACGTGTATATATATATACGTGCTCATGGTACTTGCCGCGTTGTCGACTTTTGACGCTCTTTCACTGTCGTTTAATTTTTTTTGTTTGGTCATGTATATGTATACGCAAGGAGTTTGGCCGGTCGATGACCACTGGTGTGAAAAACCCATAAAGGATTAACGAATTTAACAGTTTGAAGTGAAATTGAAGGTATTTATGTATAGGGAGGAGTTGATGTTTTATGTAGGTGTAAGGTAAACGCAGCGTAATGGAGGATTATGACGCAATAATCACTTTTTCTATGGTTACGCATGTTCAATCGTTAGATTTATATGTGATATTCCCAATATATTTCATTTATATAAAGGCAATAAAAATGCTCGTCTATAGTCTGAGGATTTGTCTGATTGGCGGCGAGTATGGCTGTTAATAGATGTGTCGAAAATATTTTTTACCTCATTTACTATAAAGGAAAAACAATGTATCATGCGGATTTTTTAATATTTGCAAATATAAAATTAATATAACGAAATTGAAAAAATTTATTAAAACGTATACAAATTTTGTTAATGTTGTTGTTTTTGAAATTAATTAGTCTAAAAACAATTAAAAACACTTTTCTAAAATCGAGATAACTCCGGATTTTGTATCTTCAAATAGGCCTTTTTCATTTACTACTTTCAGTAGTAGTAAAAATATTGCCGTAAAGCTACAATTCACCCGAAACGTAACCAGATAAGTCCATCATTTTTTTTCATTTATCGTAGTTATAATTTATTTTATATATTCAAATTTAATGTGAATATGATGGCTAATATATATTTATCTGTTTATTTAAAAATCCTATACACTTTCAAATTATAAACATTTTTAAATTTTACAATATTAGTACAATACAAATACAATACAAAAGGTCGTAAATTTAATAGAAATGTCAGAAAAATAGAAATTTTTTTAATAAGTTAGAAGAATTCATTGAATAATTGCTAGATTTTTAATTTATTGACCTGTTTCATACTTAAATTAAAGAATACGCTCTAAAATAAAGTCGAACCGCACTATCAGATAAGTCCACAGTTCCCGGAATAACCAGATAAGTCCAGCATATTTTTTAAAGTTCTTACTCGTTCTGAACCCATCATAAAATTTATAATTTGTTCCAACCAGCGTGTAAATATGTGTTTTGAATATGTCAATTGACTAGTCAAGTATCGCGACTCATCTCGTTTCTCCCGATCTTACATATATATATATAAGTTTGAACATTAAAACCCGTTTTTCTCGGAAACTCGAGAAACAGTTAAATAATATGGTATTAAATCATAGATATTATTAATACGCTCTGTACTTAATTTCAATGCTAGTAGATTTATGTCTAATGAAGAGAACTAACTTATATAATTCCATGAGAAGACTCCTACGGTAAAATAATTAATACTTATCACATTTCATTTGAGCGCTATCTTTATTTTATCTTAGTGGATAAAAAAAATAAATAAATTCTCTTATTTTTTTTTTTAATTATTAGCTACTGCTTGATTGTGTTCAATTGAAGACGTATATAGTAACAGTTAATAAATAATGACTTAACATTTGAAGAATTGAAATTAATTACTTAATTGAAGAGTAAGTCACATAGAAATAATCTTGTTCTTGAAGAAAATCATATATCTTATATATTTATTGATTATATTGATTAGTCGATCAAATGATTATTTATTAAAATGGTTTTAACTTACCAGGAACACATGAATAATACATTTTTCGAATAATAAAACTAATCAGCAAAAAATTGTTATTTCAAATAACTATGGTGCTCAAAAAATAGGCATATTCGAATAATAATATATGTAAATCTGGGTAACAGAAATTTTTTCGTTGAATAATAACGTGTGTTAAATCGTAAGTCGCCGTGTTATTTGGATAATCACACGTTTTGTATGTTAATTACATGAACTTGAATTCTTCTCTTACATTGTGGCACCATTTAGAACGTTAGTCACCATGGGTGTCCCATTCAATTTCCCTTGTATCGAATGATTACGCATTAGAACGAAGAGTACTACAATAAAACTGTCGTGGCTTCTGAAATGTATTTTTTTTAGCAATCATCATTGTGTATTAAGATATACAAATATAGATACTTTTATACCATTAGAATATAAACATTCTTGTACATTATTGTTTTAGGGATCAAATCATGCTGCGATTAGCTGACTAAAGAGATAAGTGTAGTGAAAAATTTATGAAAATGTGAAAATTTAAGTGTTAATTGATCAAATTACTAGTCACGTATATATCTTACAACAGTTTTTAAGTGCTAATATTTTCTTCGCAATCTTCTATTTATCTCACTGCTAATGGAACACTGCTATTTGAATTTCCCTATTGTCTTTTAGCAATACTGAAACATACTAAACATTCCTAATGTAAAGGTTTCTAAGAAGATTTTTATCAAAATACTCTTTTTACTTTACTCCACAACTTCCTTCTTATTCTCGCAGAAAAAAAACCAGAAAATTCTATAAATCAAGAAAAAAAGCATTCCACAGACTATACAAGAAGAAAAAAAATTCACCATTCACAATGGCACGCATACACGCGTATATAATAAACAAGAAAACCTATGCATATCCTTTATTTTTTTCTAGAACAAAAGAAAACAACTATTATGCATGCAACCTCTCGCACGTCACTCCAGATCTTTTGCGCGTCTTGAAAACTCTCTCGCACATATACACAACCTAATACAATCTATATACTATGCCAGTAGCAGCAAGCTAACGCGCGAGAATTAGCGCGGCGCCGTTCGCTTTCCTCTCTAAAGTAGAGCACGTGTATGCATAATAATCTTAAATCCCTATTCACGATCCATACAGCGACCAGACAGCGCGTCGCAGAACATGGATTTCCGAAAGAGCCAACAACAACAACGACGACGACGACATGCGAGTGAACGATGCAGCAACGCTATAACGTGCCGCGATTCCTGCATCGTATAATACACACGCAGGCGCGCGAGGTCATTAACTCGGCGTACTTCCCGCGCGCTTATACTACTCCCCCGCTTTTTGTGTCTTTTTTTTTTCTTCATTCATCGTGTCTCTCTCTCTCTCTCTCTTTCCCCCTTTTACGCGAATCGGCGAAATAGACCAGCGGCCGCGACGACGACGACGACGACGACAATGACGGACCCTCGCCCCGTAGGGAGAAAGTGTATAAATGTCATTGTGAAGCTCGCGTGCACTTTAGTCTTCATGAATCGCACGCACGATGCATTACGCACCGCACGTAAGTAGACTTTGTGTCGAGCCATACGTGGTCGTTCGTTTTTTTTCGTGATATTGGGAAATAAGGAAAAAAAAAAATAAAAATAAAAGACGGTGTGGTTCAGCACCTGCTGTTGCTGCTGGTGTATCGGTTAAGGATATAGAGGAATAAAATAGAAGAGAGAGAGAGAGATTGCGATACAAGTGTATATATAGCGCGAGGAGACAATTTGTCAAGTGGGCGAAATTTCGTGGGTCGGGGACATTGCTGACGTTTATTTAGAGGTATCGACTGATTTGATGCGAATGATGAACATCAGTAACGCGCGATGTTGTATGGTTCATCTTCTTCTTCATTTTTTTTTTTAATCGATTTGGTTGCGCGAATTTCGGGTTTTATATACGTTTTTTTTTTCGGATGTAGAAAGCTGTTTAATATAATATAATATTGCGAGAGTTAGTTTGACGCGCGATTATGGTAATGGTAGTAAATATCGCGATTGGTTTCAACAACAATATGCGAATAATAATTAATCACCAAGATGAAATTTTTATGAAATAGTCTTTTGTAATTAAATATTTTAATATAATGATCGAGAAGAATAAGAACTGTAAAATCCTCATAAATCTTTATTCAAATTAAAGAAAGAAAAGAAATCAGATACATTATCGCGTTGCTTATAACTTATTGTGTATACTTCTGCATACTCGTAAAATTAAAAAACTATAAAGATCGACGATCTGAATAAACACATTTGTTTTCAAATGTTTTACAACACTTTCTTAGCACTTAACGCGTATAGAACTCAACGGGACAATTTAGCTTTTACTTTTACGACCATCCACTTCTACAATAGTATAATTAGACTACAAACGAATTACATCTCTATATATATATATACACAATTCAACTTAACCGAACACCACAACCTTACGCACGACGAGAAACTAATCAGTGCGCACCCTCCTATAACCATCGATAATTTGCGTAACAACGACCTGCTAACACACCTGCACTTTTGCAACAGCATCAACAGCGACGAAAGAGAGAAAGAAAAAAAAAGAAATTCGCCGTAAGAGTAGAAGAGAAAAAAAATCCTTGCGCGTGCCTTTATTGTTAATGACTCGACAGTGTTCGCGTCGCGCAGCGATTTTAACGCTCTGAAAAAATGTCCAAGCTCCAGTGATTTCGCGCCATTGCTGTTAACTCTTTCACCAATTATCGCTAATCTTTGCACAACTGCTCGGTTATTTTTTTCTCTTATTACCGGCGGCATGTCTGTAAAAGTGCACATGTATATAAGTACACATATACCTGCATACAAATAATTCGATTTATATATATATATATATATGATTCTGACAGGCACTGTTGAACTGCGTTGCGTGGTTTAGCATTCTCTGTTATGGGGACGCAGCCAAAGGCATCGCCCGTAAGTACAAACTAAATTCATTATGTATTTGGTCATAATAGAGATAAAGTTTTAGTTTGGTAATGAAGAAATAAAATATTTATCTGGTTAAGATTGATTACAATGTTATACATATATATATGTGAAATAATTGTCAACAAAGTTTACGTGTGTGTTTATGTGTTTACGTAAAAATGATTTCAATAAATCTCGTGTATGTTACGTTATCATTATTTCTATATTTATATATATATATTGACACCTCGGGTGCTTCTAAGTAGCAATAATTAACACTTTTGTATGTCGCTACAGAAAACTTTCTATTTAAGAGTTTATAAATGAGTTTTTCAAGGCGCGCGCGCACACTGAAATCAATTCCTTCGTAACTCAATGTTTCCACAGAACTAAAATTTTCTTGAACTGTTTTCGTTATGAGGAACACTTAATTCTATAGTGCATATATACGAATCGTGTAGAATCTCATAATTAATTTATATATTGAATAAATTTGAACGAAGGTGATCATAAAAGAATGATATTTTTTCTTATACAAGTGTTTGTTTTTAAACTTATTTTTTATTTTTTTTATTTTATTCTAGGAAATAAATTTTATGACTTTATTAGTGATTAGATATGCAAATTAACGAATTTCACAAATTATCGTGTGTTGTCGAGTATATAATAAAATGAAAATTCATCTATGTTTTAGTTTTAAAAAGGTATACATATTTATATATGTCTGCATAGTACACAGTTTTTCATGTTGATGAAACTCTGGCATTATTAAGCAATTAAATTTTTATACCATTACTGTTTCAGTGTCAATGTATACAATATTCTGTTTACATTATCCATATGTTCTTTAAAATCCTTTCGACATACATATAAAAATCATTACCGCAGCAACATTAAATTTTGACATCGCATGTTAAAAGAAAATGCACAAAACACACTTAACTATCCAATTACAGCTTCAGAGGTGTTATCTCACTTCGCTCATACCGTCGGCACAGTCCTCGTGCCAACCCTTGCCAACGAGCTCCACAACACGCGAGCTAACCGTTCAGCAGCTCAAGGAACTCTCGCTGCGAATCGTCGGCAAGCTAAACCTCAGGATATCCCATTAGACAATAACAACGTAATACCGGGAGCTGGATTACCTTTTGGTGGTCAAGGTTTCCCGTACGAGTATGAACGTACCCTTAGTTACCGTTACCCACCCTACGCCCAACAGATCTCACAAAACTTCTTCCCCGGTGGGGTAGGATTCGGTAATGGTTTACCCCTGGATCCGAGGTTCTTCCAAGGACAACTGGGTGGACCACAATTGGCACCGATTCAACCAACGATTCCAAAACCGTTGAATGCGAATATCAACGGGAATGGAAATAATAATTTGAAGGTAAGGATATAAGGTGATGGAGGGGAGTTTTTTTTTAAGTTGAGTGTCTGACGTCTTTATTAAGATTTTTTGCTGTGTAAAAGGATTTATTGGTTTCTGAAAAACGAACGTTTCTATAGAAGATTCTTATATTCTATATAAGATAATACTGGTATTGTGAAAAAATTTCACGCTATAAATTATATTTTGTTAAAGAAACGCCGACAGAGCTTTATTTATTATTTTAATTTAAATGAAATTTGAAGAGATTAGTTTTGTTTAAAATTTAAATTACATTCTATTATAATGATATCATTTTTAGGCACGACCTCCCCGGGAGGGCCTTATATATTCACCAGAGTAAAAGTCGATGTTTATGGATTATCTCGAT
>JAYJLV010000011.1:9988056-10006597 GCA_036873485.1 Torymus texanus
AGGCCACCAACACCCCCAAGGCCGCAACCAACGACTCAACGTCAAACTGTAGGATACAGCTACCCTCAGCCAACGCCCAGCTTCAACACTCCCGCAAGGACTCCGCCGCCGCCACCCCCAACCAGGCCACCAACACCCCCAAGGCCGCAACCAACGACTCAACGTCAAACTGTAGGATACAGCTACCCTCAGCCAACGCCTAGCTTCAATACTCCCGCAAGGATACCACCGCCCGCAAGGCCAACATCACCTCCGTTACCACCGAAGAAGGTCGGCTATGAATACCCCAAGCCGCAGAACCCTCTCGTGACACCATCGCGTCCACAACCGCCGCCACCACCGCCACCACCAAGGCCACAAACCACCCCCAAACCACAGACCAGACCTCCTCCTCCTCCTCAACCTCGCCCAACACCACCTAGGCCGCAACCCCAGCCACAACCTACCTCTGGATACTCTTATCCTCAACCAAGCCCTGCATTCAACCCTGTACCTACTGTACAGGTAACCCAAAGGCCCTATAATCCACCTCCTCAGACTCGTCCACCCCCACCTCCCCCACCACCAACACGTCCCCCACCACCGCCCACACGGCCGCCTATTCGCCCACCTCAACCTACACCACCAAGGCCCCAGTCACCACTCCCGGGATATACTTACCCGCAGCCACAGCCGTCCTTCAACTTACCACCCGTAACTCGGCCACCTACTCCTCCACCAACTAGGCCACCTCCGCCACCACCTCGCCCATCCCAACCCTACCTGCCACCAGCGCAGCCTACTGTAAGGCCTACTCCGCCACCGACCAGGCCTCCACCACCACCACCGCCCCCAACCAGACCTCCTCCTCCACCACCAACCCAGAGGCCAACACCTCCATCCAAACCATACCTGCCACCTGCGCCACCGACGACAGCGCGCCCACCACCACCACCAACTGTCCGTACTACTCCTAGACCACCACCGCCACCACCAACCAGGCCACCACCACCACCAGCCCAGCCATCCACTTACTTGCCTCCAGCACCACCAACGAGGCCTCCCCCACCTCCACCAACAAGGCCTCCTCCACCCCCACCAACAAGGCCTCCTCCACCTCCACCAACCAGGCCTCCTCCACCCCCAACAAGGCCACCAACACCACCACCAACACCCTCCAGGCCTTACCTTCCCCCGATAACTCCAACCAGGCCACCTCCTCCTCCTCCACCACCAACCATACGTACCACCCCTAGACCTCCACCACCCCCACCAACCCGTCCTCCTCCACCACCCGCCCGTCCAACTTACCTGCCACCTGCAGCACCTACTGTGAGACCAGCCCCACCACCAACCAGGCCTCCACCACCACCACCTCCCCCAACCAGACCTCCTCCTCCACCACCGACCCAGAGGCCAACACCTCCATCCAAACCATACCTGCCACCTGCGCCACCGACGACAGCGCGCCCACCTCCACCACCAACTGTCCGCACTACCCCTAGGCCACCTCCACCACCAACCCAGAGGCCAACCACCCCATCCAAACCTTACCTGCCACCTGCACCACCGACAACCGCACGACCACGTCCACCACCAACCCAGAGGCCAACCACCCCATCCAAACCTTATCTGCCACCTGCACCACCAACCACCGCGCGCCCACCTCCCCCACCAAACACCCCCAGGCCAGCACCATACCTGCCACCCTCGTCGCCGAGGCCAACCTACGTGACCGTCAGGCCTCCACCACCGCCGACGGCGATCTACAGCATCACCCCAAGCACATCAACCTACAGACCGCCCACTGGCAGGCCCGCGCCTTACCCAACTCTGCCTCCAAGCACCCCCAAACCGTACCAAGGATACAACTATCCGATCCCCGAGATCTCCTTTGAATACCGTTAATCACTGCCCCCGCCGCTGTCCAGTAACGTCCGCGCCTTCATCACCTGTATTCTACACTTTATAAGTGAATCGATTGTCCGTTGATCGAGAGATTTTTCTTCTTGTAAAAAATTACCAATGTATTTATAATAATTACGAAAGAAAGTCGACGTGCAAGAGTCAGTGATCTATAGAAATAGCATTAATTAACTGTTAATAATCAAAGTACTCAGTTTACTCGAGTATTGTGATGTTAATTAAGTCGACATAATGTCAAAGAATGAGTTGTAAACATGATTTGAACCTTAACAAGGTTTACCACAATAAAAAAAATATTTTTTACTAAGAAAATATAAGCATTTGATTTTTCTGAAACCAATACCTGCTTTACTTAACTATGTTATTTTTAATTATTTTTGCCTCCTTATTTAATAATCTTTTTAAATTACTAAGGATTTTTATTAAATATACTCTTCAAGTCTAAATTAAATGCTATACATTTTTTTTTAATACAGAACATTAATATTACTCAGCGACATTTGTTTTTTTTTAATTTTTTTTTTTTTTTTTTTTATTTAGAATAAATTTGTTCTTAATTGCAATTGATTCGCTTAGAAAAGAATTTATTTAAAAATTTATAATAGTGCAAGCTTCTACATGCGCGAAGAGTACGCGTAAAAGTTTTTTGTGCTAATTCTCAATAGTGAATGCCTCCGTGGTAATTAAAAGTAGACACGAATCTCGGCAGCGTATTTCACGCTTGCCGTAATTTCAGAGAGCGGGAGAAAAAGAAAGAGAGAGAGAGAGAAAGAGAAGCACATCTCAAATCCTGCGCCACACATACTCTCAGCGGTAAGTAGTCCAGAACTCCCAGGCCTTCTCCTACCATCGTCTCGAGGATCCTCCCCCGTACGGGCGAAGAAAATCTTCTTGCATTCTCTAGCATCTTCACAATTGTGGGATTGTTAGTGAAAACTCCCAGCGCGAGATATGTAACTCCTTAGTCTTAGACGATGCATCGAAAAGGCATCACCGACGCAAAAATGTGCTGAAAGGGAACTCGTGCTAGTACAACAGTGTTTTTAAATTATAGTGAAGAAGTTTAGTTTTCATTTGATTGGAAGGATAATGTGATAACTCAAGTGTCAATGGTAAGAATGTTAAAAAAGTTTGTGGTGATTGAAATTATCGTTAATATTGACGGTTTGTAAAACTTAAGGAAGCGAGTCAAGAACGGCAAGTTCCTAAAGATATGTACAATACTGGACGAAGATCTGCTATCAGTACATCCGAGCTTGGTCTATATTCTGACCACAGTGATTACTACACCACGAGTTATTACAGCACCACCGTTCGAAAAATTGTCATTGGAATTATGGTCGTTGTATCATTTGTATTGGTAAGTTTAAAAAAATTCTATTATTATATAATTTTTTATTGATCCTACACTGATAGAAAAATGTTGGGAAAAATTCCCATGTTTTCTAATAATTTTGCAATATCAACCGAAAATACAAATTTTTTCCATAAAAATATAGTAATTTTTACTATGTTTCAATGAAAAAATTTGTATTTTTAGTTAATATTGCCAAATTACGAGAAATCATGGGAATTTTTCGCCACATTTTTCTATCAGTGTAGTATTATTCTGTTTATCTCAAAGTTTTTTCAACTATCTATATGTCTTATGATTTTTTAATTTAAGAATAATGTAAAATTAAAATATTTATGAAAAACTAAAAATTAAATTAGAACAACGAAAAATACGATATAGGCAACTGTAATGTCTTCGACATACTCTTAAACGTTTATTACAAAAAAATTTTCTATTAACATTTAAACAAATGAATAATTTCGAAGTAATCAATTAGTAACTGAAAAAATCTTTATAGTACTACTAAAAAGGTTAATTTTGCAAAGAACCAGTTAACACGTATAAAAATAAAAAATTGCTCAAAAAATATATATTGGTCGAAGGAAAATTTATCAATGATTATTTTTTACAAAAATATTTTTATTAATAAAATATAAATCACTAACTTAAATGTAATAATTTGTAATGCCTTTTATTTCAATTTTTATAAAATAATATTTATTTTTTGCTATAGATTATCCAAATGACCAAATAATTACAGTACATCAATACATTAGAATTCATATTACTGGATATATCCATATTTTATTGCAATCACATTACTTTTTTCATCTATACCATACTAGAAACTTCTGTTATTTAACAGTTTATTATATTTCAGAAGGAAAAAAAAATCCGTTCGACGTACATTAACCATCTACACGCGTTCTCACACACACACACACGCTAAACAACCGACACTTTTCACTAATATCGCAGCTACCCACAACACGTTACACATACGGTGCAGTATATGCTCGCATGCATGGCGGGCCAAGCGCAGCACTAACAATCCCCACCACTATGTGTATATTTCTGCGCGGGTGCTTCACATATAGGGCATTAGCCGCTGGTGGCACTCATCGTCTCGCAGATTTATAGAAAGGAGCGGCCTCTATAGGGTTAACAACTGCTTAATTTATGCACCTCGAGCACGCGTATACACACGCGCGAGCTCACCTGCGCGCTCGTTCTTGCGTATAGTTGTATCTTTGAAAATCATCTCGTGAGAGGGCAATTAAGACGTGCATTGACCGCGAACTTATGCCGATGGCGTACGTTAAGGAGCAGCTTTGCGCGTGCGCGCTAGTCAGAAGTAAATGTCCTGTGACGCGTATATAGGTGTATAGAATGAAATCGGTATAGAATGAGATATTGATTAAGTTATAAAGTGGGTTGCGTGAAAATGGAATTTACAATGAATGTTAGATAAACACTAACTATTAATGAAACTATTAAAATTTTATTGCCTATTTTACTTTTTAAATTACTTTTCTTGTACATTAAAATATAAATATGCAGCTTTTCAGATCCGCTGAACATTGATTCGTAAAGTAAAGTTTCACATTTGCTCATTGTACTTTAAAGGTTACGATTAATAATGATTTATTACACGTGCCGATAATTGTTTTGACACTTGTTTTTTTTAAAAGTATTATTACAAAGAAATTAATTGAATTATGCCGATTTAAAAATGCCAACCCAGTTCCGTAAAAAAAGTTGGGTAACGAAACAGAAAGTTAATTTTAAATTTCTTGGGAGCCAATCTCTTTATCGTGGGAAGTAATTAGCGGTACAAACACAGAAAATGAAGGTTCTGTTCGCTTCCTTCATAGAAAGTACAATCGCGTAATGATAAGTAGACCCAAATTACGTTAACGTTATTATGATATCTTCGACTTTCGTTTTCAAAATTTCCATTACAAAATCTTTTTTTTTCTTTCTTTTTTAAGCTGCATACATCTTCTAAACAAACCGACTGGTTCAATACGTTGTACATTAATGAAACTGTATACAATCTCTTAAGCAACACATCGCGTAAAATAACATAGAAATTATATATTCGACTAGAATTTTTTATTATTGCATTCAGATCGGCATATTTCTGTACGACTTTGCGTCGAGTGCATCGATCAGCAGCAAAGTCAACCAAGAAACAAAGCACATCTACATCTTGCAGAACAGTTTACGAAAGCCAACCATTGCCACAACAACTAAACAATCCATTGTCACTCTTGCACCGACAATCTATATCGTTAATACTAGCCAAGCGTCAAATTTGTTTGAAGATCGGTCAGATGATGATCGCGTCGCCGAGTACAAGGAGAATGTGGCAGAAGCATCGTCTTCGGAATCTCGAACTCAGCGAATGGCTGCTGATGAACCTGAATCTAAGATGTTGAATTTGAAGAATTTCAAACTGAGGAATAGTTTGTTGGATCGACAGCATAGCGAGGATGACGAGAGAGGCATGGAAAATCACGCGATGATTTATCGCGTGAGGTAAAGATTTTATATGTTGTGTTTTGATTGACAGTAAATAATTGATGTTATTGTCTTTCTAAAACAATATCACTTTTTTAGTAGCAAAAATATATAAAAATTCTTTGCAAATTATAGAAAATGTAGTTTCTCCAAACAAATTAAATTTAATCACTCCAGCTTAATAACTTCAAATTTCTAATGTTATTTTCTTAAAAAATAAAAAAAAAAGAATCTTGTTCA
Organism: Torymus texanus; assembly: GCA_036873485.1. Classification (NCBI taxonomy): domain Eukaryota; kingdom Metazoa; phylum Arthropoda; class Insecta; order Hymenoptera; family Torymidae; genus Torymus; species Torymus texanus. The sequence goes on from JAYJLV010000011.1 coordinate 9,994,061, forward strand.
TCTAATTAGCCGAGCCATGTAATTGTAGCACGCGTGTCCTACTTCTTTTTTCCGCTAATTATGGCATAACATTAGAACTTTTGAATGAATTAAAAACAATTGAATTTCACCTTCGCTTGAATTAAAAATGACCAAAGTAGGCTATAATGCCTAAAGCGGAAACATCCACAACTATAATCTCTAATTTTATCGAAAACGAATGCATCCGTGGACATACTTTTATTCCCCTCTGTAATATTCCACACCATATGCTTGACAAGCATACTAACCAAATGGTTGCCTATCAGCAGGGTGAAGACACCTGATTCAGGCGAAGGAGACGAAGATGACGGTGTCGACGATGATACACATCGAGCGGTTCCATTTCGATTCGAACTAAAAGGACCACCACCTGCTTCTTTCAAACGACCGAAATATCCACAACTGACACAATATCGGTATCCTCATAGTTCGAGAAACATCCAGGATATTATTAAATATCTTACCAGTGATCCGGAAACACTTAACCGTGGTATCAAGTTCACGGGATTCTACGTCAATCCGAAGAAGTATGACACAGGGCATACGGATATTGGTGAAGTAGCGATGAATAGTGATAGATCGGAAGAACAGGAGAACGCACCATACGCAATAGCATTGAATTCTGATCCGCTTTATCAATACAAACCGAAACATCCGGCCGATGTTAATCTCTTGGCGCCCAGTAATTTTAGGTATGAATAATTGCCAAAAGAAAGTTGTATATTTAATAGAAAGTATTATAAATAATCTATGAAATTTTCGTTTTGTAACACTTTCGACTTCTTTTTTTCTTTCTTTCTTCTCAGATTTTCACCAACCGGGTTGCACAGATACAATCCATACTACGATTCTTACTATCAGCGGCCTAACTCAAACAAACAGGTTACTTATCAGGAAAATCAATACGATAGCGTCGGCTCGTACGGTACAAACACGAATTACGGGAAGAGACGAAAACCAAAACCTTTTAGCGTAATGTTAGACATATATCCGATAACTGATGGAGCTGAGCAGACGAAAAAATCGACGAGACTTAAAACACCGGCAGTTTACGACGAAGCTGATCCTAGAAGACCGATCGTTGCGTATTATCCAAGACATCCGAAAGTACAAGGAGGACAGATGCATACGCTCCCGATAACTATGCAGAGCCAGCAACATCAACAGGTACCCGAAGAGGAGGAGAAACATCAGATGATACTTCATTTGAATGTCTATCCTAAGAGGAAAAGTAAATTGACAAGGTAATACGTCATTTTATATAAAACATTGCTTCTTACGTATTATAATTTATACTTTTTTCTTCTTGCTTTGATTCTATTGAATTATAATCTGCTATTTTTTAAGCATATTAAATCTTGTAACCTGCAGTCAATTTTTGTTAAAAGTTTTTTTTTTAAATAATGTTGTTTCATTACGGTTTTAGTAATAATTGGTATGAACAATATCGATCAAATTAATGACAAAAACAGAAAAGAAAAAAAAATGTTTCTAATCAAACGCAGAAGAAGTTTATAATACAATCTTTCTTGTAATACAAGTAGAAAATGCGCTAATTAAGTTATTCAACTCTGAAAGCGAAGTGTGAGAAAATGTAACGCGCTAGCGCATTGCAAACTACATCGCTGCAACATCTCTCTCTATATACTAATTCGCTTGTGTTAGTACATATGTTTGTGTGTGTGTGTGTGTGAGAATCCGCTGGTCGCACAGATGTAGAATCCGATTACGATATATAGTCTCTATATCGCCTTTTCGAGCTCCGTCCCGAGACGATCATTGAGAATCGCGCGTGCGCCGTGGGTACTTTCACTAATGCTGAAGAGCAAAAACGTCGCATGTATATATAGAGAGAGACGATAGTGTGCTTTAGACAGTAAGAGAGAGAGAAAGAAAAAAAAACCACCTAACACGAGGCCACGAACTTTGGTCACTTCTAGCACGCGCGCACAAGAGACGACGTTCACCGCGCGCCTGACGATACGACATCGTGTAAGTTCAAGTTGCGGGAGAGGAGTAGATGTATGTATGTATGTATACGTGTAGTTACTCCTCTCGCGCGAATTCGAAAAATAAAAGCGCGCGCGCGCGCGTGCGCTGCGAGCAAAGCGCTGTTAAACCCGGCGGGCGTGAGCGATTACATTTCGAAACGCGCGTTTCTTACACAAAAAAAAAACAAACAACGGCGAATGCATCTCTAATCGGTTTATTGCCACGTTACTGATTCCCCCTCTCTTTATAATTGAAGCTATTTGTCAAAATTTTCTTTTGTATTTGTATAAAACCAAAAGAATGTATTTTTTCAGGAAAATAAAAATCAATTAATCGTTTTTTTTTCTCACCCGCACAAACGTCACAGACCGTGATAGTGGTGCAATTTTATTTTTTTTTAGTCAAATCGAATTGTAATAGCAGATGTCCTCGAGCGTATCGGGTGATGTCATTAGGAGGAGAGTCAGCATCGAATAGAGTATAGGAAAAGAAAATCATCGCGCGTATATCTTACCCGAAAGAGAAAAGATATAGACGTATACGCGCGCTTTGGCGTTGCTGTAATAAATCGGGGAATGTCGCGATTCGCGCAGCACAGCATAGCAGTAATCGCCCGCGGCTAAAGAATCTCCCAAAAATAGAAGCATGATGGCTTGGCTGGCAGCCTCTCATCTGCCTCTGCAATTACAACTCGAAAGGTGCGTTTCGCTATATAAACGAGAGGCCGAACCGATTGGTGTATAAATCAACATACCTTTTAACAAAGCATCACCTGTTACGTTTGCTTATTTGCACAGTCCGTAGTCGTGGATACGAAGATGATTAATATTTTATTTATAATAGCGCGAACGTATAGCTTTATGTAATCTCGTTAGAGCTTAGAGACGTATAATGTAATGGGTCTTTACCGATTTCAGAAACGACGTTATCGAGCGTTCGGAGATGCTGCCGCAGGATGAAAAGGCGCAGCTGATCGATCGCATGCTCATTCCATTGCACGCTATTACTGAGCATCTGACCGATCACACGGCAAACGATGAGGCTAAATTCGATGAGAATGAGAGTTTTGCTGATGTGTCGAAGGTACGGTACGAAGAAACTTTGTTAGCGAAGGAGGAACCCGAATTGGGAATGAACGCGGAAGGTATGCATGCTGAGAAACTTGTTGGTACAACGCAGGTTAATGGGTGTAATGGTGATTGTGAAATTTTAACTACTACACCAGAAGATAGTGCTGTTACTATGGCTACTGTTACGACTACTACTGTTACCTCGATGAGTACAAGTACGGATGCTTCAACAACTACAGTGCAAAGTATAACGGCGAAGAGTGAAAATTCTACGACAAAGTACAAAGATATTGATACTGTCGAAGGGTTTCAACAGTTTGCTGATAGTTTAATAGCGATGGATTAGCCAAATTGAGATGATTAATTTGTAATTAATTTTTTTTGTTAGATAATTTGTAATTTATACAAAAAAAAATGTTAGCTGAAGCCAGAGCTAGTTTAACAAAAAACAACAGAATTCAATTTATAATTTTATTTATTTGGCTTAACAATATTTATACAAATTATAAGAAAGACTGCATGTAATAATAAAACTTTTGTATTTCACAAATAAAAAATATATAATACAATTTTAATATTTTTGATTCTTTTTTTATACACAAATACATCTTTCCGAATCACGAGGACGGAATACACACTACCATCTGCACTAATCGCTCGCTAAATATAATTATTTATACATGTAATAAATATACATTTCTCCATTAACTTCACCGAGTTCCTATTTAATTGAATTCTTAGTAACTTTTTTTTCACTAGCACCAGTAAAAAGCGCCAGTTAACAGTCTGTACACACAGTGCGCATCATTATCGCACGTTCTCCTTTTGTTCAGTTGGCACTTTTGACAACACAACGATATTGCGTCGAACCTCCGCGTTCGCACGGTCGGTTCGTCGACCTCCCGAAGAAAGTTCTAGTTCGCACGCACGCATCCTCACATATGCTACGTTCTACGATCTCGAGAGCGTACTAGGATGATACAAAGTTGTATTTCCCCACTCATATGGTCCGTCATGGGGACCAATAGACACCAGAGTGCCAGGTCCCAGTGTCGTGTGTGATCCAGCGCTGATCATTCCTGGAGCAGATGAGACGTAGCTTAAAGTTGGTCGAGGTTGATCTCGTAGTCGCGCGTGTCTAGCTTGTTTTTTGTATCTGAAAAATAAAAAGTAATATAAGTTATGAATTTAAAACCAATTCTAAGATAAAAAACAAAATTATAAAAGATACTTTAATCGAATCTAAATTTATATATATATTTTAATATTTCACTATAATATTAAATTTTCTATTTAGCATATGATTAATATTCTTGTACTCACTTTGCATGCATGCAGCAGATTGTGCAGCTAGCAGCAATAGTGGCCACACCAACTAAAGTAGCGATGGCCAAGACCCAAATTTGAGTTGCAGAAGCGTCAGCTCTGGCTACGGTGGCTGCACAATTCTGCACCTTGTCCACGTGGAAGTCCTTATAAACCTTCTTAAGATCGTCATTCTTTGGATCAGTCAGTAGAGACTTCATATCGCTGAGAGTGTAAGTTTCTTTACCAACCATCTGGAAACATGAACTTGTCGAAGAAAAGTCTAAGGAGTTGTCCTCCTTTGCGTAAAATTGTGTGTCATAAACGTTAACGGAAACTGGTAACAGAAGAGCCTGCTGTACAGCCTTTTCGAAATCTTCCAACTTCTTTCGAACTTCCACAGGCGGTTTCGAAAAGACAAATTTGAGCATATCTCGATCCCGTAGTAAAAATATCCTTAGAGTAACGTTCGTTTCCCGTCCAGGAACAATTGAATTATTCGCAGAAATTGGTACTTCCATATAACCATCAGCATAACTTGACAATGATCCTGTAGTTCTTATTTCACCAGTTTTTGAATTTAAAGCTAATGGCGGTGGGATCGACCTCTTGGAAATTGAATGATCCACTAATGAAATGAACGATACCTCACCCACATTATAATTTATAGGAAGCGCATCGGCATCTACATCTTGAGCTTCCAAGGTAATCAAACTTGTATCAATTGGAACATTTAGTCTTACACCTATTGTGAAGTTTTCTTTTTTAAACTGCGGTCGATTATCATCAATGTCGATTATTTTTATGAGTATTTGTCTTTCAGTAGGGTCTTGTTTATTGTACGGCTTAGGTACAGTATCTGCATGTTGCGTTGAATATTTAAAACACTTTATGGTTAACAGATGCTGATCTGCTGCTTCTCTATCCAGTCTTGCGGTCGATTTTATCACGGCACTGTTATTATCTAAACGTTCTGTTACAAAAAGTCCAGCTTCATTGCCGTAAATGATAGCATAGTCGATCATTCCATTTTCACCGATATCTTCATCAATTGCCTGCACATGGCCAATTTTAGTGCCAACAGGAGTTTCTTCTTTGACACTAAATTCTAATGGTGGACTGTAAAAATTCCTTTTGAAGTGAGGTTTGTGATCATCTATATCTTGAATTTTAACTTGTAAAATTCTAGTGGCCTGCTGTGGCGGATCTCCAAGATCCTGAGCTACAAGTATCAATGTATAACTATCCTTAGTTTCTCGATCCAAAAGAGTTTTTGTAGTTATAAGTCCAGTATCTTCGTGGATTTTAAAAGCATTTGCGTCGTTATCAAAATTGCCTTCTTCCAAGAATTTAAAAGCTATCTTTCCATTAGGTAGATTCGGATCATCTGGATCAGATGCAACTACTTGGAAAACTGGACTACCTATCGTGGAATTTTCCGAAACGTAGGCGACTTCATCCAAAGTAGGTCTAATGAAAAGAGGCACTCCATCATTGCTTACAACATCGCCAATATACAATGTCAACTTGACATCAGAGAACAAAGAAGGATCTCCAGAATCTTGAGCTCGGATTCGCATGAAATAAGGCTCAGTTCTGCCTTTACCTGTCAACTCTCGGTTCGACATTATTTCTCCAGTTGTCTGATTTATTTTGAATAAACCTACAAAACAGTTATATATTATAATATGCAGAAAATGTATCATTAAAAGATTATAGATTAAAGATATGTATATTTTTGACACATACCACTAGATTCACCCTCATCAATGATTTCAAAGTTAATAATGCCTCCAGGACCTTCATCTGGGTCGGTAGCTGTAATATTTACAACACTAACACCAGTTGGTGCATTTTCCGGTATGACAGCAGTGTACGAATCTTGTGGAAAAGACGGAGCATTATCGTTCACGTCAAGGACATCGATAGTTACTAATGCTCTTGCAGTTCTTTGTTCAGCTCCACCTTCTGGCATATCGGCTGCAATAGCAAACAGACGAAGAACTGATTGCCGTTCTCTGTCTAAGGTAGTATTCGGTGCTATCTGCAAAAAACAGGAGATTGAAAAAAATAATTATGTTTAAAGGTTAATTCATGCTAACTTTTACTTTAATATACTGATTGATAAACAGGATGGATATAATTTATAATTTAACATTAAGCAACGTTTATTTGAAAGTAATAACAGTTTAAAATGATAAATTTATTGCTTATGCATATAATTTATCGTTGTAATTAATAATTTTAAAAATAAGTATAACTTACTCGAATAGTACCGTTGACTGAATCAATCTCGAATAGATTGGCATTTTCTCCCGTTAGCGAGTATCTGACTACACCGTATCCGCGCTTTATTTCTATATCAGAGTTTGCGCTGTCCATATCTGTCGCTTTCACAGATAATACTACTTTTGAAGGCTTATCCGATTCCAATACTGAAATTTTGTAATCTTTTTGATTAAATACTGGGCTATTATCATTCATGTCTTGAACATTAACAATCACATTCGCTTCTGACATTCTCCGCGTAATTTCATAATCTCTTGTTAAGGACCTAACTTTAAATTGAATCATCTAGAAGAACAAAATTAAAATGATTATTAGTAAAATAAAGGTTTAGTAGTAATTATTAAATTATTACATTAAAGCCTTAAAGGCTTAAAACGTCATAATAAAATTTCTCATACCTTATCTTCTAGAGATTCGTAATCCAGTCTTTTGCTCAGTACAACATTTCCACTTTGCACTCCCACATTCACGTAACTTTCCTCGTCATCATCTCGAACAAGCTCGAACCTCTGTATAGGATAACCCGTTTGAGGTTCTTTCGCCATAAGCATTAGTAAAGTTGTACCTAGTGGCTGTTCTTCTGGTACAGTCACTCGGATCGTTGGATTATTTGCTGACCAACCTACATTGGTGAATGTTGGATTGTCGTCGCTGTACGCTTGAACGTATACCGTTACATCTGCTCTTGCAACTTGTTTCTCCTTATCGATAGCAGCATTTAAATCTCTTGCTTCTACAGTTAGAATTATGACAGCTGCTGTTTGATAATCGAGAGGTTTATTGACAGATATGGCACCGGAAGTCTTATTCATCCGGAAAGCCGTTTTGTAATCGTAAACGCTATTTTTGAGAGCAACACCAGTCTTATCCATTGCCTTTATGGGTTCAACAATAGAGTATTCGATGTCAGCATCTGAATCGGGATCAACTGCTGTTACTTTTAAAACATTTTCCCCTACAAAGAGAAAATAATTTACATTATTCAGTAAATAATATTGATATCAACTCATTATTTCAACTTTATGACAAATACTTCACTTACCAATATTAGCTCTTTCAGAAACATAAACGAGATAAGTCGAATTCTGAAATACTGGTGGTTTGTTATTTACATCCACAATTGTAACCGTTACAGTAGTTGTGGCAGTCTCTCGTATCGGCGTGCCAGAGTCAATAGCATATACAATAACATCGTACCGATCTCCTCCAGTTTCTAAATCTAAATTAGCATCTGGGGAAACAGTTATTACACCAGAACTTGAATTTATAACGAAATTATCCTTAGCTCCTGATCTGATCTGATATTGAAGCAAATTGTCTCTGCCATCAGGATCATTTGCCATTACTCGGATGACTTCGGTACCAGGTGCAGCATTTTCCAAGATTCTAGCTCTATAGGCACTAGGTCCAGGTTGGTTTGACTTGAAGTTACCACGGAATACAGGCTTCTGATTACCCGGTACACCAACTCGGATGTAAACCTTGGCCTCGGAAAATTTTGCAGGAGAACCATAATCAGTAGCGCGAATGGTGAGCTCATAAATACCACGTTCGGTGTCGCTTGAACGTGCTAGACTAAGCATAGACACTTCTCCTGTTTCAGGGTGCACCTAAAGATAAAAAACTTTTAGAACAAAACTCTTAATTAAATTTCTTTAATCCCAAGAATGACGTCTATTTCTTACCTTAAAAACGTTATCTGTCATGCTATTATGCTGGCTGATAGAATATGTGATTTTGCCGTCACCCTGACTAGGCCCATCGGCATCCGTTGCCCTGACGAACATCTGCGGCTCAAAACTAGTCGCACCCTCCCTGACGATTCTCGAATATTCCTTTTGCTCAAAAACTGGTTCGTTATCGTTAACATCCTCCAACTCGATTAACACGTTGACCGTTGAAACTTTTCCACCACCATCCCTTGCCTCCATCGTCAGTGAATACGATTTCTGCGTTTCATAATCTAACGGTTTTGCTACGTAAACTCCACCGCTGCTGGAATCAGTTCGGAACTTCTCAGCTCCAAACCCTCTCAATCTGTAAGACAACTCTCCATAGGCACCACTATCAGCATCGGTCGCTCGCACGTCACCAAACTTCCGCCCTATCTCTGCATCCTCGGGCACTGAAAGTTTGTACACGGCCTGTGAGAATTCCGGGCTGTGATCGTTAGCGTCTGCCAGTTGTATGCGCACCGTGGAAAAGGCGACCTGCAAACAATGCACGTGAGTAAGGTAATTAACACGATGTAATTAGCTAAGGTGTAGATAGGTACGAGAGACTACACGTTTACGTAAGTTGATACGGAACTGCTTCTTCGCTTACTTTTCACGCGTTAATAAAATTATGTAATTACAGTGTGGTGTAAATGTATCGCGTAATAAAGCTGATTGTTTGTGTGCTCAAGAAGAGAAAGTTGTCAACAGATAAATAATGATTTATCCTTTAATGTTCAAATCATGTGAAAGGAATTTGGTATAACGATATTATTATTTTAAACTTATTATTTTAGAACTTTTTGCAAAAGTAATTAATATTATTAGAGCAACTTCTTGTACCTCTAAGGAAGTTAGAAGTAATCTATTTCATACAGAATACAATTACTCAAAAAAAACTGTAATTCGTTTACTAATAACTGTAAGTACTATGTAATCCAACAATAAATATTTTTACTGAATTTGAATAATTTCAAAAAATATATTTACACTGTTCCTACGTGTATTTTTATTTTTATTATTAAAAAAGTTGCCCTAATTTCTGCGATATTATAATACACATGCAAGATATTATTACTGCGCACGTACCACTTTTTCATTCACTGATGCTGTCACTTGAAACTCCAGTTCTCTATTACCAGGTATATCGTAATCCAAAACGCTTGAGTCTCGCGCTCTAATGACGATTTGAACCCGGCCTTGGCCTTCTTCGGGACTAATGGCAAAAGCCTTACTAATGCCTGGATAATTCGGTGCATCTCTCAGAGCCAACTGGTATTTTGCATTCTCACCTACGTCGTCGTCCGTTACAAGCATATTTAAACCTGTCGAAAGAAATTATGATGTTTCTTCTTAGAATGAATGAATTAGAAAATATTGTACATTTACAAAGAATAAAATTATAAAGAAGGGGTTTCAAGTTCGCGCTTAACAATATTTTTTGTATTATTGTGTCACATTGTTATATTAAGAATGTAATATGCGGTAAAAAAATGTTACTAACCCGGTAGCGGAGTATCCGTGCCAATATCCTCGGAAATCTTCAAATTAAAGAGTTCCTCGCTAAATTGCGGCACCATGTCATCCACATCCGTCACGACAATTGTTATCATTGACGAAGCCGTATCTGCAGGTATCTGATCATTTATCAGCTCAGTAGCTCTCACTTCGAATGTATAAATTCCGCCATTCTGCAAAATATTTGGATCCTCACGATCGAGTGATACGTTGGTGGTAATCAGACGACCGAGGGTCAGATCACCCTTACGCTCTACATCCAGACGGAAATAGCCCATATCCTCGTGTTCTAGATTTAGGATCAGTGGTCGTGGTTCGCCCGTGTCACCATCTCTAGCACGAACCGTTAGCACGGTTACCTCAGCCGGACTATTTTCCGGTAGCGCTGCGCTGTACGGCGCGTTTATGAACGATGGTGGTTGATCCTGATAAGTATAAAATTTATATAGTGTTTTCTTGGTTTTAAAAAACGTTAAACAAGGATATGAATAATATTAATCATAGAAAATATATATCATGACGTAATATTATTTTTAACATCGAAAGTAACGATCATTTATCAAACTGTAAGCATTAAACAAATGCGTTGATAATAAATTATTTAATGAACCGTATTAAATAAGTGTATCAAGTAATATAAAATGACGTGCTAAAATTTTTAAGTAGCTATCATAAGTACACATACAGAGCAAGTTCCGGAACAGCATTCCTGCTCAGTCAGTATTAGTCAAGTAACTGAAAAACCGCCCAGTTCCCACACAAACTGGTTGCTCCGAACCAGGAATATCTTACGGTATATATTATACATCGGACATTTACGTCATACACCAATCGATATACATTTTTATCGCTGATTTATGCACTTTTTAATTGAACTGTATACTTCACGTTTGACTCAATAAATATAAAATAAAAATAATCAAAAGATAATTAAAATTTTAATAATACAACTTTTTATGCGAATAAGTAAACTATTTCCGGAATTTTAGATCTTCAAATATGGCTATGTAACATAAAAAAAAACAATTACAACGGTTATTTACCTGAACATCCAGGACGTCAACCGCAACGGTCGCCTTTGCCTGCAACCTTTTAAGCGGATCGCTGGCTCCGTCAATAGCAACTAAATTAATGAGATACGAGTTTCTTCTTTCGTAATCGAGTGCTTCCGTTAGGGTTATTTGCACGTCGTACTTTCCTTCCGCCAGCTGGGAAAAAAGGAAACCAGTCAATTACCAACCTAGCTAATGAACGTTTTTGCGACACTCCATGCATACACAAAACGAGAAATTCACTTTTCTGAATTGTAAATAGAATTAAGTTTCCGAAGAATACAATATTTGAATACTTGTTTGTATCTTCATATTTACTTTTGTCAACAATTAATCATTGTGCAAAAATATTCTTTTCGTGTACCGTGTCAAAATGCTGCTGCTTGCAACATTTAAATTCCGCACGTAAAGAGTAATTACAGTTATTCGTGCCATTTCCTTTACCGCAAGCGCGTAATCATTGATCGACCAAAGGGTAACTTCTTCTTGCCATCGTTCCTTTTACCCAAGAATATTGCGTAAATCGTACGTAATTGCTAAAGCTCGGAGATAGTTTGCTCGAAAATTTGCCACTTCCATAAAATTATAGGCATAGATTTATTACTCCGGCTAGTTTTGTAATGAGGTTTAGAAAACTTTCTTGTGTTTATGGCACAAGTCATAATTCGATATTCTTTATTCTACTATAATATAACGATAAAATATTTTATGCATTCTTCGAACATTGTATAAATTATCTATAATTTTCGTAAAAACAACACTGTATGTAAGAGAAAATGTAAAAGCAGCATTTTGCACAGTGCAATAAGCATTTCCTTCAAAATTCCAGCATAAGAAATAAAAATTTTTCTCAATCTTATTTTTCACACTCAATTTGAAAAATTTTCAATACAAAAACAGATATATAAATAATAAAAAGAAAAAACAATATACCTTCTCAGTGGTGACAGCAAACACCCGACAAGCGTCGTCATCTCTACTAGCAGGTACACAATTCACACTAACGTCAGCGTTAATACCACCATCGCGGTCGGTAACGGTGATGGTACCTCGGGGTAGCAGCAAACCACCGACCCTAGCGCTCTCAGGTACGCGAGCTGCATACGGTCGACCATGGTACACGGGTGCGTTGTCATTCTCATCGAGGACCGCGATCTCACGACGCAGCGAGACTGTATTCGGTTCTGAACCCGCAACTCCCTCGTCTGTAAATCAAAAGATTTGAGAATTAGATTGTATTGATGATAAAAGTTGCGGTATTGTTGAATTGGTGATGGCAGGTTTTAGTGGTTATTGTAGGGATTCGTATTTGTAATAAAGATCGTGTTGGGAAAGATGTCTAGAAGGCTATATTGTGTTATACGGGAAAAGAAAGGCGTAGTAAAAGTTTTAATCTTTTTATAGCTTAGCGAATATTTTTATATCCCATAACTGTAATTGTAAAAATCTTTGTTACAATTTTTATGAAATTGAAACATGATTATTCAATAATTTTAAAAGAAAATTGAAGCTATGAAAATTTTAATGTATGTAGATTTTGTTTCTTATAGCAACGGCAATTATTATTAATAATTA
>JAYJLV010000011.1:10006697-10018795 GCA_036873485.1 Torymus texanus
CTTGAAGTTTTTCAGAAGTACTTTATCTGAGAAAATATTCAGCCGTCCCGGGACTTAATTGACACCCTGTATATGTAATACCATCGCATATAGGTAAATATACTGTTAAGGCTGGACGATGAATAGTAATATTATTTTGTGAAAGAATACTCATTCCGAGTGTTTTTTTTTTGTAAGTAAGTGACCGTGAAATATGTCTTGCCGTGATTTTGTAAATTTTGTAAGAAAATCTCGATTTTTTAGAGAATTTTTGTTAGGTAGTTATAGTTAAATATTTTATTGTTTGTTAATAAGAAATATTATGTTATGCAATATTTTATAAAAATGACCAAACTGAAGTATAAAATATATGTTTTATGTACTCACTGTATTCATATAAAGTCATGATCCATATTAATTTTACGTATAAGATTTATCTCATTTGTTGGAGTTTCTAACAAATAATTGTTGAATTTAAAAATCAAATAGTATTCGTAAAATTACTGTTTTAGGCAAATAAAGTTAGTTTATATTTTGTATTACTATTTACAATTATATTATTGTTATGAAAAAATATTGTTAACAAATATCAATGATAACAAATATATTTAGCATAATTAATAAAAATTCATTGAACAAAAAAATGGTTTATAATAACCTATAGTTTTTTATTTTTCCCGCTCTGAAATTTCCATTTTTTATATCTAGAGTTTTTCATTTTTCCCGCTCAAAAATTTCCATTTTCTTAACCAATCGAATTGGAGCAGATGTCATATAGTATATTTCAACACGTGCGTCAAAACTAATTTAGGTTAGTTTACCACGAACTGGAAATGTGAACAGAAGTGGTTATTCTATGTCGTTTGTTTTATACAATATTATTGTTAAATAATTAAGAAATTTTATATATAGTTTTACGTAAGTATTTGAATAAAAATATAATGCATAATATGATTAAATTTTTATCATAATATAACTTTAAATAGGAAATTCACGGCCACTAATAAAATTACATGTTTTCAGAATTGTAAATAATTTAAAAAATTAATCATGACCCGTTTTGCAAGAGCAAAAGGATCAAAATCGTCCAACGAACGATTGCCAAATGAGTCAACACCATGGCACGTTATGAAGCAGCAGCTAGAAGCTGCTTTGGAAAGAGAACAAAATGCAACAGATAAACCACAAGCAAAAACCAAGACTGCTAAGCAATTGCTTAATGAACAAGAAGATCGTTACTATGCTACATCTCTAGGCAATGTGGCTACTGATTGGGCAGAATTTAAGACGCCTAATAATAAAAAAAGTAATATTAAAAATGGTAAGATCGAAAAGAAATCTAAAGACCAAAATAAAAAATTAAAAAAGGATTTACAGAAGTCAGTTACAGAAGAAAGTATGAATAAAATTTCCAAGATCGAAAAAGAAAATGTTGTGGAACCTTCCAAAAGTGTACAAAATTTGAAAGAACAGAAAAATAAAATGTCTAATGACAGTGATTCAAATACAGTAAAGAAAAAGAAAAAGAAAGTAAAAGCTGAAAATATTATTGAACAACCTACTGCAGAAGTAAACAGCAGTATGAAAAAAGAGAAAAGCAAAGATACAAATAATGAAGAACATACTGTCACAGATTGTAATCAATTGAAAGATAAAAAACAGAAAAAGAAAGGAAAAAGAAAAATTGCAGAAACAGAAAGTAATCAAGGAGAACCAAATAAACAGTCTGAAAATAAACCTGAAAATAGTTCAGAGCCCAATAACAAAATGAGTAAACGTCAAAAGCGGAATCAGAAGAAACAAAATCTGAAAAATGAGAATCAAAATGAAGATGCTAAGACTGGCCCGTTTAATGCTGAAGGCAATGAGTGGAATAGTTCGGTTAATTTTGGCAGCAAAAAGAAATTTGATAACGATAGAAAGTTTGTAGATAGAGATGGTCCAAACAATTTTAGGAACAGATCAAATTTCAGTCTTGAAGAAAGAAATTTCTACCGATTTGGTAATAATGTACCTCGAAAGTTTCAAAAGAAAACTGCCAAACCTCGAGATGACAAAGAACATACAAGAAGAAAACCAGAAATGGATTCAATAAAAGTTACAATTAATGGAATGGATCTTGAAATTGTAAAGTATGATGGCTTTCCAGTGAAAAAAGAAGATGCTGAAAGATTAATTGAATTACGAAAGGAGATGGTAATGAAAGGTAATTGCAAAACTTCTAAACTAGTTTACTTTAATTTTTGTTCTATACATAAAGATTACATTTTTCTTTTAGGTATACCAAAATCTGAAATAAACGCAGCAATGAAATTAGAAAGAAGGAAATGTGAAAAAGCTTTAGCTCGCGTTAGACGTCAAGTTTGCTTCCATTGTCGAAAAGCAGGTCATAATTTATCAGATTGCCCTGAACTGGGAAAAGAAGAAGCAGGAACAGGAATTTGTTTTAAATGTGGTTCAACTGAACATACTCACTTCGAATGTAAAGTAACCAAATCTGATGATTATAGATACGCTAAATGTTTTATATGCAGAGAACAAGGACATATTGCAAAGCAATGCCCAGATAATCCAAAAGGTTTATACCCTGATGGTGGGGCCTGTAAAATATGCGGTGATGTTACGCATTTGAAAAAAGACTGTCCAGATGTCATGAAAGAAAAAGAAGAAACTGCTATAACACTTGATACAATAAAAGATACAAATTTAGAAGCATTAGATAATGAATATAACACAATAAAACCACAAACTAAACCAACTAAAAAAATAGTAAAATTTTAAATTAAATAATTTGTATAATATGTGAATAAAATTTTTTATTATATAATTTCATTATTTTATTGCTACACTAATAAAACAACACATAGCATTATAAAAGCCCAAAATTTATTAATATTTTACAAATGTTGAGGTTAAAATATTTACCCATACGCTATCTCATAAACACTATGTAATAATTGTACATACTTTTATTTAAATAAAATAAAATTGTTAAACTCTTTACTCTACAAAAAAGAACATATTAGTATTAAAATTTATAAACACTTTCATCAATATCGAAGTATAAATCACACTATCACATAAACAAATCGATAAAGCTGTTTATAAATTTTAATAGCATATATCACATTTTTATTCTAAAGAAAAATTTCATATATTTAAAAACAACGTTATCATATTTATTTTTCTACTCATAATTTAAATACATTGTACCTGATAGATAATATTCAGATATTTAAAATTTTGTGATGTAAGAAAGGACATAATAATTTTAATTATTAATATAATACATAAAACAAAATTTAAAGTAAGAAAATCAACTTGAATATATTTAATTATTTATATTTCATATTTATATCTAATTTACAATTATTCATTCCACTAAAATCTTGTACGATCTGCTAGTTTAAAGTCTGGTATTCTATAGATTTTACAAAGAGTGTTTGCATTTATTTATAAATAAGCTTAAAAATGAGAGCGCACATTCTTTGCAATATTTTTGATGCAATAAACGAAGAAGCTAATTATTATATGTACGAGTCTACATGGCATAACTGTTTTAAAATATACATTTTCATTTTCAAATGACATAATAAAGTTTTACTATGTTTGATTAGATAAATACAAAAATTAGAATTTGTATCAATTTTTAACTATATTTTCATGTGTAGATTATAAATGCACAAATAGCATAATTTTATTTCTTAATAACTATTTTTAGTCAGATTGTACAAAAATTTGTACCATCAAATTAATTCATAATTTTGAACCTATATCGTTCAACTGTTTCAGTATATAGTAATTATTTTTTCTTTCTTCAATTTCCTTATTTTACTATATAATACAATTTTTTTTAATTTAGACTACTGAACTGTCCAAATTTGTATGTATCTAAGATAATTAGAATACACTTATAGTGTACATATTTTTTTATCTTCATCTTTATAACCTTCTTAATTTTATAAACCACAATTATACAAACACTTAACTTATAGAGACAAGTGTTATTTGCATTTATTAGAAATTGATCAACTTCATGAAATAGATTTTTACTAAAAGTTTTTTTCTCTCATGTACAATTCATGAATTCTGCACACTTGCTCACAAAGTCAAAGATATTTATAAGTGCATATCTAAAGCATAACATTTCTTTATAACTTTGTTTTATACACAATTTTTTTTTAGTTTAAGTCAGATTATTTATCTGCTTCTATAGATTCAATAGAATCTATTCAGTGTATCATCTATATTAAATAATAAAAATTAATTTATTTTAAAAATAAATGAAAACTATATTTCACATAAATTCAATCAAGAAGTTATAAGTTACGTATTATTACTACACTGAATCTGTTTAAAAATTTCTTAAAATGTGATTTAGTTTAATAAAAGACATTATATTATGCCTTTTCAGAATTAAAAAATGATAGCATATATTTTACTATACAACTTAAAAATTTATAAATAGAACTAGCAGTATTGAAATATATATCTTATTAACAAATAAGCCATTATTATGACTTCATGTACAATATTAAAGATCACCAATTTCAACTTCTAAATGTTCAGTTGATTGATTCAATGTACCATCTTTGGTATTTATTACAAAACATAATAAATCTATTAATTGCTTTATGTTACTCAAGTTTTAAATAGAATAACTTTTTAATCTTATAATTGGCTATGATAAACATTGCAATGAATAAACATTGTTATGTTTTCTAAAATTTCCCTGCTAAGTAGCTTCTGCTTTGTGTGCAGACTCAATAATCTCTTTTAAACATCGTCCAAATTCTTCAATGATTAATTTTTGTGATGTTTCATCATCATACATATTACGCTCAGCTTCTTCAGCTTGAGCCATTAGACATTGACATGTCATTTCCACAACTTTATCAGTTAAAAAGTTGAATGGTTGCCTAAAAAAAGAAGTCGACATATTAATAACATCTATTGTGAACAATAATTGTTACAATAATTGTTCGAGTATTGTAAAAATAAAAACCTTGCGCCAGTATTTGATGCAGCAGGAGGTCTAAAGGTTGCATCTGATATTTGTTGCATTTTCGTTTTGTTCATAGATAACTGTGCAGTTCTAACTTCAACAGCTTCAGCTAAATCTCTTAGTGATTTTTTGTGTATCGTAGGTTCTTCTACATTTCGACAACCAATGCATTTACAATTTTCTGAACATGGTATTTTTGCCTACAAAAATTTAGTTTGTGATTAATTTTTTTGTTATCAAACATAATAGAATAAAATTTCCAAAATATTAACTAATTATATTTTAACTAACAAAGTAGTCAGTATAAAAATTATAAAAAAGAAAAAAAGAAAGAATTTAAAAACTTATTAATTAATTTGAGAATAAGTAAACATTCTATAATCAGTTAATTTGATATCCAGTTTATAAATAAATTATTATTTGAATTCTTTTAAAATTTGTTAAAATTCTTACCTCGTAGCATTCACAATAGTTTTTCAAACAACCGCTGCGTTTACAATTACAACCTTTGTTATGCCTCCTAATATCTTCACCTGTCTCCCGACCTTTACCAATTTTCGGACGAAAAGCGTTGGGATTGCGTTCTAAACAAGATTTGATTGCTCTTTGTCGTTCCTCTTCATTTCCAAGGTTATTGGAACAGTTGTTGCAGTTGCACATGTGACAAAACTCTCCATTGGCAAAGCAGTCGCAGTATCTACATGCATACATTTTTAGAAGTTATAGATATTTCTTAAAATTATTACTTTAAAAAAACCAACGTTTTCAATGGGATACAGCGAATTATATAGTAATATGATTCTTAAGAATATAATACTCTGATTCTTTACACCATCATAATGGAAGACTTGCAGACTGTCAATTTTTATTTAGTAGAATAATAACAAATGAGTATCACATTCATATGTTTAAGTGTAATATTCTACTATAAATCGTTATTTTTACAAAAATTGTTTAAATGAAGACTTTATTTCTTATTTTATGAATAAAAAATCTTTACTTACAATTTTAAACACTGAGATTTTGTGCAATTGCATGGTTTCCGAGGTCTTATACCATTAGCCTCAGTATTGTTAAATGACCGTGATGTTTTTGACTCTGATAAGGAACCACTTGATGAATTTCCTACAGAGCTTTGTGAACTTTGAGAACTATTTAATAAAGTTGGTGTAGATTGTTGAGATTTATTTTTAGCTTCATCTGTCTGCTATAAATATTAATTTTATAAAAAATAATGCAAAAAAGAATTAAATAAATCAATAATTTGTCAAGAACACTTACTTGTTGCAGATATTGTGCTGGAAGAACCACTATATTTCCAACACCAGAATTAGTTGATATTACAGCTTGGCCAGACGTTAATTGACTTAAAGCCGAAGCAGGTATAGTCACTGTATTACCTTTTTGTTGCCCCCCAACTGGTCCAGAAGCTGGTATGATCAATCGTTGACCACCACTTGATACTGATGATTTTGGTGCAACAGTTCTTAATGTTTGATTACCAGTATTTAATGGTACAACCTACATTATAAATAACTATTATACTAAAAAGTTACATTTAAATTGAATTGTCTTTAACATTTAACAAACCTTAACAATCTGTTGCTGTCCACCTATTTTTTGAGTGACTCCTACGGTTTGTAGAGTAGCTTGTGTTTTTGTTTTTCCAACTGTCACAACATTGCTTGTTCCTGAAGATGGTGTACTTACAAGTCTAACATATTGCAGCTATTGAAAAAAAAAAAAAAAAAAAAACAATGTCTTTAGAATATTTTTATTAAGAAGATAAATTATCTTGACATCTATTTTAACATACCTGACGACCAGGTACTTGTATTTGATGCACTTGATTGGAAGCAATAGTTTGATTTGCTGGTATCCTTATAATAGGATTAGTATTATGAACAGATCCTGGTTTTAATGAACTCTAAAAAAATAAATATCATTTCGAATTTTTTGATATAAATATTTTAATTAAATTTATATTAAAAATAAAAAGTTTTATTAATTTTTAACAATTCATTTATCTAGATATTCATACAATAAAAAATATAAAACAATAATGTGAATTTCCCTTTTGCAAGAATCTTATTCTCAATATAATAATGTTTTAAATTATTTCTAACCTGTCTTATGATAACTTTTTGAGCATTTTGATGCATAACTTTATTTGTCGAAGCATTTTGAGAATTAATTGATTTTGATTGATTTGATGTTGCTGGGGCAGGTAATATTTTTGTCGGTGATTTGACAGCACCACTTGGAACTATTGTTAGTTTCGCAGGTTGTGCTGATGTTGATTGCACCAATTTATTAACAATTATACCCTAAAATCATGTCCCAGTTTGTAATTACATTTTTTAAGGCTGTGTTTTTTTTTATAAATAAATCAACTCACTGTTTGTTTTTGGGTTGATGATGGTAAAATATGAGGTACTTTACTAGTTGGAAGAAGACCCATTTGTTGAGCTTGGGCAAAAGTTATTGTCTTAGGGGGGCTACCCATATTCAAATTTGATGAATTAGTACTTAAAAATTTGATAGTTTGTCCTTGTTGTCCATCAGCTGGTGATGACGCAATTAATACTTGTTGTCCACTTTGTGGTTGACTGTTCGTAAGTATCATTTTTGTATATACCTAAATATAAGCGTGAAAGAATATATTTTACAAATTGAGGGCAAGTCTTCAATTAAATTATTAATAAAATTTTCTTACATTTCTATTTTGCTGCATACTTTGAACACCTCGTTTCCCACTAGTAGATTGAACTGTTTTTACACTTTGTACATTACCCATTGTGATATTACCAGATGTTTTTGTTGCAATAGATTGTTTGCCACTCTGCGTTGATCTAATTTGTACAATATTACCATCAGGTGATTTACCGGCTATTAAAGTTTGAGCTATTGATTGTAATTGATTTGGTGATGCTGTAGCTGGGTGGGAAATCTTTAAAATTTGACTTGCACCACCCCCTGTAGCTGGAGATACAATCATTATAGATTGACTTTGTGATGTTTGATTTATATTTGGTTTTATCTGTAAAAAAAAATATTTAATTTACTTATAAATAAATAAGTCAAATTTACGATTATTATAGTATCATTACAACTAAAATCATGGCAGTTTTAAAATGGGAAAACTTAATA
This sequence comes from Torymus texanus, assembly GCA_036873485.1. Lineage (NCBI taxonomy): Eukaryota > Metazoa > Arthropoda > Insecta > Hymenoptera > Torymidae > Torymus > Torymus texanus. The sequence continues at coordinate 10,014,832 of JAYJLV010000011.1, forward strand.
AAATTTAGCAATAGTAATTTTATATCTATTTATCACACAAATACATACTTGAACTGAACTTGAAGAAGGCACCCTCTGTAACGTTGGTTTTGTTTGCAAAATTAAATTCTGAGTATTCTGATTAGCAGTAGTATATATTATTTGCTCAGTCTGCATTTCTTGTGGAACCTCAGTCATTTCTACGTCAGGTATTATGGTCTCACTATCACCACTTTCCACAATCACAGTATGACCTGAGCTTGTAGTCATAACTTCTTCTGCATTCATGCATTCTAGTTCAGCTTCAATATTTGCAATTGTTTCATAATCACTTGAACCATATTGTTCATTATTATGAGATAATCCTAAAGAACTCAATTCTGCATCGGTCAGCGACTGTGTAGTGAGAGCCACTGGCTCCACAAGAGTTCGACTACCTTGACTTTTATTTAGAGACATTGTGAATTTAGATGCTCAACAATCTTCTGAAAGAACAAAAAATTATCAATGCCTTTTCTACATTATTAATTAGAAACACTTAATATAAATTAAAAATAATTGACATGATAATCACTTTTTGAACCCTAATTAGAATTTGTACCTTATAACTTCAGACAGCAAAATCTCAATTTCACACTATCCTTTCTTTCAAGAAAACACTTTCGTGTAAAAAACATCATCCAAAATTTGAAAACTAAAGCACATTTTGTTATCACGAAAATACACACTGTTCTCTCAAATTTAAAAATTCAAAAATTCAAACGTAAGTCAAGTCACGTTATGGAACATTGATGTGAACGAATCACGATCGTGCACTTACATTGACTCAAAAATATGCAAAAACTAAACGTACGAGTCGCACTTACGAACAGCAATTCGAAAAAATTTCAAATAAAAATACCAAAATATTCGAAGGGTATTGAAAGCCGAAGGAACATTAGCGCCATTACTGCTCTGAACGCGCCATTTTCCACGAAGCAAACTTGAATTCCAGTCTCGAATGCAATGACTCACGGCCGCGGTAAAAGCAAAATAATTGTCAAGAGGCTGCCATAAAAACGAAATCGAGCGTATTTTCACGACTGAACCTGAATCGACGCGAACGAATTAGTCAGAATGCACCTAATAATCTAACTTAACCTAAAATTCGAAAGTTCGTATCGAAGTAAAAGTGAAGTACAGCGAAAGCGAAAGAGAGGGAGCTCTGGACATATAGACAAAGATGGAGCGCAAAGCGGAGCCAGAGTTAGAGTTGGGTGGGGGCGTCCAAGAGAACTCGAAATAGTGTATTGTCGCGCTTATTTTTCTCTCGATTCTCGAATTTCTCTACAAGTAACACCGTTCTCAGCTCAACATTCGAAATTTCCATGTATCCCAGTACCCAATAACGATTTTTCCCGTCACTCACCTGTCAGCGATTCTCCAGTGACCATGGAAATTGTTCAAAATCACGCGCCCACCATTGGCCTCCCAAGGTGCACTGCACGCACACAGATCTATCCCTCTATATTTACAAACTGTCCACGCAGGCGCGCCAACGCGCGCCCAAAAGCCGCGCCAACGAACAACGCGGGACCACGCGTCTAGCTCTTCTTCGGGGCTGGAAAAATCCAGCTAAAGTGTCAGACGAAGGCCAGGCTTAGCTTACCGCTGTGCCGTGGTTTTTCGCGCACTTTGCGATTTTCGATTTCGCCATGTTTTCTGCGCGAGCAGCTCGTCCGCGCTAGTAGCGCCACCAAATAAGCGCGCGGGCGCGCGCGTTCCCAAACACGCCACGAACGAGGCGTCCTGATCCTACCTATGTGTGTGTTGTTCCCCTTCTCTATCTACCTCGGAGCTCGCTCTCTGCTCCGAAAATCACTGCTGTATGCGCTGGCGATGATTTTTCACCCGATCTTTTTTTTCCCCCGCACACGCAAGGCGCTCCAACTGGGATTTCGTTGTTTTTGCTTCGAAATGAAAGTTTCGGAACGGCAAGTGTTAGAGGAGGAAACTCACGATTTACGGAGTAGATGGCAAGTTGATTAGGAGTTTTTGCGCGAGCTAAGATTCGTAAATATGCGCGAGACCGTGAAAGACGCTCTGACAGAGCCGTACATTCGAAAAGCGTTCGCCCGCACTCATACACGACTACACGCTGTGTATATATATGATGCAGCTGATGAATGTGTGGCGTGGCTGGCTGCGCGAATGCGCGATGCACTTTCGGCGCACCGCGGTGTTGCCAGATTTCACGTCGAAAAATATACGAATTTTCAATCGAACATACGCATCATCACGGATTCGTGTGTTCGAAGTTCTAGAGCTGTATATACTTATATATGTGATATGTGTTTTCTGCTCCGCTTTTGATTTGTTGTTCCACGCGCGGACGCGCCTATATACCTTGAATGAACTTCGATGATTACGTATATGCCAGAGACTTATAAAATATGAATTACTTGAGCTCGACATGAATGGCATTAATGCTAATAATCTGACTAAATCAGTTTACGTGGGAATGAATGTAACTGAAAATTTTTATGATTTTTATCCGAGGTTATGTAAAAAAGGAGAAATTGAAGTTGATTTCGAGCGCCTTGTTTTGTAACGCAATTATCGTCGAAGATGTATTAAAAGGTCGATAAAATTTATCGCAATTGATTGTAGAATGCATAAAAGTAAAAGCGGCAAAAGAATGTATTTTTTAGGCACTGATAAAATCTCGGATAAAATCATCGTTAAATTAAAAAAAAAGTAATTAATTGTTTTATTTTTTGTTACTAATTCCTATAAAATAATAATAACTTTCGCAGTAAAGAAATAATTGCAGATAATAGATGTTTTAACACACATTTGTTAGCCATATTCGTATCTCTCAATACTATATTGAATAGTAAAACGCAAATTTACGATTTTATGTACAATGTAATAAACATTAAATAGTATTTAAAGTTTGAAATGGTTAAATTTAAGCCTGTTAGGAAGAAATTGTTAAAGGAAATCTAAAATTTTTCTGTTTTCTAGATTATAACCTTTAAACACTGCTAATTTGTACTAATTCTGTGTTAGGTTGTTAGATATAAATAGATCGCTTTGTAATAAGATATAAAGTGTTTTGAAGTTAATACTTAAAAAGCATATTTAACTTATATCGATCTTTTCGTTTATAATAAGTACATTATTATCTGAAGATAACGTTTTATTCAATTTTTCAAATATTTGAAATGAAAAGCGTCGAAATAGCATCAATATAATGTAAACGACGATTTTCTGCCTCCAATCTCCATATCCTTCACTTCACAGAGAAAGTTAAGGTTATATAGCTTCTAATGCAAGTATAATTGTTGTGTATGACACGATCTATATACATTAACATGTCTTAAAACCAGACTTTGCGAATTTGCAAGGGCTCCCCGCAACCGACCGTCGCGCGATCCAATCGGGCTACAAGCTCCTTTTGTAGAACACACAACGCGATCGCGCACAATGCAACGTATAAAATGATATAGGCGCGTGGATTTGAAACTCTTGCACGAAAGTCTATTGAAGTTAGAAAATTGACACTCAAGGCCCAAGAAACTATAATAGGGTAACAGATCAGCATTAGATGTAAGTGATCTCTGAGAAAATGCCTTAGAGCGCGTCCACATACTCGGAACATTGTTCTGAACACGGCCTCCATCTTGGAAGCCAAAAAAAAATCGTTATCCGACATCTAATACTATCTTTACCCATGGCACAAGTGGAACAAACCTATTGTTGTGCGCGCGCATATATATATTCTTCATAATGAATGTTTTATTGAGTGATGCACTTAAAAATTTACTAAGTACTTTCATTCATAAAAATTGTTTGCTATATTATAATAATTAAAAAACCTTTACGTAAACTCGGAAGTAAAGTTTAGCTCCAAAATGTTTGTGTGATATAGGTCTGTTCCACTTGTGCCATGGATAAAGATTGTCCTAGATGTCGGACATCGATTTTTTTTGGCTTCCAAGAT
>JAYJLV010000011.1:10018895-10039333 GCA_036873485.1 Torymus texanus
CTGGTAACATTTCTATTTGAAGCTACTAATTGAAGCTAATTCATTATCTTTCTACCTATGTTTCTTATGCGGAATGACTGTTGCAAATACACATGTTAAACACTGTAAACTTTTTTTTTTATTTGTTTTTATTGGGACGTTTCAACTGGGTAGCTTGTCCATGTTATCGCAGTTATTTGTCTTCGAAGCGCGACGCCCGCTTCTTGATCGTCCGTCAGGCCTTAATAGGTCTCTTCTACATTGGAGAATAAATCTTGCTTCCAAACTAGTTTATTTGTTAAAATTACTTACCACCAGTCGCACAACTATACCTAATTTACACATGTGCAACCAACATGATCAGAATTCCCAAAAATACAAAAAATTTGTATAGGGTCAGTTAAACTCAGGGGTGGAGAATTGAAAATTGACATACCTGAATTCCAGATATTTTAATGAATCCTATATAAAAAAAGAGATGGACTTGAGATTATCACCTCTAATGATTGTTATTGGTCGATTTAAAATAAACATGTAAAATTCGATTGGCCCACCATATAGGGCGCGCGCAGCGCGCATAGACACTGCTAAAGAGCCACGGTGGCTCAGCGGTAGCGCGTCGGACTCGTAACCTAAAGGTCTCGGGTTCGATTCCCGCTCCCGTGAAAAAGCCGGCACCACTGAAACTCGAATTTTTCATGTGCTTACTTACACCGTGGTCTCGGTGGTTCGGAACCCACTTGAAACTGTAGGTCCAGTAGTTGGGGCGGTAGCGTCCTCCAACTATCTATAGGCTTTCGCTAACAAACAAAATTAACTCCCTTGGAGTATAAACACGTTCATGATATATGGCATATCGGCGACTCAGTTGAGTACCACGGCCACTAAAATACTACTACTACTACTACCCATAGGGTACTCAACGGGGATCAGGGGAAATGCTACACTGAGAAGTAGGAAGCACAGCTGCCAGCATCACCTTGTACTAGTAGTGACGCTCTCAAAAGGCGTACTGGCTGTACCTTTTCGGCACAGCTACGACCATCAGCTCAGCAAAATATATTGAATTTGAGGTTATGTTTTTATTGAGGGCGCTGCTATCAGACTCGAAGGCGCGTTGGCCAGACGAAAAGGTACAGCCACTACACCTTTTCGTGACTACACGTGTATACGTTTTGCGCACTAGCTAGATTCGGAGTCTAGTAGCTGTGCTTTTCACTTCTCAGTGTAGTCTATACTATAGACGGAGCGCGAGGGCCTCAACTCTCAGAAGTAGAGCCACGGTGGCTCAGCGGTAGCGCGTCGAACTCGTACCATAGGTCTCGGGTTCGATTCCCGCTCCCGTAAAAAAGCCGGCACCACTGAAACACGAATTTTTCATGGGTTTACTTTCACCGTGGTCTCGGTGGTTCGGAACCCACTTGAAACTGTAGGTCCTGGGAAGGTAACAGGCCACAACCTACGGAAAATGAAGATGAACTATTGTCATTATCCAGTCTTCTACGTTCTACTGAGACAGCGTCTATATAATGGAACAGAATCACGGAGCAAAACTTTCAAAGTTAAAAGAGATTAGTTAGTACTCTATGTACGTCTGTTGTATATCTGATGTGTATACGTTACTTAGTCAGAAATTCGAAATATACATATATAACAATACAATTTTAAGAAGTTTTCTCTTACATTTGTTTTCCTAGAGCAAGTTTTATAACCTCGCGCCATTTCGTTGTAACATACTATAGGCGCCTGCGTCTGCGTCCAACGAAATTATAGATATATAGAGCTCTCTTTCGCACTCTGAAAAGTGAAAAATACAGCTTCGGTGCTGCCAATCCAAGAGAAACGAAAAACGCACGCACGTTCGCGCGGTCGGTGATATTGGCAACGCGAACGCCGCGACAATTCGCCGAATAATATATACCCTATCCTAACCATAAGCAGCACGCACTTCGTCGACGACGGACAGACACGACACGAGAGAGTTAGGCCAGTGCGCGCGGCTCACTCTCCCTGGCTGCGGTAAGTGTAGCTGGTGGTCGCGGGCGAATTTTTTTCCACGGGGGAGAGAAAGATGGTCGGTACCATGGCCGCGGCGATGCGCCAACAGCTCGCTAATCTCGCCCACTCCGGCGGCTCGCACAAGGATCAGGCGGAAAAGTAAGTAACTCGAAGACGATGATGCCGCGAAATTGTGGAGATAGTTCTGTCTGTGAATAAGAGTTATTGACGAATCGTGTTTTGCAGGTACAGATCGCTCCTGGACGCGATCCTCACAACGTCCGGTGACGAGCTCGCCGAAACTTTAAAAGTTTTCATCGAAGCAAGTACGTGGATTTAAATGCTGGTTTGCTTGAACGATGGTTTTTGCAAGTTAAAGTTGAGATTTGTAATTGAATTTTTTGTTGTAGTTGTTAACGAGAACGTCAGTTTAGTTATATCGAGGCAAGTGTTGACAGACGTCAGTAATCGGTTGCAGCTACTGCCAGATGAAATTTCAAAAGCAGTTTCTCACTACACATTAGATAAGGTAACTTTTTTTTAACTCTGTAAATGCAAAGTCATTGTTTTATATAGTAAGCTAAATGTGATGTTTTTTAATCTCTGTTAAGGTACAACCTAGGGTAATATCGTTTGAAGAACAAGTTGCGAGCATTAGGCAGCACCTGGCCGACATTTATGAAAGGAATCAAAATTGGCGAGAAGCTGCTAATGTTCTTGTCGGCATACCTCTGGAAACAGGGCAGAAGTAAGTTTTTTAAATTTCTACCAAATTTTTAAATTATTAAATTAATAAATTACTTATTTGTATTCATGCAGGCAATACACAGTTGACTACAAACTTGATACGTATCTTAAAATCGCAAGACTTTACTTGGAAGATGACGATCCCATTCAAGCCGAAGCCTTTATTAACAGAGCCTCACTTCTGCAGGTATTTTATTGAAAAATAATTATTTTCTAAGCATTTGACTAAATTATTATTACAACAAATGTCTAAACTTTTTAGGCAGAATCAAAGAATGAACAGTTACAGATTTATTACAAAGTTTGCTATGCAAGGGTATTAGATTATAGAAGAAAGTTTATTGAGGCAGCTCAGAGATATAATGAATTATCATACAGATCAATAATCCACGAGGATGAACGTATGACAGCTCTTAGAAATGCTCTTATGTGTACAGTACTTGCTTCTGCTGGACAACAAAGAAGTCGTATGTTGGCCACATTATTCAAGGATGAACGGTGTCAACAACTTCCTGCCTACTCAATTTTAGAAAAAATGTATTTAGACCGTATCATAAGACGTTCTGAACTTGAAGAGTTTGAAGCTCTTCTACAGCCCCATCAGAAAGCAAGTACAACTGATGGACTTGGTTCTACAATACTTGATCGAGCTGTTATCGAACATAATTTATTATCTGCTAGCAAATTATACAATAATATAACTTTTGAGGAGTTAGGATCGCTGTTGGAAATTCCAGCAGTCAAAGCTGAAAAGATTGCGAGTCAAATGATAACCGAAGGAAGGATGAATGGTTACATTGATCAGATTGATTCGATTGTGCATTTTGAAAGTAAGTTTTTTTTCCTTAATCAACTAAATAATTGATTTATGTGCAATTGACTACTGCTGTTTTTGTGAGGAGGATGCTTACGAGTCCCCCCCAGAATACATATAAAATTGATAAGAGCATTACAATCCATGGAAACTTAAGTATCTCTATACAAAATTTACCTTTTCATAAAAAAAAAAAAAATTTATTTTTACAATTTTTACCACTGAAGATTGCATATGTTATTTTTACTTCCCTTCATTTTTTAGAATTGATTTTTTTAAATTTTATTGTTTGACAAGCTCTTCAGGAGAGCATTGGTTTTGTATGTCCACCGGTGTTCCTCTATTTATTACATATATCCATGGAAGCCTCCTTTAACGTTTTAATGTATTTATTATGTATCTAACAAAACTTATTTTTTATTTTATTTAGCACGTGAAAGTTTACCAACTTGGGATAAGCAAATCCAGTCTCTCTGTTATCAAGTCAACCAAATAATTGAAAAAATTGCTCAAACTGAACCAGAATGGATTGCAAAAGCCATGGATGATCAGATGGTTCATTAAGTTTTTTAAATAAATTTTTAAGTAATATTAAGATTTATAATTGTTCGCCTACAAGTCTAAATTTAAGATTAAGATCCAAGTGTAGTACATACCATCAGTGCCACTAATTTAAAAAAAATGTTTGTATTGTGAAATATAAAGCTCAACAGAGAAGGAACACTTGGAATAAGGAAGACCAGTTTCTTTTGTAAATAAATCACTACTTGAAAAATCTCAATAATTGTGATTTACTTTATTGACACAATGTCGAAGAAACCAAGTTCATCAATCATTTCATAAAAGTGCAATTCATATATAAATACAGAGAATACTATAAAAATTAATGACCTACAATAAGAAATTTACATAAAAAAATTAAAAGATGAGTAAAGCAAAACATATTTTAGATTTTTCGATTTAACTTTCTTTATTATTGTTCTCTATGGATAGTTCCATACCATTTTATACTAGTTATCAACATCGTATTGATACTAAACTTTAATTTAAAGATGAAGCTGATCTCACAAAATTTAACAATCTTGATGCTTTTTACAGCCACATAAGTATTACAGAACCTTTTTAAATCTTGTCTCGATAAAATTTTATTTGCGTCACGTCTTTCGCTGTATGTTTTACAATCTTAATCCTGCGGGCTGTGTAAACAAATGACAAAACTGTCCCGTAAACAATATGCATTAAAGTTCAAGTGACCCTCATGAGGGCAAGTCTACCTACATTACATTACAGGCAATAACCGGTCTGAAGCATGTAACCGTGACATGGTCATTATGACGCAAGTGTAATGAAGTATTTTTTCAAAGGGGCAGGATTCACTTTGATTTTGAAATTTAAGCCTCCAACTCCAGTGCAAAACCAACCTTGTGGCCACCAGATCCAAAGTTCTTACCATCAATGTTGGCAGAAAGACTAAGAGTAACTCCTGTAAAAAAAAAAGATAAGGATTTTAATTTTAAATCGGTAATTATTATTTAAATAAATAAAAGGGATCATTATAAACAAATTTTATTTTTAAGTTAAGGAATGTTAAATATTTGAATATTAATATTTGTGCCCTAATATAGTGCTGAACCCGAACTTTAAAATAAATTAAAAGCAAATATTTTCCTTTACATGACTAATAATGTTAGCAAAAAAAAAAAAACTATACAAATATTATTGAAATAGAACAATATTTGACATTTATTCATTGCAATTTTCTTAAAGACAACAAGATTCAAAAGCACGTAAGAAAATCCTGTCTACAAGTATTGTAAGTGAGTTGAAGTCCACCCTAGGTTAAAGTTAAATATAGATCAGCACGTGACAGACTATAAATAACAAACTATAGACTGTTTGCTTACAACACTAGTAAGATTTAATATTCCTTTAAGTTTTAGACGATTTGCGAAGGCTTTTACGTCGATGTTAATTTATGCATAACATAAATTTGTGAAGCCCAATTTTTTCGTAAAAAATTCATATCTATATTATCGTTTAATATATTTTATACTAACCACTGTGCAATTTCTGCTGGTATCCCAAACCAATTTGGAGTTGAGAGTTAATCTTGGCCCTCACGCTAACATCACTATCCAAATCGTATTTGGTACCAAGACCAAATTGTGTTACATTGTTGCTTGAGTTCCAGGCAAGGTTAATGGCACCCTCCAAACCTGGCTTAATCTTGTGGTGGATAGATCCTCCGAATTCACGGCCGTTATTACTAAGAAATTTATCATATTAAAATCTCTTATAAAATAATAAAAGTTCTTTAAATTTTATAATTCTTTTCTTTAACAAAAGCAAAATCGAATCTAAATAAATTAGTTAAAAAAAAATTTAATATTTCTATACTTACACAGATGTGTGTAGATTGAAATCAGAGGCAGTAAAGCCAAGTGCAAAATTATTCTTAGTAACTTTGCTGGTCTGAGAATCAAAGCCAGCTTGATAACCAGCTAACCAACCTGTAAAATAAAAACCAACATATTAAATCTAATATTCATAGTTTATCAGATTGATTAAAATTTTATTGTATATAATCTACTAACCCTGGTATCCTACTACTGCAGTAGCATTAATTAGGGGACCAGCTAAGAGACTGAGGTCAAAGTCTGCAGTAACAGCAACATTCTCATGTTTGTATGTGCTCTTCAGTTTACCAGTTTTGTTTCTGCATTGCAAATAAAATAAATTTAGTTATATTTAAGCTAGTGGAAAAATAAATTATAATCTTATTAATTACATAAGAATGCAAGCTAAATAACTTTAATAAGAATGAGATTCTTAAAATATCACTTGAAAATATATTAATAAAAAAAGAAATAATAAATAAATATAGGTGATGAAAAAACTTTCTTCAAAGATGTAAAATATTTCCACTCACCCAGTCTGAGGAGAGAAAGTGGAACTGTAACCGATAGTGAGTCCTTGGAGTGGTTTATCAGCAAGAGTAATATCTGCACCAAGGGTATTGTCTGTATTCCATTTTTCAACAAAGGTCAGACCATACTCTTTGACCTTGTACTTGCTCTCAAGAGTACCAAAGACCTTTCCAGTATCCTGGTTGGAGACTCCACCGGAGGAGAACTCTACGCCAGAGTTTGTTTTGGTTTTAACATCGAGCTTCAGGAGACCAAAATGGTATCCTTTGCCAAAGACATCACGGGCATTCTTGCCAAGATCTCCATACGTTGGGGGAGACATTTTCTATCTAAAAACAAACATGATAAGCTAATGAGCCAGGTTGCTGTCGCTTATATGTAATTGAAAGAAGGTAGAGATAAGAGACTTGTTAAGTGATTGCAAATCGTCAACCTTCACTCTAACAACTACAGCTATCTTTAATCACAAAATATATACCAGACCACCTATCTATCTTACAATGAATATGCCCACCATCAAAAGAAAAACCCTCAATTTTTTTTTCCAAGCCTAATCAGAGCCGACCGTCATCCAGTAAAATCAATCATCATGACAGAAAAGTCTCGGCAACTCGGGCGGTTTTCGCGCACGTCGCACCATTTTGCACCGAGCAATCGAACCCTGCACACGCAACATCATGCCGCAACTACTTAATCGCTTCTTTCCCCCCTTATTATTACCATGCGAGATGCTATAGTCCCCTGCACGCACTTCTCTCGCGCGACAAAATCAACAATAAAGGATTAGGTCATGAGGGAGGCTTGCTTCATATACGGACATCACATGCACGAGGCCGATTGACCCGATTATTTCGTGGTAACCTTCGCGGGCCGTTTAACAGTCTCGGCTTTAAAAGAATCGATCGCTCGTGCGCGCGCGCCCATTCCGTCCCTCTCTCTTTTTCCTCGCCCACTCAAGAGATCTAACCTTCAACTTCTATACCTACCCTCACTGCGACTACTCTGAAATCTCTCCTGAAGCTATACAGAAGTTATGGCTAATCCCTTATCTCGATGCACGTTATATACCTTCAAGTGCGCGTGTACTATACGGAGTCAGTCCAATATACGTTATACGTATATATATATACATGTATCGGCGAACAACAGCCCAGACGGAATATAGGTATTGACCTGCCGCCCCGCGAGCGCGCAAAGAGAGCAGCGCGCGAGGTATTACATAAGCCGTAAATTATCAATTCGCGGGCGGACGTAGGTACGGGTTGAGCAAGTGAGAGAGACACACAGCACCTAACCTTAGTACTTATGGCCTCCAGGAGTTCGCACGCGCACAAAATCGATCGCCGCGTGGGACCGCGACACGAGACGTAAGCATATACCGCGGGTAATTATATTCGGGGCGCTCGCTGTGCGTCTAGGGCGAGTATATTAATGATCGCGTGAGGATCATGGCCATCGCAGAGAGCACGGCAGACGACATTTTACCGCGTGCCGGCATACGTAGCAGTTTAACGCGGCACACGTACATCTCTCTATCTCTCTCTCTCAACGGTTCTCTTTCTCTCTCGCGCGCGCGCACCGTTATAACCAGCCGCCTCGTGTGTGCTGCAGATGCTTCCCTTTATCTCATTATATTTCCCCGAATCGGTGAACGACTGGCATAACTTCCCTTACTTTTCCACGCCCTTTGTTCTTTCGCAAAATGGATGTATTTCTTCTCTTTCGATTGAAATGTAGATTATATATACTCACTTGGGTTGTAATTTGCGACGAAAAGACAGACAATGAAACCTGCGGCGCGAAGAGCCGTGTGGAGAGGAAATTCGCACTGCTGCTGCTCCTCCGTGGAACTGGTAATATGCGTGCGCGCGCGCTCGCTCGCTTCTCGCTCTCTCGTCGTCGGTCGTCTCGACTCGACACACGATATACCGGAGTATGTGTGTCTTGTCTGTGTATACGTATATGTAATATGTATATAAGTGTGTAGAAGGCGGTGATCAAGTGCGCCTGCGCGTGCCGCGCGCGTATCACGATATTCGCCCTATGCCTGCCGCTGCTTTGGCTCCGGTTTGGTCGCAGCAGCGCTGCGGTGCAGCGGTGCTGGCTGATGATGATGCTGGTGCACGAAAAACGAGCCAAAGGTATAGTAGTATATAGGCTTCTCTTCCTGGATCGTGGCTAAGTCTGCATGGCTGTGTTCCGCACGCGCGCGCGCGCGTATATAAAGTACTTGGGTGAAAGAGAGAGATGGAGTAATGCTAGGAGAGTAGAGATAGAAATGTGTATGTACGTGTATATATATATGAGGGAGAGAACAGGGTATAGAGAAGAATGGGTAGATGCGGAATATATGTTGCGCATGGATTATGAAATCGTTGAGAGAGTTTGGGTGATGTTCTTTGTATATTTTTGAAGGACGATCGAGTATTTTTAGGTGATAATGAAAACTGAGCATTAAAGTATACCTAATTATCCATAAATGCAATGGTAATTACCTATAGTTACGAAATCTATTTAAATTTTTTGTTCATAATATATACGTTTTTAAAAATAAAAATTTTTTAACGTTATAATTTGTATTAATTTCTCTATATACTTTAATAATTACTTTATTAAAGTAATTACTAAATAATATAACAGTACAATTAGAGAAATACCACATAAACCATTATAACAGCCATTATTAGATACACCTACTCATGACCCGTGTCTGACCGGGTTCATCTATTTTCTACTTACGCTCCATTATACAGTCTATACAATTTTATTTTTCTATTGTTTTTTTTTATTTCATAGAATTATTATTATACTTGACACAATCTGCATATATAATACCCATATTTAAAATATTTCAACTATATACAAAACACTGGCACAGACAAAACAAGGCATTCCTTCTTGAGGTCTACTTTCAACACATGTGCTCGGATAGCGGCTCTCTTTCGCAGCATGGGAGAGAAGTCGATAAAAAGACATCGGAAGAACATGTGACTCGAGCGCTCGAAGGGCTGCACGCTAATGTTTTCTGACTGGGGGGCAATACTACGTATGTTAAAACAAAAGGTCACTGAACTGCATTATTATATGCGAGGGTGATGAATGGGGCGGGGCTTGTTATGTCTTGATTTGAATAATAAGCTTCGGGTATATAATTTAATGAATTTAATTTGGTCGGTAAAATTTTATTAAATTAAATGTAGCATCAGTATTTTTATTGTACAAAATGTGTCTATATAGATAAGATGTTTATGAGTACATAATTAATTAAATACAATTTTATAGGTTCCACAAATTACAAACTTTAATATATTCTCTGCATTTTAGTCGTATTCTTCCATTCTCTCGACTTTCATTCTGGTGCTTAGTTCTATTCCGGCAGACTGCCACCCGCCGACCCGACAATTTAAATTTAAACTTTTTGCTCGCAAATTGATGACGCACAAAAGCATCAGATGTGTCGGTCAATCACAGCTAGCACTGCTCCATTTTTTTCCGACGTTAGTTTATCTTTTTGATGGAATTTTTTCAAAAATTTTTTCAATTTTTTCCAAAAATGAAATTAAGATATTGTTGTTATAAGTTCAACTATTCCAAGAATCAAAAGCTATTAATAAATCATTATTTACATATTTTACAAACATTTAAACAACAACAAACAAATATATAAACTTTGTCTTAACATTTTATCATTCCTTAATATTATTTTTATATACTAGAATGTTCAGTCGCGTAGCTTCTGTCTGTATCTATTTTATTAATGAGGCCATATAGAAAAGACTTGCCCCTGGCATGCGTCAGTTGAATCGACCCCGGCTCAAGCAATCACATATGTATAGCATCATTGTTGACAATGCAATAGGAACTATATAAGTTATAATAAAAATAACATTTTCATCTAAAAATACTTCTTGCTTCTTTCTATATATATATATAAATGTATTATTGCTATTTTAACTATCTAGAATGTAATATTAGACATAAACTTTTGCAGCATCCGCACAGGGAAACATTGCAAGTGCATTGGAAGTGTACAATTGAAGCTTTTAATTAAATTGTAATGCGAGATACTAACACATATTTTTTTAATGAAAAATTCAACAGCAGACAACAGTGTAATTGAATGAATTGTTTATATGTACTTGTAATTGAAAAATGTATCCTCTTCCTTAGTTTTAATTACTTTTAGATTTTTTCTTTTTTTAATAATAATTATAGCATAAAGTGGTTATTGGATGCGTTTTTAGTCAATTTTAAAAAAAAATGTTAAACATGTACATTACAAGATATAGTACAATAAAGGGTATTTACTTTTTCAGATAAGAATACAAGTGATTTTAAAAACACAAAAAAATAATATCATCTAAATAAATAATTAAAAAAAAGGCTATAAATAAAACGGTTATTTCCAGATTTGTTGTTAAAAAAATAACGTCAAATATAAAGAAAATAAAAAAAATTTACATTTACAACAATAATTTATTTTGACGCGTGTATACATCCGTTCAGTTGCAATACGTTTTAAGCAGCACTCATGTGCTATTCATTATTGGTAAACAAACATCGAACATATATAAACAAGAAATCAATTTACAATGACCTAATCAATCTTTCTCAACAATGTTATAAACAACAACTATAAAACTTGTTCAAGAAACTTTAAAGTAAACATGTATAAGTATATAAACTACGACCGCTCCACACAGCATGTCACTTCCACCCACGCACAGTACAAAACACAGTATAATCTCGAAAGCGCGCGAAGTTCAACGCACCAATTCGCGCGCAACACCAGCGCGACTTCAAACCTTCATATGTCCACCAAATTCTTTCGTCTCTATTATCCCTTGACAACTTCATAATCTCACACACATCGATTACACTCGAAAAACCATTATCGACCACATTTTTTTTGCCACCAGCTCTTGCATCCTCTCTATAACTTTTGGAACTTTCTGTACTCTTCTCGTGTGAGGTCGGTCCAAAAATATAACGTTATATGTGTGTGTATGTGTATGCAGCGCGCTACCGCAGTCACGTCGGTTGTTCACCGTACGTCTACTCGTCCCGCAATGAACGCTGCACGTTAAGAAGAGAGACAGAGAGAAAGAGAGTGCGCGCACGATCTAGATTTTACCATTGGCACGCGCGCGCAGACGCGAAGGGTGTATTTTTGTTTTCGATAACAACATTATAAAAAGCGCAGCGAACTGGCAAACCGGCTCAGTTGGTACCGAGCAACAAAACAGTTCGTATATATGATATAATCGCCCGCAAAGGGTGCAACAAGTTATATATATATATATATATTAAAGCGTCGCAGTGCGAGAATATTTGATTTTATTTTGAGGAAGTTTTTTTAGTTCACGGTTGTGTGGTTTTAGTTCGTGCAGTCGTACACTTGATGTCGGAGAAAAAGATGGTAAGTGTGTGTATGTATGTGTTGCGTGTACTGTACAATACGTGAGCTAGAGAGCGTTAATTTGTTCGTTTAGCGAGCCTGGTACGAAGTGAGCGTAATTAGTCGAGCAGACTGCAAACTTGCGTGTGTTTATATATTATGGATGCTGAGTGCTGAGGATAGGATGAAAGTGTTGCCTAATAAGTGAAATGTCGAGTTGTGTATAGATATCTTTTTCCGCTCGTCGTTGCAACTCGTTTGCATTTTAATGAACAATTTTATTTATCTATATGATATCGTATATTTACGTAAAGTATCATTGATTGGATTTAATTCTTTACTACATGAGAAATAATAAAATGTTAAACTTATAAAGTCTTGGTAAAACCTCCTCTATCTACTGAAATGCCATTTCTTTATAATTATTCTATTATACTTTTGATATTTAGATTATTATATATGTAACGTATACAATACTTTATTACTATATAATTTATTACAGAAAATCTTTCACCTTTTAACTCTTTTTTTTTACTACAAATCAAACTTATTTTCGCAACTATAAAGCATCCGATTCAACCACATTCTCGCAATAAAAAATAAATAATATCCAAAATCATGTCTATTGAAATTTATTGAAATTATATATTTCCCAAATTACCGCTACTTGTATATATAACCGAACTCCAGAATCTTCCAGCTTATAAATATCAACTCACAACAAACCATTGATCAAAAAATAACGCATAACGCGCGCAGATCCGTTATATACAGATCGGAGCACATGGCACCGTTCCAAAACCACTGCAACCCGCAATAATCAACTAAAACATCTATTCAATCACACTTATCACTTAATCCTTATGTAATATTATTTACAGGATCAGCAAAAGTACAAAATTGAGCAAAACGATCAAGTGGGCAGGTACCTAGTAGCGAGTAAAGCTTTGGAACCTGGTGAAGAAATTTTAACTGTATTGCCATTTGTACACGGACCCAAATCTGCTACCTATGCTTTGTGTTTGGGTTGCTATACACCATGGCCACCTACAGAAGATAGCCAGCCGTTATGCTCCACGTGCGGTTGGCCGGTTTGTGGACCGGACTGTGAGAATTTGCCGCATCATAAGGATTATGAGTGTCAGGTATGTATGTTTACCAGAGTATTGGAGCAGGATCATTTGAGGATTTATTTAGATTTTGACATTAGATAAATGTAAGGTGAGAATCAAAACTAATGTAAAGATTATTTTAAGTTAGATTACAATGTTTTGCTGTTATTTTATTATTTTTCTAATATTTATTGCAGTATTATTTCAAGAATTTATTAATAGCCCATTAGCGAAAAAATTTCGTATGATTGTTACAATAATTTTATTAACTTTAAACTTCTATATAATCGTTCTAAATAAGCGACTTCATTTAAAGGTTTAGCTCAACCAATCTCCGCAAGTTGATAAAAGTATCATTAAATTGATAAAAGTATAGCATCTTACAGATGACTCAAAACAAAATATTTCATAAAGAAAACAATATATTTTTTCAGTTTGTACAGAAAAATATCGAAAACAACTTTAACAAAGCATAGCTCGGTATATCAAACATTTACTTTCAATCTTTCCTGTTTCAATCTCTATCAATCCTATAACAAATATGAATTGACAGAAAACTACAAAATTCGTTTAAAATAATATAACACACAAGAGGAAAGAATTTTACAATTTCAATTACACATAAGTTTAAACGAAACGTTTCAGGTTTTCGTAGAAGCCAAGGAAAAGTTCGACGTGCAGGAAGCACTAAAAGACGAGCAGCAGAGCGGCGTGCCACAACTCGAGTGCATCACACCGCTGCGGCTCTTACTCGCCTCGGAGAAAGACGCTGAACGATGGAAGCGCGAGGTCAAAGACATGGAGGCGCATACTCAGAAGAGGAGCCAAAAGGGCCAATGGAAGATCGACCACGTGAACATTGTCGAGTATATTAGGAAGCGGCTCAAACTGGAAAGGTACTAAAATAATATACGCTGTTATATGTACTCTCCTTCTGTTTTAATTAAATTTATCTTTTTTTATTGAAATTTTCTGTTTATTCAGTAAATGAATATATTATACTTAATAATAAGCCAGAAGATTTTCAATTTTTTTGAATTTTGAATTTTTGGAAGTATTAGATGGTATACTATATCGAAAAACAATAAATAAATAATAAACAATTATTCTATGCACAGGTTCTCGGAAGAGGCTATTCAGGCTGCTTGCGGCATTCTAGACATCAATACTCATGAAATTAGAACATCCAAGGGCTTCTTAGCGCGAGCTTTGTATCCGATAGTCGCTTTCATGAATCACAACTGCGTCTCCAACGCGTCTCACAGTATCTCGCCAACTGACGATTATAGGTAGGTAGTCGATATAAGTAAAACTCACTGCTGTCGCGAATAAGTTATTTCAAATTTTTCAGCAAAATTCATTGCGATTTAAAAGCTATAAAAAAACAAAATACTTAAATTTAAAAAAATCATTTTCTTACTTATAATTATTTCTTGTCTTTTTGTACAATTTTACCATATAGTATCGAGAACTACGTACATCGAGAAAGCGCTATACAATTTTTTCTCATCCAAATCAGAATTACCTGCACATATTAAACAGCTAAATCTCCAACCCCAGCCATCTTATTCTATACTATCAACCATACAATTCTCACACAAACTCCTTACCTATTCCTACTTTCAACAGACACCTCACAAATTCGCCTCCGTTCCGAAAATAACCTCTTCTACTCCACTACAACAATGCCACCACATGTGCGCAAGTAAGACGATATCTGCATGCAAGCCACTCCGTATACTCCATTACATTATATAACCACCCAACGTCTCTATACTACTACTGCTCACATATGTATATGCTTTACATTCACAGGTTTCACCTGCGAGCAGCAGTGAAGGTGCCGGCCGGTGGTGAGCTTTTCGGTTGCTACACCCATGCTATGCTACCCACTTTGCTACGTCGTGAGCATTTGCTCGAGAGCAAGCACTTTATCTGTGCATGCAATAGATGCTCTGATCCTACAG
Organism: Torymus texanus; assembly: GCA_036873485.1. Lineage (NCBI taxonomy): Eukaryota > Metazoa > Arthropoda > Insecta > Hymenoptera > Torymidae > Torymus > Torymus texanus. The sequence goes on from JAYJLV010000011.1 coordinate 10,033,838, forward strand.
AACTGGGTACTCACATGTCTTCACTGAAATGCAACAAGTGTGATAATGGTGTGGTCGTGTCGCTCGATTCGTTAGGTAATTCATTGTAATATGAAACACATTTTGTACGAGTGTTTTGGGTTGAAGTATGGTAGAGGGATATTTTTATCATTATATTTTTCTTTTTTAGATCCGGAGAGTCAGTGGAAATGCACGCACTGTGAGTTTTCGACGAATGGACAGGCAGTACTGAGGGTATTGAAAATCATTCAGGCAGAGATGGACCAGGTAGAATCTTATTCAGGTGCCGATGGCCCAGAGGCTATTCAAGTCAGGGAGAACTTCATTAAGAAGTATCATTCGGTCTTGCATCCGAAACATTCCCTCCTCACCATACCAAAGTACGTATAGCATAATCGACTTTTATTACTCATTATTTATTCTTCAAATGACAATTCACAGATTAAAAATTGCAAAATCATTGCTTATAATATAAAACATCAGTAATCATATAAAAATCGTGATACAAAAAAAAGAAATACATGTACACAATTTAAAATCAAACACTCCTTTAAACAATCGAACTCAACTCACTTTGCATCTTCCAGATTCTCCCTATGCCAGTTCTATGGCCGCTGCGAAGAATACATGCTAGATGACCTACCTGACGTCATTCTCGAGCATAAAATCGAATACTGCCGATTGGTTCTACAAGTCCTCGACGTCATTGAACCAGGTATGAGGCGTTCTCGTGGTATGACCCTTTACGAGCTTCACGCGCCGTTGATGCTGGTAGCGCGTGGCCAGTGGAGCGCTGGTGTTATCGACGATGCAACCCTTAAATCGAAAATGACAGAGGCAGCGACTATTCTAAAAGAGGCTGCAGATATTTTATGTCTTGAACCTAAAGGAACGCCTGAAGGCGAAATTGGGGAAGCAGCGAAGCTGTCTCTTGTCCAGTTACATGAGTCTATCAACGATCTGTAGATGAAGGCTGTGATAGATGTTTATAATGTTTTGTGTTTTTTTTTTATATAATACACATGTATATACGTTTTAATTGTTACTACGCCGTTGTGGATATGTTAATATATATAATGTTATTTATGCTGTATTGTTAAGCGCAACTGTAATTCGCACAAGTACTTATCTACATATATACTTTTGTATATATATACCTATATGCAGAAAAATTTTATGTTATATTTTCGATTAATTATACGGCCGATTTCATGGTATCTGTATGTGTTTACAAACGTCGACTTTACCGCAATACTTCGCATTGAGTGGTTCTATTTATATACCTATACACGCATGTTCATTCAAGCCGCCTTATTGACGCAATACATATATATATATATATAATACCTTTTGTACATATATATAATGATACTCAAAAGAAAAAGAAATCTAAATACTCGCATAATAAATTCTCATGATTTATTACACTCAAAACCGAAGCGTTCTTTTCTTCTTTCTCTTAAACAAGCGCCACTATGCACATCTTGTTATAATACATCTAGGCTCGAAAAAGCCTTTATTTTTAATTAACCCTATATATAACGTACTATACATCACACGTGCGCGTGATCAACTGCCGAGCGCCCGGAGTGTCTAATTTTATACGGCCTGTGCACATATCGTGCATTCATCGCACCTCTACTTTACTACTATACTATGCGTGTATCTCTCTCTCTGCTGCGCGTGTCTATAGTAAAGTGTAAGTACCTGCGCGGGCACTCGATTAGAACGACAAAGATCTAATAATAATTCGTATACAGCTTGGAAAAATCGGTGGAAGATACGCATAGAGTGTACGAGTAGAAAGAGAGAGAGAGAGCGAGAGCTCGTCGTCGCGTGCTGCGCGATCGTTGGGGTGTCGGAAGTATAAAAGCGTGAAGAGATTTTTATCTAGTATATAATGGATAAGGAGAAGAAGGATGGAAGCACTACCGTCGCGATTATGAAGTACAATGTGCTTCATTCAGAGAAGTTGGGAAGGTATGTTAATGGTTTGATGTATATATTTGAGTGAATAAGCGCAGTAATACTATATACGCTTTTTTTTATATTTTTATTTGGTGTAGTTTTGCTTATTTTGTTAGTTGCAAAGTATGTGCATACGCTGTGAAAAACTGTTGATTCGCCGTTGGCGATTTACATCCATGCTAATGAATGTATATAAAAGCTATTTCCAAAACGTTCTTAACCATATCTATGAAAATAAGCATAGTTACGAAACCGTAGCGTCTCTGTTCCTAATACATATTATACAGCTATAGCGCTTGTATTATAATATACCATACTAATAATACCTTTATCGCTGATTTACACAAATCAACAAGACAATGCAAATATATATATCCTCTCTTAAAAAAGAGATGACAGGATGTTGTGAAGCATTTAAAGAAGCAATGTGATTCTCTCTTAAAAGAGAAATGACAGGATGTTGTGAAACATTTAAAGAAGCAATGTGATTTTTTAATGATTAAATATCCGTTCTAAATGGCGGCAAAATTCAAAATGTTTTCTATTATAAAATGAATATTCTTATATAACAACAATTAATAAAATAATTTATATAGTACATTTGAATAGATCAATAATCCTCTCTTAAAAAAGAAATGACAGGATGTTGTGAAGCATTGAAAGAAGCAATGTGAATGGTCAATGATTAAATATCCGTTCTAAATGGCGCCAAAATTCAAAATGTTTTCTATTAATAAATGAATATTCTGATATATAATGACAACTAATAAAATAATTTATATACGTGCATTTGAATAGATCAATACAAAATTAAGTTATTCAGTACTCTAATTAATTAGAAAATTTGAACTTAATAATTTTATTACAAAATAAATCCTATTTCGACTGGTTTCCTAATCTCAAAAACTAGAAATTCATTACAATCTGTTATGTAGTATAATTAGATATATGATTTCTGAGATAGAATAAAAAAAATTTTTCATGAAGTCGAAAATATTTTATGGTAAATTCTGTTCTATATAAAAAATTGAGCATGAATATGACTAGTATTATATATATTAAATCCCAACAAAAGACAACAAATGAAAAGAAAAAGAAAAAAACAAACGACCATCATAGGTACATGGTGGCGACGAAAGACCTCGCGCCAGGAGAGATAATCTTCCGTGAGGATCCGGTCGCGGTTGGGCCGACTGCCACGTTCGAGACGCGGATCTTCTGCTTCGGGTGCATGCGTCCGCTGCCTGGTTATCAGTCATTGAAGACGCGATACGCATGCACCAAGTGCCACGTAGCTCCACTCTGCAACTGCCTCTGTGAGGTTCTCTATCTCATATATATATATATATTATAATACACGGATAAAAAATGATGTAAGTAGGAAAAATTACTATTTTTTATAGTAGCCGTGGGACAAACTCAAATTCTCATGAAAATTATTACAATTTATAGTAAAAATTGCTATTTCTATTGTAAAAATTATAAAGTGAGTAGCAATTGTCACTATATACTGTAGTAATTTTTATGTGAAAATGAGTCTGTCCTTCCGCTACTATAAAAAAAGTATAATTTTTCTTACATGAATAGTAAGTTTTCCTACATCATTCTTTTCCGTGTACATAATAATATGCGTGTATATATGTACATAATATACAAATATGTATTATAGGCATGCAATACGCGAGTTTATTTTCGATTGTTAAGATGATGATTATGATGATGATTTTGAATTGGTTTCGTGTGCTTGCGTGCGTGTGTGTGTGTGTGTATGTTACAGAGTTCCAAAGGATCATGTCATACAACGAGGGAATGTGATATCTTTCGTGAGAAGAAAGAGTTGCTTCGTGACAATCTAGAGGACGTCGTGCGTATTTTACTGCAGTTGCGTTTATGGCTGCTCAAGGATTCCGATGATAATGAGGCATGGACTAGGCTGCAGCTTATGGAGGCGCACTTGGAAGAGAGAAAAAAAACGGCGGTTTGGGAGGAACGAGAAAAAGAAGTAGTCGATGTGAGTTGATTTAAGTATCATTACATATGTACAGATATGAGTAATTCCGCCGAACTTTTAAAATTTGAGTTAGACAGAAATAGGAAATAAAAATGAAGAGCACACTTTCATATAACCGGTTTCCTTATTTTCTAGACCTCGGATAGTGAAAAAGTGGTAGCGTTACTCATTTTTTTTTCAAAGGCATTTATTATAACAGAAAAAAACTAAATCGTCAAATTAAAAATTGAAATTACACAAAATTGGACTTATAATGCATTTTTTATTCCAACCAGAAGAATTACAAATTAGTAACTCCTACAGAGGTAAACATAGTTACCTATACGCAGTCCGGTATTCGGATAGCTTACAAACTAGTATTATTTAATACTAAAATAACAAAAAAATAATATATATATATATATATATATATATACTTAAAACTAACTTAGAGCTACGCAATAACATTCTATATAAAAATATCAGTTATGTACAAACAGTAAAATATTTCAGAGAGCAGTAACACATCGATTTTAATTTCCTAATTTTCTGTAATCAACTTTTTTAATAATTTTACATGCTTAATTTTGTTTATATTGAGAGTCTTAAAATCATTCGGTAAATTATTAAAAGTTGCTATTGCTTGTTTATAACTATTTTTGTCGCTAACTCTTTTTTTATTTTTTGGTATAATTAAGCTTTTCTTCCTAGTTATAGTAGATGAATTAAGATATCGATTTTTGAAGTCAGAGTAGTGGTATTTAAGTGCCTCAAAGGTAAATATTTGATTTAAATTCATAGAGGGTTATCTTTGATGACAAAATTATTCTTATAAATTATTTTCAAAATTTTTATTTGTAGGTTCTCTAATAAGCATCTATTATTCCTATAAGCTCCGCCCCAAACTAATATTTCATAGCTTCTTAAACTATGAAAAAAGGCATAGTATATCATTTTTAGTGTTTCTGTTGGCATTGACAAAATGGTTTAATTCGGTCAAGGTTGATTTGTTATTTAAAAATTTAAAAATTTGGAAATTTACAAATTTTGACCACAAAATAAAAAACGTAGCTTCTATCACCTACAAAATTATGTTTTATTTATGGAAATGTAACTATTTTACTTATTGTAAACGATTTCTAAAAAAAATACAAATTCGAGTTTATGTGACTGCACGAAATATAATTAATTAAACGAAATAAATAAAAAAATTCTTACTTGCCAACTTCGACGTGGGGTATGTTTTTTTAAGAGGGATCTAATGTATTGATCACGCTACAAAAAAGTCACTTTTCATTGACATTGTAAGTCTGCCAGCGATTAATTGTGTTTTTTAAAATCAGTTTCGTTTTTAATAATGACATTAAAAGTAACGTAAAATAAATTCTATCAGTAGCACATTAATGAGTAACAGAATTTCATTGGTTATGCTAAAACAAAGGGTTTAACATCATAGAAAATAAAAAAAATACAAAGTCATTTTTTAAAAAGCCGTATGAACAAAGAAATTGAATTTTTACAAAAATCTGGTAACCCTT
>JAYJLV010000011.1:10046862-10071818 GCA_036873485.1 Torymus texanus
AGTTCGCGAGGTGCGTCGGCACTCGAGTTTTCGGGGAAAAAGTCGGGCATGAAATATTCCCTGAATATTAAAAAAAAGTGCGAGACGTCGCGGACGTCAAACTCGAAGGATAGTAACGGGGTTTAGTGGGCGAGTATATCGCAAAGTGGTTACTCGCCTCGACATTAAATGCTACGTTACACATTGAAGTATATAAATAATTCAGTTGAGGCGGAACCGAAAATATCGACTAATTTATTTGTACGTTTTAAACTTACATGTTACGTTATTTAACTATAAATTACTAAATATACATAAAATAAGCTATACAAAATGCATCATACCGTTCAGAATTGGTTGTTATTTCAGAATATATGCTGTTTTACAATTTATAAATAATGAAAGCTGATAAACTAAAATGAATTCGACGTTTATGCCCCATGTAATTAAAAACAAAAGATTTTAATAACTGAGAATTTCAATTAGATTGATTGTATGATTAAATTTCTGTTTATATCTAAATTAATTTTTTTCAGATCAACAATACAAGCTTCAATAAAAACGTATTTTCTCTCATGCCCGCCCGCTTCAATAAAACTGTTGAGCACTAAATTAAGTGGTTCATTAAAAGTATTTTCAATTAATCTTGATATCCGCCAACAAAAATTAATATGAATTTGAAAGAATTTTTAAATTTAAATATAGTGCGTACAGCGAATTTCATTAATCAGAATATTTCATTTAATTTTAATTAAAAAAATTTATGTACGTACGTAAACCCTTTATTTTTCTTTTACTGAAAACCGAGAAAATAGTTTAAAATATATGAATTTTGGAGAAAAAAAAACACTACTGTATTACATATATAAATCAAATAAAACTTTTTCTGTGAATTCCACACACTAAAAATGATATTACCAATTCCATCTTTGGCTTAACAAACCTCCCAGCTACATTACAAACTCATAATCCCAACTCATCATTAATTCACCCTATATACCTCACCACCTCAACGAACCACCACTTTACCACACTTTCACTTTTTTCTCTCCCACACCAGCTCTACAAACTTTTTTACAACTCTCCCCTGTATTTTACGCGCAAATCAGAGCATATAATCAGCAAAACACACATACACACATATACATCTATATACAGATTCGCACGTTCCTTAGTAACCATTTATCCGGCGCGTTGCTCATCGCCTTATATACCGCGTAAAGCGCAGCCCATTGTTTATTCCCCAATAAAGCAGGTATAGAAGCAGGCAGTAGCGCTCACGGATAGACTAAATAGGGCGAACCTCTTCCTCTCGCCAAGTTCATTATTAAAGGACGTAAAGTCGACGAAGAGCAAGAGCAAGAGAGAGAGAGAAAGCTACCACCACGACGTTCGCTTTAATTAATGCACAAACATGCAGCCGCGCGCGTGCGCTACGCTATATTGCCGAATATCTCCGTGCGAGATTAAACAGAGCGCGCGGAAGATAGGGAGAGAAACTTCCGAGTAAGAGAGTAAGAGATAGAGAGAGAGAGTTTGGATATTGTCCGTTCGTGGAGGGGTATATATACGAGTGAGCGACGTGCGCTGTGGAGGCGGCAGTGGCAGCGTCGTTGCTACATCTACGCAGCTGAATTGAAAAGGTAAGGAATGCGATGAAGCCGTGGCTGCGAGTTTTAGCTTTTGCAAGTTTGGTATAAGAGGAAAATATGGTATTCGGAGATTTACTTGTGGATGATTATGAACTATTTTATATATTAAAAAGTAATGTTTTTTAATTTGTATAAATTCTATTTTATTAAAAATTATTTCTTTAAACATATGGTCAATATTCATTAATGAAGAAAAACAAAATGAACTGAAATATTTTCATTAATAAAAATATATTCGATCCTCGTTATTTACATTCGCGTTCACATTTTATCTGTTTTACATGCATTGAGATTCAAAATGCACATTGAAAAATAAAATTTTCTGCATATTTATTTGAAATTTTTATATTCGCAGATGCTCGTAAACGTATTAAACAATTTGTGCCTTTGCAAATGAATATCGTGTTAATAATTCAATTTCGCATGATTCACAAAAAAGGAATATAATAAAAATATAGCGTCAATACATATAACAATTAAGAGAATCTATTGGGATGGACGAGCGATTAAACTAGTGAATGATCGGCTCAGCCGACAGTTTTATTGACGTGATGAAAAGTTTTTAAAAATTTACAATCAATTTAAAAGTTATATTTGCGAGCATGCATTTTTGTTTGCTTTCTAGTCAGGTATGACAACAACAAAAAATTAACGTTAGAGAGTATTTGAAAAATATAAAAGTTTTTCTTACCTTAAATAAACAGACAACTTCGTGCGAGGTGATCTATCTATAAAGAAACATTCTCAAATAAAAAATATTTATTTTATACAGAAACAGCAAACTATTTTCAACGAAAGTTTAAGGTATTTATTATTTTGGCTGTGTCAAATGTATAAGTGAATGACATTTTATTAGGTCATTACTAAAATTGAATGATGTACAAAGCCAGAGGTAACTCCATTTAAATTATAGTCGCATGATACAAAGTTTGTGCTAACGCAGCAACTGCGCACACGCGCTTTGCGATATTTAATATGAACGCGAATGCGCGTACGCTAGAAGTAACGTGACAAGACTAATAATTGCGCATTTCAAATGGAAATGCAATTACAAAACTTTCATGGTTAAATTTCGCGATGTAATACCGCTGGCATTGAGAAATTATACGAATTAAAGGGTGTTTGGCTAATAAATTTAGTGTGTTTCAAAATTACAGTAAATTATAATATAGCTATGTGAATTGAAATGAAATTAAATTAGAAAATTTTTAATTATATAATTGAAAAATAATTTTCGTAAAATTAGTGTAAGGTACGCTTAAATAAATTTCACTGACACGCAAAAGTTTATGAAATTTTTTGATTTATTTGGCTCTGTACAGTTTTACTACAAATGTAATAATGTTGACAGTAATAGTACAATTATTATTTTTTTTATTTATTGTAGCGATCACTGCGTATGTTGCGTTACGGGACACGTAATTCTGTTTCTTTTAAATAAGTGCATTTCTTTTATGTTATTGCAGTTTTTCACCTGACACTCACCCCCCACTCGCCGCCCCATTTTCCACCCCTTATCTATTTCTTTATAAAATTGTAAATTCAACACTTGCGGGAGTTTTACTCGAGGAAAGAAAAGAAAATAAGAAAATACATTAGGTAAATGCTTGAGAAGACACGTTACGAATGGAGAGATGATTGCGATTGCTTTATAGGAAATGCTGTCGAGCACTTTAATCTGTTTCGACGATCAAAAAAAGCTATTAATAGAGTGCCAAGTTTTTTTCTTTTGTTTTTCATGAAAAATACAGTACGAAAGTTCACACTTGTTTTCCACACCGATTCTCAAAAAAGCAGCTGCTGACACTGTATTGAAAAAACGTATTTTTTGTTTTAATCTTTCGGTAACACGTAGACTTTTTTTATACGTTTATACGATCACGATTCACAGCGATTAACATTAATCGATATTTATTGGTGTAGGTGTTAAAAGAGGTTACATCGGTAGCACATCCCTTCTCCTCCTCTGCCTTTCCGACATTACAAAATTGAGTTTCACCCATTTTTTTTTTTAATTAAAACATTTTTATTCTCTTTATTTCCCCCTGTTAAATACTGTAGAGTAGTTGGCGAGTTACATAGCTAGCTAAAAATACTTATAAATCCTAGAGTCCTTACAATCGAGAGAGTTCCTCGTTTTTTTCTCATATATATATTTAGCTTATTATAAATTTTATATTTATATATAAACATATTACAGAAAAGAGTCATCGATTATCGTTTACATTATATTATAATCTTTCATATAGCCGGCGTTTTTGGTTGAGCGCCGTTACCACTTTTTTTTTTCATTTTTGCTTAAAAAAAGAAGAAATGTACAGGTGTCGTTGCCAATGAATCACACTCATGCACGCAATATCTCAGTACTCTCGAAGATCACCATTATAATAAACCACTTCCTATCGCTTCATGCACGAAAAATACACGCATTCGAATACATACATGCAACTCGCATACACGCGAAAGACGTAGCCTCCTCTCATACTTTTATACAAAACATTCGAAGAACCTGGAAATAGAGCGAAGCCAATATAGAAACCGTTTTTATTATTATTTATTTTAGAGTTGAAAGAAAGGACTGGCGTCAAAACGCGAGAGTCTCCATAGGAGAACGACGTTCGACTACGCTTTTTTCTATATATCTTATCGTGTTTTCCTTTCCGCCGTGCACACACGGAAATCGCCATTCCAAAGGCTCTTCCATTTATCGCATCTGTTTCGCGCAACAAAATATGTATATCGCAGTTATTTCAAGCTGCTGCGATGCCTCGGAGAACGAATCGTTTCGTATGCTTCGGCTCTTCTTTTCTTCATTTTTTTTTAAATGTACGTTTAGCGTTATTCCAACACGTAAGATTGCGTATAATCTTAACGATCGATATAATATATTTCTTTAATATATTTTTTCATTTATATAATCTTTATATTATCGCCTCTGCATCTTTAATTTTGTCTCTCTTGCTTACTCTTACGTACTTTTAATCTTTCTCTCGTTTTTCCTAATTTCTCAGCAATATCGATGCAAAATAAATCACAATTGTATTGATTTTTTTTAATTTTTTTTTGAGAAAAAGTTGATTGATTTATTTTATCCGCCGTAGTTAACGATTAATTAATTATGCCTTTAATTCAGATATCTTATTTTTTCTTTTATATATCCTACTATGAACGCTAAAAATATTTCATTTAAGAAAGTACTCATACTTACAAATTTACTGTGTCTTATAATCAATGGAGTATTTTGGTTTGACTCTACGATTTTCAAAAAACGATTTGAAGCTCTTTTTGTAACAACTACTCTTTTTTGACTATTGATCGCCTCTTTTATTTAAAAGTTAGTTATGTAAGGTATAAATAATGAATGTTTAGTTTACAATCATGAGAGTAAATACTTGGGAAATAGCACTAGCAATGAAAGATCCGAAAAACGTCGTATACGGAATGTGCCGAAAGACGTACTTTCTTTTTCTTTTTTTTTTGCTCTCCGACGACATTTCGCTCGCTGTGCGTTGTTAAAAGTTATCCTTCACGCGCATCCTTTTTCCAAGATCATTTAAAAACTAATAATCATCTACTTTTCTCGATTGCAAATATAATTATTTTTTTCCTATTGAAATGCATAACGGAAAATTATATAATTTTCCGTACATTAAAAAATGCATCAAATATATTTACTGACATTGAAAAATAAAAGAGTTGTAAAAAATCAATGTAATAAAAATATATATTGCTCTCTTGTCTTCGTTTCAATACATTAAAAAAAGCGCACATACAAGATAAAAAATATTTTAACAGATACGTTTCGGTGCCACGCGACAATTCTTTTAAGGTTTCGCGGATTTTCGTCGACGTTCCCATTACGCGCACTATTCGAAAGAATCATCGTGGAAGATAGTATTTTTCCTTATGTAAGAGAAGTAAGAAGAAACGTACCGGCAATACTTTGGTTGTTAATGAAGGTCACCTACCTAGCTATAGTACGACACTAAAGCGAAGTATATTGATAGTTCGTTCGTTCGTCTTTTCATCGACGCAGACATTCGCAATTTTCAAAATTTCAATTGTTGTTCATATTATGCTATTTTTCTTTTTAAAATAAACTATAATATTAAATTTATAATAAACAATTTTAAAATAATAAACTTTTACAACCTAAAACCATGAAAAATTTCTTTATCAATCAATAAATAATAACAGAAAAGAAATTTGATACGCTCCTTCGTAAGTACAAAAAAGTTTTTCACCTTTCGTTTGGTATATATTCGTTAACCCTTTATGTACTGTATAAATACAAAATAAAAATACAATATAAAAAAAAAAGATAATTTTATACAGTACCATTCATCACTTATCAACAACATAACAGACAATAAAAAAATAAAATTTGAATAAATATTTTCGTTGCAAAAAAGGCATCATCTGTTATTGATTATGCACGACAAAGGTAACTGAAATATATATACTTAAAGCTTTCCCCACCAGTAAATAAAGGATTAAGGTTAGATATACATATAAACCAACTCCTCTCGTATCGATTTTCAGCATCAGAAAGCACGCGAATAGATGTCCACAAAACTGCGAACGTCCGCAGCGATGGTCAAAGACGTCTGTGTGCGACGATTAGCACGCGATAATCGCGTCCCACGCACTCGTATAGGGTTGAGAAAGAACCTAAGGGTTACTCGCGCGCGCGAAATCGACAGAACGGGCGTCCAAGTCCTTGCGGCTTTTGTTGCCCCTTCCTCAGGCGACCTTGGCCGTGGCGTTGGGCGGTAGAGAGACGGGTCACGCGGCGTTCGTCGTACTCGCGTTGTCCTGCTCACCCCAGCCCTCGCTGTCGCACTCGCTCTCGGAGGCGCTGTCGCTGTCGCTAAACTCGACGGCAACCCGTCGCGCCAAGATCGACGCCACGTCGTTAAGGGCGTTTACTCGCTCCACCTCCTTCTGTTCGATCTTCTCCACCTTTCGAAGTTTGATGCCTGGATAAAAACAAAATATGAATAATTTAGATAAAGAAATTACTTTATTGTGGTAATTGAGAAATGGTGATTGTATTTTTTTGTGTAGGATAATAAAATATCATTTACCGAAATAAAAATACTAAGGCACGCAAAATATTCATAATATTTTATCAGTAGCATCATGAAGTAAAATAATACTACACAAATATTCTATTTACACGCGAAGATTGAATATAGATTATTTTTTCTCTTTACATAACAATCTATGAGCTTGTAATTTTATCCAAAAATGTTTCACTTACATAAAAAAAAAAAAATTGCTACACAGTTTAATATGTATTTTAATAAGACGTCCATCTTGTAACTTTCAAGTGAGTCGTTTCACCACTTTTATTAAAAATAAAGTACAAAATTAAACTGTAACATTTTATTACAAGTACAAAAAATTACGTCACGAGCCATCAAAGAAAGAAGGAACCATCTGGAGCAGTGACTTTAATTAAGCCTTGGATTTAAGTACCAAAACATAAAAAATGTACACCTAAAGTTTCACATTACTTGTTCTGACGTCATAGTGTTAAAGAAACTAAATAAAAAAAAATATCTAAAAAATGTTAACAAACATGATACCGAAACTTAAAAAGTTTTATTTTTCAATACTAAAACTGTAAGTAATAATTTTCATGTCAACTCTCAAACATCCTTGTCGACCTTGTACAAAACCGAGACACTTACCGTCCCTGATAGCCTTGAGCAGATCGTTTCTGGGATCAACCGGCGGCGGCAAATTCGGATTCACAGGCTTCCTGAGCTGACCATCGATAAGGGTGTTGAGTGGCTTCAGCTTCGGTGGATTGTTGATAATCATCCTGGCGATGTCGCCATTGGTAATGGGCATCTGCGTTGGTGGCCCATTCGAGATGGGCGGTGGTGGCGGTGGTGGGGGCGGTGGTGGTATGCACGGTGGTGACTCGGGCCGTGCTGGCGTTGGATCCGGAGTTGGCGGTGGCGGCGGTAAATCCTGGACTGATGACTCTGTCTCGTCCACTCCCATGGGTAGTATCTGACCGAGGTGACCTGGGGCCACCGCCGTCGCGGCCGTTGGCGTCGACTGATGGTTCGGCAGCGGACTGTTCGAGCGACTGCCATTTCGACTGAGCAAATGCGAAGGAAGTGTGCCTGGAAATCAGGAATTATATTAATTAGTTGAACTTTTTGAAAAAGTATTGATTGTTGGTTTTCGACTTTTTATGTAGTATATGTAGGAACCTACGTTATCGATAAAAGTAATGTTAAACGTGAAGTATACCTTTTGACAATTAATTTCAAAATATTTTTAAAGAACTTAAATTTTGCAATAAGATATTTGTGAGATCTATCAAAGACTAGAAATCTACGCATACAATCAAATTTGATTAGATAAGCCCATATTTTCTGAATGCAACGAAATAATCCTTTACAAACGAAGTTTATAAAATTACGAATTATACGTAAAACTTTGTACCGTAAAAGACAAAGTATATAAGAAAAATCAATTTTTAAAAAATATATTTGAATTTTTCAATGTATATCTTATTACTAAACTTAATCGATTTTGCATTTCTATACTAAGTAGTTTGATTCTAATGAATTTGCTCTATGTAACTCGGGCAACAATGCATCAGTTTCAAGTGAGTTTCAAACACACGTTAAATTTAATAACATAAATGCATGAAATGAAGTTCCAAATTTCGAGAGGCTTCGTACAGAATTGCTAGTCAATCCTTGCATCATGAATTGAACCCAATGTTCTAGTAAACAAACATACCGGATCCATGATTTAAGACTGTAAGTAGTTGAGTTACTATAGTATGTATACAGCCTTGAAAAATTTCTTTACACTCTAAAAGCAACTTTCACAACTATTGATTGACACTTGTAATTATTAATTTCGAAACTTTTTCTTCCTTAAACTTTTCACAACACTAACCATTCATCGGCGGTGACATGGTTTCTCCGGGAGGTGGTGGTGGCGGTGGCAGAGTGTCCCTGCCGGTGCTCATAGACCTGCCCCTCGTGGGCGTATTGTTCGCGGAAGCAATGGTGGGCGTCGAGTTGCTGGACGCGTTGCTAGGCGGCGCCGGCGGTGGCTGGGACGGCCGATTCCTGCCACCTCGGCTCGGCGTGCCCGGACCACCTGGGCTCTGATACGTGTCGCTGCCCGACTGGCCCTGGCCTGGCGCATAGTGCGAGCCGTACGCGCTGTCCTCGTAGCCTGGTACCTGTGCCACGTAAACCTAATTTAATTTGGTAAAATGTTGATTAATAAGCAGCGTTTGAAGCAATTTTATTCCACGACTCTGACATGCATGATGAACAATGTTGAATGATTTTAATTCAGGAATATTTTTTGTACAAAAATATACAATGTAGAATATTTATAATTCAATCTATATATTTTTTTAAATAGCAATAAAAACGTATGCAAATATAAAGGTAACAAATATTTAACTTTCAAGGAGAATTTCTCATCTTCGGATTATGGATTTGATTAAAACTGCAGGATACTATATTTTAAGCCAAAAAATTAAACTCTGTTTTAGCATTTTGTTTGTGGAGCTCTAGAGACAAAGATGAAACCGTTTTTCAAAATGTCTAGGAGAAATAAATATCGTCAGAGATCCAAATAAGTCAATAGAAAAAAAGTATTAGTTCAATCGTACAAACACAATAAGAAAGTAGACAGAAAAAGCTTTAAGAACAGAAAAGGCTTTTATTCATTTGAAAATATTAATTTCTTAAAAAGTTATAACAACGTAAGAAAATAGATAGAAAACAAGGAAAATGTCAACCCATTTTCTTACGACGTTTTTGATTGCTTATAACTTTTTGAAGAATTAATATTTTTCAACGAATCAAAGCTTAAATTACAGCATTTTCTGTCGATTCGCTGTTTATTTTTGTACCATTATACTGACAGTTTTAATTATCGATTTATTTAGGTCTCTGCGAACATCTATTTCCCTTCAATATTTCGAAAAATTGTTTTATCTTTGTCCCTAAAGCTCAATGGACAAAATCCTAAAACATGGGTTAATTTTTTTAGTCCAATAAGTAACATCCTACGATTTTAGCGAAATCCATAATTCAGAGTTAAGAAGTTCGTCTTATTATCAAAAGGTTTGCTCCCGTAATAAACCGAGAAGTTATTTAGTAGATGCAATAAGTTAATCAGAAATCAATCTGGCAATAATAATCTAAATTATTCATATAAATACATTTCTTGTAATTTCTTTTACAGAAGAAGGCTATTTTTTAATGTTTTCTTAAACTTTAAATGAATTATGATACCAGAGAAAGATATTACTATGTACTTTGTCAAAATTTTCTAAACAAAATGTACATAATTATCTACCACAGTAAGTTAAAAAATTGAGAACGATAAAATCTTTTCTTATTACTCTAGTAAATTTTTTATTGTTACATTGTAATTCAGGTAGAATATTTTACTTCTTATTTGTATATTAACATATGCAATGTATTCAACAATGACAATCAGCTAAGTGTAATTCACATTGCAGTTAACTTATCAAAGGAATAGTTAATTTGTGGACTTTACTCGTAACATTTTAAACAATGTTTTAACGATCATTTATCATTCTGATAACCTTTGTTTGCTTTACTAGGTAATACTTTTTCTTTTTTTACTAAAAAAAAATTTTGCTGTAACTATTATAGATTTAACTTTAATATCTCATTAAACCGCAACCAACAAGCAAAATCCTTCACCAAACCCATGTTGAACCATCACCGCATTTAAAAAAGTCCCCACTTCACATGTGCACCAAAAAAATAAAAAAATAAAAGAAAAAGCAGCAAGCCCCAAACGGACCTGGTTCGCATAATTCGCCGCGCGATAATGTTCGGACATTGGCGGACTGTAGAGCTGATGCTCCTCCGGCGGATAGCTGCGCCTGAGCTCGATGCTGTTGGGCCTGGGTGGCCTCGGCTCCGTCATCACCATACCCAATAATGCCTCGTCTGGTATATTCTGGGGCGCCCGATAATGGATACCCTGCGCTGGCATGATGTACTCGCCGTGGCCCACGGCTATCTGACGTTGTCGTTCGCGTGTGTTGTGGGGTTGCCTCACACGCTTCTTGTGCCGGCCGCCTCCGCCGCTGCCGCCCTCGTTCCGAGGCCTGTGAGGCTGTTGGGTTTTCGTCGTTAAGAAGAGGAGAAGAGAAATGATAGTTGAGGTTAGTTAAGTCGAGCGTAGAGGTGTACCAGAGATATAATAGAAGGTGTAAGAGAAAATACTTTTACAAGGTGCAAGCTCGAGTTGGAAAAAATTTGTGGGTGTGGTAGTGGTGATGGTGATGGTGATGGTGGTGGTGGTGGTAGTGGTCGTGTGGTGTCGATTGACGGCTGCTTTATACATTGATATTTTGTACGTTAGAGGTAATAATTGTTGAGAAATTTTATACGATTCTAAGATAAAAGAAACGATTTTAATAAGTGCACGGCATTAAGCGATACAAAACGTCTTTTCAAGCCTGTAAACTGTTTAGCCGACGGCTAATTTCATTCAGCAATGCTGTATAATTTCAAATACGTTTTAAGTGAATCTATTAACGGTCCGGGAGCAAATTAACATTTCGAATAATAGGTACTTTAAACGGCTCTGTAATGTATTCGCGAAGTACGTTTTCTATCAGATAAGATATTTGAAACGTAAACAACGTACTCAGGTGAGTAATTGTAAGAAAATAGAATTTTTTACATAAAATAATTTTTCGAGTAAAGTAGTAATATATGTTTATTATCTAGAAGCATAAATGAGTCCAAAATATCAATGTTATTCTATACAAGATTATACTTTTTAGTGCAAATTGTGCACTCATAATAAAGATCAATAGTTTTACGTCGTTAATTATCATGAAAGTGTTGAATTTAAGAAATTTAATTTAATAAGAAAATTATTGACAGCTTTGGTGGAAATTCGAGCATATTCTGATCAGTATCTAACCCAAAACAATAAAACTAGCCAAGCCAACTAATCAGTGATTGCTCGGATTTCTACAAGAGTGTCCAATTGAATTTCATATAATCTCCACTAATAAATTTAATTTACTAAGCAGTCATCAAACGGCTCCGCAAGCAAAAAAACTGGTAGGAAATGAAAGTAGTCATTTCATTGTAATTAAAATACGATTTAGCTTCTAACGATCAATTGTTAAGCTAAACGCCCGCTTTAGCTGTAGCAAAGCGTCGTATAACGTACATGACTAATTTAATTTCCTCGGTGCAAAACGTTAACAAAAGAGGGCCAACGTAAAATGATCGGATAATGAACTTTATTTTATTTATTTTTTTTTTTTTCTGTCCTGTCGTGTATATGTCACTGATGAGAATGAGACGTGAATGATCGTATGACGTTTCTTTTTTATACATGATTCTTAATGATCTCACGTTATATATATCCATACTGATGAATAATATACGCATGAAGGGGGAATCGGAACACGAAGAGGACGTATATAATACACACGAAAGAAATGCATGTAACTTGATTAGCTAATACTATGATAGCAGTATCTAAGAGTATGTAATAATAAATTCGAAAGCGAGCAGCTAGAGCAACTCTGCAAAACTATGTCTTTTTAATATACTTGTATTAGCAAAACAAAAACAAGAAGAGAACACTGGTTAATGAGAAAAAACCACGCACACACACAGGGTGAACTCGAGAGATTATATGGTGTGAGTGAGAATGATGGTATCGAGAGAGAAAAAAACGATTAATTCCAGTTCGTAGAGAAGAAAAAACTTTTTTTTTTGTTTGATAATAAGATGACGGGGTGTGAAAAAACTACAAAGATCCAAACCATCGACTTGCCTCTCTGAACGGTTCGGCATATTCTGACTCGGTCTATAACCAAGGGGATAGAGTTTCAGTTGTTAACACATTATTTGATAATATTTTGTTTTGTTATTATAGATTTTCAAATGTTGATTATGTTGTGTATTTTAAAGCATTTTTGTATGTTTCGTTGAATCGCAAATGTTCCTTTCCGTTTTATATACTCCGTATACGTATCAAAGGCAACAACTGACGACTTATCAAGCTCGCGTGTAGAATATTACGGGTACATCGCGATATAACGAAACATACAAAAAATTTCAATGCACAAAGCTCGAATGTGGTCGACATTACCTTCTTTCCTCGATCGTGCAGCTTCTTCTCGGTATCCTTGAGCATCTCCTGGCTCCACAAGTCGAAGAAGTAATTGGGATCCGTGTAAAACTTTAAGCCGTCCTTACCGTCCTCCCTGAAAAGCAAAACCGTTAACAATAAGCGAGAATGTCCGAAAGAGAGGAACGAAGAAAGAGAGGAGAAAGTTCGCCATCGTACGCCACGCTGGAAAATTCTCGAACAAGTAAGATGTGCTCGTTTTGAGACTATAAAGCCGTCTTTATTGTACTCGAGTTTTCCAATTAAGCGTGAAATTTTTGTTTCGTGCGCGCACGCGCACGAATAAGCTTTTCTATCCGAATTATCAAAGCGGCCGCTCACTCGCTCTCGCGGTTTATATTTTTTAATGATTACTTTCTTAATGCGAGAAGCACGAACGAACGTATAGCTCAAAGCCATTCTTTCTCATCCGACTTTATTTTTTTTAATGGCTTGGCAATAATCACGTGCGCTTTTATGAAGACTCTCAAGAAGATAATTTAAAAGATTCTATATCTCATGCTGAGTGTAAGGGCTGAAGAAAATTGGATTATAAAAGTTCGCGTGATATATCAGGAAACCGTATAGCATAAATTTGCCGCGATGAAAAAGAAAAATGCATTGTTCTAATAATTGAAAAGAATGGACAGTAACGTAATTGAGCATCCATTGTGTTGTCTGTTCTATTATGCCTGCCACTACTACTTCAATACACACTCACGTGCTCACGTGCTCGAGAAAAACGTATATATGCGTCACTTCGCAATTAACATCGTCGAAGGAAAAAAACCTCGCACTAATATTTCCTCCATACTTCACTTCCATTACACGTGAATAAAAAAAATAAACCATCATTTTACTTTTCACTTTTTCTTCGTTGCCCAATTAACAAATGAAATGTTCCACCGTACGCGAAACAGCAGTAACTTCTCCTCCAAACACACAGCACAAAACAACAACGATGACAACAACGACGAGTCAAGTAGTACAACCGCGAGTCGCGAACCACGCGCGTGTATATGTATATGAGTGCAAAGTGCTCTCGTATTTCCCTCGGGGAATCAGGTTTGCATTCTACGCGTGGTTGTACTACCGTACATATAAGCGGCGTTGACGACAACGACGGCGATGACGACGAGGACAATAACACATCACCTGTAAACGTTGAGCTTGTCGAGTGGTGGCGGTGTATCGCACTGATGGTAAGTCTCGAGCATGGCCGTTGGCATTGTATCCCTGGAGACGACCTGCTGGTCGAACACCACTGAGCTCTTGAACGCCTTCCGCATGTGGATGTCCTGGAGTGAGACTGTAAGAACAAGAAAGCCCGAATGAATTAGACGCTGCGAGTATATAGACGAGCGATGGTGCGAGAAAGTTCATGGGTAGGGATTCAGTCGAATGAAAATTCGTAGGAAGGAGGAGGAGAGAAAGTTCAGTTGAGTTATCAGTTACGGGAAAGTGGAAGTTGGCTGATTACTTTGGATGAGGAGAAGGGGGTTACTACTACTTGGGAAGTTGCGTTACGGGTGTCTTCGCGTAATTGCATTTTACATGAATTGATGAAGAGACCGTCTATTGCAATTGATTTAACATATTAGTAGCCACGTCTTTTTTCTACATTTTGATTAAAACATCTTGAGTGTAATAAGATTCCGCTGTTTCTAACGATTAAAATTGACGTTGATTAGTTATATCTACCTTCAAATTGGTACCGTATATAAAAAGAATTCAGCTACTAACTTTTACTTATTAAAAAAATAGGTTACCGTTGTGAATCATCACCTAAGCAAACCAAAGAGTCAACCTTAACAGCTAAAATCTGGGCCACGATAATCAACCTCGTCACTCCAAAGGAAATAAATTTTTAATCGAAAAAATCTTTCACAATAAGCGCGGCAGCCTGCGACGCATCACGCCATGAGAGCAACCCAATTTTCTATTGTTGCACCGAATTCCGAGATAAAAGCGCTGAGCGTGTGGAATTCGAAATGAAAAATAAAAAAAAAATGAATTGGTCTGCACTTTTTTTTTGTGCATCGTGCAGTGAATTTAAGTTTATCTCTGTTTGCTAAAAACGAGTTTATGTCAACGTCAAAGTGACAAGGCGAGATTAAAATTTTTTCTTTTCACGAAAAAATATTTGCCAAGGTTTTGAAAAACGCGTAAGCTGAACATTTTTAAACGAATTTTAACAATGCGGACGAAGTTAAATTTACTTAGGCAAATCGCGTGTATAATGCTTGTAATTCAAGCAAAAGAACGTTTATAATACAAACGTTTGAATTTAACTACGACCCACGCTGATTTACGACATACTAAATGATTTTATCTAATCTAAAACGCGCTCAACAACATAAACTACCGCGATTTATAAAAGCTACTCGACTGTCTCCACATTAACACAAAAGTCCCTCAATCAAACCATTCCCACCCAGACTATACAGTCTATATAACTCTACTTTTAACCATCTCTACTCACCTTCTTCAACATTGCTATCCAGCTGCGTAACCTTCACAGCAAGCCTGTCTATCCTAGCCTGCAACGAATTCGCTCTGTCGCTTAACCCGAGCGCTTCCTTGGCCAGTTCACCGAATAGATCCTCGGCGTGTCGTGACAAGCTGGACAGCTGTCGTATAGTATTGGCAAGGGTGCCATTTGTCACAGCCTCGAGTTCCGAGGGTAGTGGAAAGTCCTCGGGTATCGTGCCCCGTGATACATGCACGGGTTCGACCACCCGCTTCGGCAGCGGCATGACGATGTCGGTCAACCGGCACCGACGGCCCGCGCCTCCACCGGCTTATAGGAAGCACCACCGTGCCGTTGCGGTGAAGAGATTCGAGGGTTGCTGGCCTGCTTTTTTTTCGAAGGGTGTTCGAGGGTTGGTAGTGGTGGCAGTTGCAGTGGTGGTAGTAGTGGTGGGTGTGTTAGGGTGGCGCGCGGGCACACCCGCCGATGTGAACGGCGGTGGCTCACCGGTCTCGTGGTACCTGGAAAAGAAAAAAAATGGGTGCGTTAGTATAGTCGTGGATTGAATGGGGAAGTAAATTAGTTGGTAGAAGGTATGTTTGATACTGTTTTTGTGGAATTTAATAGAAAAACTAGGGTTGTAAAATTATTTTGATAACAAATCAGAAAAAAATACTTGTCGCATTAGTACTAATGTATATGAAACTTAATGTATGAAACTTATTATTTAAAAAGCTTTAACTTTCATATCCCATATAACTGATAATATAATCGATTAAAAATCAATATTGGGTTAGGATGAACTTCCGTGTATGAGATCTCTTTATTTTGCTAATAAATTTTGTTTACAAGAAACCTCTTTTGATGTTGTTAATGGTCTATTTCCTTTGTTTATTTTGCCAAAGGAACCGGGAAATCGGAAAATAATGGAAGAGAAACAGTTTTCGAAATGAAACAATAACATATTATTTCATTCGATCAGTAATACACATTTTAAAAAATAACAAAATAAAATGATACTTTTTATTAAAAGTTTTAAATTACTGTTTGTACATTTGAAAAACAAGGAAAAAAAGATATGAGTCTTATCTTCTTTAAGCGAAACTAAATCGTACTACTTTACATTGCGAATGTCGACACTTTATCGTTGAAAGACTGCTGCAGTTTGAAATAGAATAGTAGGCTAATTAAGGTTTGTACGACTTCCTTTTATATTACGTTTTAGCGGAATAATACTGTAATTCTATCGTAAACTTCTTTTCTCTTTCTCTACAATAAAGACATTGCAAAGACGTTTTAAAGTATAATTAAAAAATATTTTAATATAACTGTCTAGCAAGCCTTAATTGTTAGTATTCGAAGAATCAATTTAATTGAATTTCCTTCTCTAAAGTTATTCGCCATATAAGTTTCCATTGTTTTTCAACCATTAAAATAACTTATAATATTTGAGAAAATAATATACTCTGATCTGAAGGCCATATAAACACAATTAAATATTACATAAATATTACAAAACTCATTAAAAACATCGTTATCAATGGCAATAAAATAGTTTTGCGAGCAAATGAATAAACTTTTCCGCGCGCGTATCTGCGCGTTCCAGCCAAACTCTCTGATTCTACATTTAACATTCTCTCGCGCTCGACCGACATTACACTCTCAACTAGACCAATTTCCGAGCGCGCCATAAATCCTTGAGCCAATGATCCTAATAGAAAAGATCTATCTCGCGCGCGTATATATATAACGATTGGATAAAAGCTATCTACTCGCGCGTTGCGATTAGAAAGCTTCTCTTTTTCCAAGTGATTTAAAACAATGGCTTTGATAACGCGAAAATAACGTACCCGGAATTAGAATTGATAGTTGGATGCTAATTCGTGGCTATAAATTAAACGGTAATTTTTTATTCATTAAAGCTAGGAGCAAGCATTTGTTTACAGTAATTTTGCAACGCTTAATCATTTTATTGACGCTACTACTTATAAAATACAAAACAAACCGTTTATCAACATTAAATCGTAATCAATAACAACCTATTATCCAATAAATCCACCGTTTTATTATCAAGCAACTCCTACAAATCAAGACATCAACCCCAAATTCAATTCCAAAAAAATCCAAACCTCTCTCCCTTTTTTTCTTCTAATCACCAACGCACGCAGCCTCAATCTCTCGCCCACCTCATCAAGCCCACAACAACCTCCTATCCATCCTCTTATATTCTTCCCTCTCCTTCTCTCTCACACACTTGTTTTCTCATCCATCCGCAACCCACTGCACGCGGGCAGCCCCTGCAGCTCTCGCGTGCACGCAATGAGTCAGAGAACGTGTGCACCTATCATTTGTACTCTCGCGTGGGAGAGAGAGAGAGAGAGAAGCAACACGCGAGCAGTACACATAGGGGCGAACGCATGCGTACGTGGTTGTCCTTGGCTTGAGCTATGAGTTATTCCTCGTTCATATGTTTTTTTGTTCGCTCTCCCAACGAGAGTAGGTAGTAGGTGCGATGATCGCGCGCTTGATTCGCCAGAGGCATATAGTTGCTATTGCGTAAGCGAAACGACATTGGCGTGGAATAGGTGCAGCGGAAAGAAGAGTTGTTGTATATGGTGGTTAGAATTTTGATGATAAGGAGAAATATGTTTTATACTTTTCGTTTCGTGACAAACGTTACGTAAAAGCGCTATCTTGGGGGAGTTAATTAAATTGAACGTTTTTTTTCTTTTTTATCAGAGATGTTGTTGTTGCTTATCAACATGACAATTGACGTCAATAAAAATGGTCGTTGTCTTTGTCATGGACCGAACGAATGATATGCATATATTTATATTTGTTCTATAATTATCACGCTGAATTTATGAATATTATTTCTGACATAAATAAAATAGTATATGCATGAAATGGGCGTAATTTTAGATGTGACAACAGATAAATCAAAACAACGCGTTGAAATTTATGTACACGATGAAACCAATCTCTCGTGGTAACAAATTACGCATTTACACACACACACACACGTAGTCGTCGCAATCTTTCACACCGAGCAACTTCAGACAAGTAGCTACGGCAGCTTTTCGTGCGTGCGCGCCAATATAATCGCCTCCGCGCGCAATCTCCCTACATCAATTTAAGCATCGATCGAGAACTCGTGACTCCAGTTCTCGCGCGTGGTCGTATATATATCCTACGCAGAAGCAACTCACACGTGCACAAAACGGTTCCATTTGGACGTTGTTTTCTATATCAGCCCCGTAGGCGACACGCATGAGCTTCATAAATTGAGGGGAATTGGCGAACCGGTCAGCCTAAAAGTGGGCGATCAGGCTGTCTTTTGCTATACGGACCACTTTTGTAACCGCAGCCGAAGAGATCGTTTTAAAGGTCTTGCGTGTGTAAAGAGCGGCTGGCTTGCACGTGTCGTTGACGTCGCGTCGACCGTATGGCTCTTCTCGTCTTTGGAAGTTTCGTATAAGCAAGTGGATGATGATGATGATGAGGGTCTTTTTATTTTACCGAAATAAGAAGAGGTTTAAGAGAGTTTGAGTTGTGAAGAGTCGTGGTGGATGTCGGATGAGCGAGTTTTATTTTAATAAGATGGTGTGATAATATAAAAGCGTGGGTTTCTTGAAGGTTTCAAATCGATGTAGCATGACAAGATTATTTTTTGTTACAGTCTCGTAATTTTTTTTAATGTCCTACGCAAAATATATTTTAATATCGAAATTAAATTTATCTATTTTATTATGTATACTATATACTTTAGCATTATTCGCGCATTGAAATCCTTAAATCACACTGTATTCTTCAAACTTTATAGTATTATCAAACCACATTCAACTGTGTTATATACAATAAAACCCGCATTTCCTCGCTCCAGCGGGAAAAATCTCAAAACTTCGGGCATAAAGCAAACTGCGCACACAGCTAAAACGCGCTAACTAAAAACCCGACAATCAGCTCCTCCTAAAAAACTTCCTCTCTCGACAAAACTTTCCCACGAACTTGCCACCACAGGAAAAAAAGCAAACTCTTCCTTCATCCACACTCCTGCAACTTTTCAAAACTTGCCAACCGCACAGATAAAACCATTCCCACCCACTATTCTACTCTCATTCTCGCAAAAAACACACATACACATAACACCAAAAAACCAAGCTCGCAATCTTATCCCGTTTCCGCGCACGCGCGCCTATGTGTATGCCTCATAACAACAACAATAATAATTCATCGACGATGCGCGGCGCATGTAGGTCGTCGACGCTCGTGCCGGCTGATCACAGAGAACGGCGGCAGCGCTGTTGCTGCTTGCTACTGTGCACATTCCACGCGTGTAGGGTAATTACGGGTGGCAGCGCGGCGTACGATGCATCGAGGCACGCTATGGTAGTGGCAGAATCGTTCTTTTCTTTTCTCGAGTAAGAGCGTGGTTGTAGGGAAAGAGAGAGAGGGAGAGAAGAGGAGGAGAAGTTTTGATGAAATGAAATGGGAGGAATAATAGGAGAGGGGAATAATAAGCGTGGCGGTGTGTTTGTTTACAGGCTTGAAAATTCTTTTATCCGGTGGTATCAAGGGAAAAAATCTTGTAGATTCGTGTGGTATATATGAGTTAAAACGATTGTTTGCCTTTTCATCGAGATTTTATTTAATGAATTTAAGGTATACTGTATATACCACGTGCTAATTAAAATTATGTTATTTATATCCTTATGAAAGAGTTTAGAAAAATTCTCACTTTATTTAAAAAAGTATCCGAGTATTCACATAGCCGCATGTATAGTATTTTTTTCAGATGGGAAACTGATTGTCTTGTAATTACGAGGTGCTGATTCATTTGTTCTTAAAAAACATGAATTAAAAAACAGTGAAAGTTGCTTTTTTCCCAGACTTGATGAATACCTCGTTTGCATAAACATTTCAAAGACTCCAGTTACGAGAACTGCAGTAGCAAATGTTTATTAATTGATGATCGAGGAAGCACTCTTTTAAATTAATTTTATGCATTGAGTGTAAATATAGAAGAGTAAAAAATTCTGAAATTCTTCCATGTTTATAATTACAGGAGAGAGAGAAAAAAAGGGTAAATTGGAAAGTTTCCTCAGAAAAAAACTAGGCTATTGATATTTATGTTACGATGATATCTTTTTAATATTCATTTGAAGATCCGACAATTTTTTCAAGCCGTACTACGTATGACATACTTTAAAAATTACCTTTTATGACTTTCGTTTTCAACTCGTCGACTTGGTTTTCTGAAAAGATGTCACTACATAATATCTTCTCTCCCTGTACCACTTTTTGAATTTCCTTCCAGGTTGTAAAACAAAAATCTTATACACTATACTGTACTCGTAACATATCTTCTACATACACACTACTCGAAATTCATCCGTGTATCCTCGCGCTCGACTATATAAAAAAAAAAATCAGAAAAACACATTCTCTCCAATGAACCCGACTTTATATATACCATCATAATATATCCCGCTCAAAATTCAAGAAATCCAGTCGCTACCTCTCACTCTCCACGGCTCTAAATATAATGCACCGGGAAAGTGAAAAGTCGTCGAAAAGAGAGACCCCCGGCAGGAGAGAGGAGAGAGAGAGAGTGAGAGGAGAGTAATGCACGCGCGCGCGCAGCCGTTTGCTTCCGTAAATAGCCGACCGAGCGCATCACAGAGAAAGAGAGAGAGAGAGAGAGAGAGAGAGAGGAAGAGTCGAGGTCAAGTGGTTAGCGTCGTCAGCGGGAGATGATATCGCGCGTTCGTCCATGTACTCCTTCTTATACTCCCTCTCGATACAATTTTGCATGTATATATATCGGTTCTGCCGAAAATTCAGTATAGCGCAAAGTGCCGACCGCAGCGGTGAACGATCGATCGATGAGCGAGTATGTATTAAGTGGTGTGAAGGGAGGGAGAATGCGGCGAGTGTTTGGTTATTTTGGCTTTGAGTGTATTTTAGGGGTTGTTTTAGATGCGGTGTTCTCGATAGGTTGGTTATTTCGAGGTTGATTATGATAAGGAGGAGGGACACGGGATTTGTAAAGGTCATCTCGACGTGATCTTTGATGGGTTCGAAATTTATTTGGAATATAAATAAATCAAGGTGTATTTGGAGAATCTCAAAGTTTCTCGGTATAATTTTATCGTAAAATTATATTTAGATTCGAATGTATATTGAAATACATTATTATCATGTTTCAAAATAGAAATATGATTTCTAGATATATCAAATAATAACTGATATACCTGTTATCTAAATAAATTATTGAAATTCTGAATATCAAGAATTAAAAAAAAAGAAACAACTAAAAAATTCGGTAAACCCTCCAATAAATATACACGAAATTCGATCAAACAGCTCGATTAATCGCATTAGCCTCATATTTCGAAATATATACCGTACTTCACACGTGTTCAGAGCGGTCTCTCGTCCCGAGGCCTCATAACAAAGTTAAGCTCGCAGAACGCGCGGGCGAACGCGACATTTATGAGGTCTTTGGCTCGCGAAGGCTGAGCGGAACTTTACATGTGATTTCTACCACGCGCATAGAGTTTCATATAGGAGACATCGTGCTATTTATAACTATAAATGCAATTATAAACACACGGTATATATGGAGAGATATATAGAGATGGAGAAAGGATGAAATGTGGTTCGATGCATCGGAAAAGTTTTCCACGTGTATCTGTCGAACCATGAATCCGCGAGAAACTACTTGTATATGCGTTGCTTCGAATGGCGGTTGTGATTGTATACGCAGATGTTGTCGATTGAAAATATATAGTGTGGCGCAGCGATACATGCAGGGGTTTATTGATTTTCAGAATTTTGAACTGTGAAGTTTCAGAAAGGAAGTTTAGTTTATTTATACAGATCAAAAAATAGCGTTAATCGATCTTCCAAATATACCAACGTGTTCCATTCCCGTTTTAGAAAGATTCACACGGACCATTTCGTTCAATTTAGTACGCGAATGTATATAAAAACTTCATTAGCTATACATATGACTTCCCTCGCGCGTCAGATCATTAATTTCACTCGAACAATAATCCCATTCACATCTGGTCTTAAAAAAAGAACTCGCACATCTTTCTTGCCATCCTTTCTCACCATTTCTCCCTATCATTTCATCCGTCTCATTTCCTCCAGACATTAGGAACGCGACAAGTGCACGATGTCTCTTTTCCCTCTTTCTCTCTCCTAACGCTCAACTTTTTTCTGCCCATACGACCAAGTTCAACACTGCTGGCAATGATTATGCTTCACGTTCTCTCTTGCGTGCGTCATCGCACAACGGCGGTGTCTTTTTGCCCTATATAGCTGGAAATCGAGGCGAAAAAAAAATACGGAACGCGGCAGCAACGAGCGCTCGCGTACAAAGAGACAGAGAACAGCTGCTGGTGCGTAACGCGGAACGCGCGAAAGACTATATCAGCTGTGTGCGCGTGATGTCTCTGTGTTGTTGTCGTCGTTGTCGTCGTCGTCGTCGTCGTTGCATATTCTGGGAGAATCCAAACTCGCCATAGTGTCGTTGGACGGGAGAGAATTACACTTGATTTATGCGACGACGATTGATGATACGCTGTGTGGAATGGTTCGCGTGTACTATACAAAGACGTTGTTTTGGTCGCGTAGATATCTTGATTTCTTGGTGAATTGTAGAATGAATGCAGATAAACAAAATGTTGTTAACGAAAATCTGTTCTATTTTGTGGTTTTTTAACGAAAAAATCGTCTAAATTTCAAGGCATTTCTTTGATGTCTATTTTAAAAGTTCAAGAAAGTCACAAATAATTTAGATTTCTAATCCTGCTTACAAATAAATAAATGCAACATAAAATTTCACGTGAACAAACACAAAACCTCAAAAGTTAAAAGGCGCAGTACGACAGTACATTCGTATACCCGACATAAAGCAGCTGATTTTTTCCGGGCCCGACAATCTTCCATCATCTGCCGCAAGGGTTTCCGGAAACACTACCGACGATCCCAAAGATTCTTGAACTCTCTTTCCCTCTTTGAAGGAGGCCCTTTTGCTAGCGAGACGCGAAAAAAATCGTCGCCATGAACGACAAGAACAAGAGGTATGACCATCCATATGCATGTACGGGCACGTGATGATATCCTTTGAAGTTTCGTGCGCGCTCTCGCACCCTCTAGTCTTTCAAAAAGGAAAACGTTGCTGCACGCTGCAAGGATCACTCGAGCGCGAGAACATCGGGGAAAAAACTTTTTAACGCCGCGAGCTTGTACTTGACTCTTTTTCACCCCTGTTCACCCCCGCGTTGACTTTTTTTTCATCTGATTATGTTTTGCACGAAGATTCTAAATATTCAAGGGAAGAATATGGATTTCAGAAAATTTTTATTCTATATTTTTCTGTAATTTTTGAATTTATTAGATTTATTATGGTCGCTAGAATTACTGTGTATACCTTTCACTTGATGAATAAGGATTAATTAAGTGATGTGGTCTACTCGTGTAATTAAATGACTAATGTAGTTCGGTATAATTAACGAATTATTACATGGATTTAATTAAACAAACAAGTAGTTGATGACCTTATTCAAATTAATTAATTATAATTTGCTCCATTGTAGACAAATAAATATTTTCAAAAACTGTGCGAGAAACCGTCGAACAATTATTTTTAATAGAGAGTACATTTTCTGCGAAAACATATTACATTTTAAAATGCGTCAATTAGCAAGTTTTTTCCCTAAAAAATATGCAGCGTCGGTATAACAAAAACTAAAAATATTTAATGAAATTTGCATCCAACGAGTCACTTAAAATAATTACAACGTAGCAACGCGCTATCCGCGAGATTTAAAATTTCAGCTCTCTCGCTGTACTCTGCGGCAGTAGTAGCACTTACTGAAATTAAACCATTCGTATTAAAACTTTATTCCGCCGTGGCTATAAAAAAGAAAACTTCTTTCTCCGCGAATCCCCAATCAATTTCCAGCGGAAAGGAGGGAAATTACTACGATATAAATACAGAGATTTAAAATGAATCAATCTACTGAGTATTCTCAAACCTATAGATAATACAGTAATCCACTTTTCTTCTAACCCCATGTATACACAAATTTTTTCCTTGAAATTTGCCTACGAAAACCGCTTACTTCGGAACTGAAAAAGCGTAAAACGATTTAGCTCGTCATGAAAAAAAAAAAAAAAAAAAAAATCTGTCAATATCAAAACGAGAGCACGTCTATCCGTTAACCCATTCTCTACATCCCGACAAAGCTCCCCTACAAATCCTCGATTGCTCTTTCTCTCTCTCTCAACTGGCAAGCTATCGAACCCATAAAAACTTCAAAAAGAATCCGTTGAAAAGAACCACAGCGGCAGCTCCTACCTCTACGCCCTGTCGTTGTCGTCGTCGTCGAGAGCTGCGCTCGTGGCTGCAGTGCCACGACTTGCCGCAGGCCCACGAATCGATGATTAAAGTGCATTATATCGACGTGTATACACACAATGCGACAGGTGCATATACACGTACGTACACACATATATATACACAG
The DNA here is from genome assembly GCA_036873485.1 of Torymus texanus. Taxonomy (NCBI): domain Eukaryota; kingdom Metazoa; phylum Arthropoda; class Insecta; order Hymenoptera; family Torymidae; genus Torymus; species Torymus texanus. The sequence continues at coordinate 10,071,678 of JAYJLV010000011.1, forward strand.
ATACGTGTATACAACTCGTTAAAAAGAAGAAGACGACGGTATTCGTGAAGTCGCACGCGCGCGCGCGTGTGTGTGTGTGTGTGTGTGTGTGTGTGTGTGTGTGTGTGTATATATATATATACATAAAAAAAAAGAGAGTCG
>JAYJLV010000011.1:10071918-10083419 GCA_036873485.1 Torymus texanus
GAGAGAGAGAGAGAGAGAGAGAGAGAGAGAGAGAGAGAGAGAGAGAGAGAGAGAGAGAGAGAGAGAGAGAAAGAGAATGCGTTTAAAACACTATCAAAACTCGAAAATTCATATCAGTTGGACGAGATTGCGGCCTGTGCGGAGTTGCTAAAGTCGTTATCGTGCGGAGGAACGAAAGTGGTGTGTTTCCCGCGGATCTATATATATATTTATATATAGATACATATATATAATATCTTTATGATATTATTTCGACGGCGAAAATTACAGCAAAAACATCTTTCTTCGTCTCAATTTCCTGCGCGAGAGCTGCGCAAATAACGTCATTTCCTACATGATTTGTACATCTATTATACAGCTGTTGCCAGAGGAAATGAAGTCAAGTTTCAAATTGATTTTTATGTCTGTATATTGTGCGGGATTCGAGCAAAATCCAATACTTGTATACACGCGAAGTTATTAAAGGGGTATATAGATGCGCTCTGTGTATACAATAATTATTAACTATATTATTCTTGTTATTTCAATTTTTATATTCTTCAAAGTATGCGCACAGCGAAACTTTCATTTACAAAAGTTATAACTATAAAAAATCTAATTATTATATTTATAGATTTGGTATAGATATCTTTTCAGTAAAATTAACGGAAGTCGATAATTGACAATGGTTTTGTGCATTTCTACGTAGCTACTTTTCACTGGAGTTTTTCATACTTTCCAATGAATCTAACTTCTTCATTTTCCCGCGAGCGGATAGCGCAAGAACTTTAAAACTTTATAAGCTTTTAGTGTCTGCTAACACATTTTATCGTACTAAACTATTCGCTGCATTTTTAAAAGGTTTTTCTTACCTTTTTCCCTCTATTATAAAATTTCTGAGAAAATATGACAAATTATACCAAAGTAAATTAAGCACTTTTTTTTGTTGCTGAACTCACCGCACGAATTCTCTATATAATATATATACGCTTTGAAACGAAAACTTATACCGATATATATATATATATATATATATATATATACACACACCCACGCATCAAAATCTCATTCTGAATAAATAAATTCAACAGCGTTGAAACGCATAAAGATGTTTTCGCAAAACAAAAACCCACCCCATTAACCTCGCTATCAATACACTTACTCCTCCCACGTATATACCCACAAACGCGGAACTTTCCCGCGCGCACGTGCAACCGGCGTAAATGGCACGCTCGCGTCGCTTGGCTGATTCAATATTTTTCCAACGTGATGTGCGCGGCGTCGGACGATGCGAATGGATCGAACGGTTTTTTTTTTACTCTATTATATATCTACTTTACAGGTACGGCGCTGGGAACGGTGATCTCGATCCTGTTGTCGGGTATGATCGCTGCGACATTTGGCTGGAAATGGGTCTTTTACATTGAGGGTCTGCTGTGTCTTATATGGTGTACAGCTTGGGGTATTATGATCCAGGATTCACCTGAAAAGCAGAAAGTCCTTATCACACCTGAAGAGCGCGAGTATATTATCAACTCACAGGGTCTTGGCAAGGAGTCACATAAAATTGTGAGTTTTATAATAATTATAATGTTTGTGTGCATGTTGGATTGGGAATTCGATTATAGTGTGTGTTATTTTAAGTTTGTATGATTGAGGTGGTAATTTTAGCCGGAATTAAGGTCATGAGTTTCCGATTTGATTGGGATGGGATTGAATAATGGAAAAGTAAAGTTGACGGGTTAATCAATTGTATTGTCGAAAGTTTATCGTAAAGTTTTAGTTCTATGATGGTTTTTTTTTTATTCGCGTTGCGTCAATATTGTCTGTGTTAAAATTTTATTATTTTCATAGCATGATTTCCATACGAATTCTTTATACTGATGTAGAGCATGTTTTAATATTTTTAGATATAAAACTATATTATTGTTTTATATGCGAGGTGGAAATCCCGTTGACGTTATTAGAATAAAATGAAAGAATATAAAATGAAATTGTACAGTGATTTCTTAATCATTTCATTTCGTTTTATTATTACAGAAATTGTCGGAGGTACCATGGTTCCAGATCATGAAATCACCACCATTTCTGGCCATTTTAGTCGCTCACTTCTGCAGTAACTTTGGATGGTACATGTTGCTCACCCAACTTCCTTCGTTTATGAAAAACATACTACATTACGAACTTAAAAAGGTAAATTTCTATAACTTAATTGTCGTAATTCAACAACTTATTCAATGAAAATCTAAAAATCATAAATTCTTTTTTTTTTGTTTGTCACAGAATGCATGGCTTTCTGCGTTACCGTTCTTCTGTATGTGGATATTCACGATGGCGCTCAGTAAGCTTCTCGTAGTGATGCAGGCCAAAAATTGGATTTCCGTGACAGTGTCGAGAAAAATTGGAACGCTATTCTGTGAGTACATATATATACATCACATATCTATCTATATATACAAAGAAAACAGAGACCTGTTGATTTTCGCGCAGCGAGCGTGCGACTACTTTCCTTTAATTAAAAATAAACGAGTGCCTCGCAATCTTCATATAATATACACTCAATTAGCATAACCATATCTCTCTCTCTCTTTTTTTTTGCATACACTGATAATGAAAAAACTACAAATGCGCATGCATAATCGCAAACCGTATAAATAAACCTTTGGCACGTTGATTATGTACAATCGCGTTCCACATCTAACGGGTGGAGCGCACAAGTCGAAGGTATTCACCGCTCGCTGGTAATTAGGTCCAAAATCAATTATACTGACATATCGGATTTTCTCCCTTCCCACTCTCTATGCAGCATCAGCCGTGCCGATGTTCTGCCTGCTGGGCGTATCATACGCGACGGACAAGAACGTCGCAGTCGCCCTAATGACAATCGCTGTGACGTGCATTGGTGGCATGTACTGCGGATTCCTGGCCAATCACATCGACATCGCGCCCAACTTTGCCGGCACCCTCGTCGCCATCACTAACGCCGTCGCCACGATACCCGGCTTAATCGTGCCTATCATCGTTGGCAACCTAACTGCAGGCGATGTAAGCATAAACTTCAGATTTATATAGGGATAAGATTGACGTTTATCGATAGTTGGACAAATATACATGAAGTGGATGATTGAATTGGTGGAAGAATGAAAAATTGAAAATTTAATACTGATATTGTAAAAATTCATATTTTATATTAGGAATATTATTATCAACTATGTTCTTTAATCTAAGCACTTGATATAACATGAAATTTTGAATTAAGAATTGGCTTGAATATTTTATAAAAGAAAGTAAATTAAAACAGTCCCAAGTTTAAAAAGTTATTAAAACTTATTCAGTACGTCTATGCAAAAATATCTCAAAATATTACTTCTCAAAAAGACAAAATTCAATAACTTTCAGGGAAATGAATAATTACCTTTTCCTAATTAAGTTAATCAATAAATCAAAGTTCAAAAAGTTTTAACGAGTTTTTCTAAAATCTGAAAAAATCACAATTTATATTGGCAGTAAATTAAGTTTGTATAATGTATTATTATCTAGATTTACAATTGTATTCGAGATTACCAAGAGGAAATTAACTTCAATTTGTAACGATAACTTGTTTTATTTACAATAAAAAAAAAAAAAAAAACATTTTTATTTACAGGAAACGATTGAGTCTTGGCGAGTGATATTCTTTATGACGGTCGCTCTCTACATTATCGAGATGCTGATTTATACAATGTTCGGAACTGGCGAAGAACAACCGTGGAATAAGGTGAAGACGAGTCACAAGACGGATAGAGATCCCGAGAGGACGGAGCAAACAGTTCCTTTAAAAGAAGCGAGACACTAATATAGATTACATAAATTCAAATGAAAATGTTGTTGTGACATGAGTCTTTCTCCTAAGTGTAAAATTTGTAAATGTCCCAGTAAGAAAGGAATTTCATGGATTTCATATTATAAATAATGGCATTTTTACAGTTAGCATTTTATAAAGAAAATAGGAATAGCGCAGTCATTCTTCGTTTCTATTTTTTATCGAATAATTTGAATCGTGCAGTAGCTCAATAAACAGTACAAACAGATGTATTTGCATTTTAGATTCATATAGCAGAGCATACGTGTGTTACGGGACATTTACGTTAGATAATTATTTTGTAACAAAAGAAAATATAAAAATTTAAGATTTGTAATTATTTATAAATAGTAATAAGAGATATGTACATTAAGTCTATGATATATAATTTAGCTGAATAATTTCAATATTTTTTCACTCTTCTAAAATAAATTCTACAATAATGTATTCTAATTGAAAAGAGCAAAGATGACTATGTATTATACAAAAAGTAACTAAGGAAAATATAAATATAAATTACGTGACCGCTTACTTTGTTTCACTGAACTCTAACCATCTTGCAAAAGTACATTGGACCCCAATTTCTACTTTTTGAAGGGACCACAATGTGACCATACTTGAGTCCGTAATTACCAAAATTATACAAGTATTTTAGAGGAGTTAATGCAGGTGACTGGTCTCTGTAAATAATAAAATATACCTTTAATAATTAAATCTTTACAAACATAAATTTTGAGAAGGTATATTGAAACTTACTTTACAATGAAAACTTTATTGTGTTCTTCAAAAGTCTTCTTGAGAGCTACTTGAACAACACCTTCATTTTGGATTGGACTTAGAGAACACGTTGAATACACAACCGTGCCACCAGGGACCACGAGTCTTAACGCATTCCTAAGCAAAATGAAATGAAATGAAAATAAATTTACGTAATGTTATGTGAAAAATACAATATTAAACAAAATTTACATTAGGATTGCACTCTGCAATTCTGGTAGTCTTAGTCTTTCTTTGAGTCTTGTTCCTTTGAAAATGTTGTTATCGTCTTCATGAAGAACGTGTCTATCTGTTGTACAAGGTACATCAGCTAGTATCTAAAATGTATGTAAAAAATACCATGATGGTTACACATAAATATATATTTGTAAAAATTGAAAATTATACCTTATTGTAAACACCTGTATCTTCAATAAACCTAGCATCGCTTTGTGTAACGAAAAATCTTTTATCCCACTCTCCGATATCTGGTAAAAATTCATTTAGAAAATGATTTATTCTATTGATTCTTGACAGTTGAATATCATTACAGACTATTACACCTGGATTTAATGTTTGCAAAGCAATCATTGATTTTCCACCAGGTGCACCACACATATCTAAAACCCTATCTCCTGGTTGTAAATCTAATGATAAAATAGGCAACACAGAGGCACCATCCAAAACAAAATAGTCTGTGAAAATCAATAAAGTATTAATTAATTTCTTTATTAAAACAAGTTTACCATCATAAACAGAAAAATTGTTAGTTCAATAGTTACTTATTACAATTACCTGAAACCTTAGTGTCTCCCATTTTTGCTTTTTGGAATTTTGTATAATTACCTTCTTCAAAGGTATAAATTCCTAGATTTTCAGGAAAATTTAAATTGTATTCATTTTCAATTTGTATAGAAAAATCAGCTCCTTTATTGTAATAACTGTAATGCTCCGATTCCAAAACAAAGTCATCCCAACCTGGAAATAAAAAGAATTAATTAAGAAATATTGAATAATTATATAATGATATTAAATATAAAAAAGAGCATTCAAATTAAAAATACAATTGTTATTATTAATTAGTATAAAATAAAAACCTTTTATTTTTGTTGCTGGGACATATTCATACAATTGCGAAGCTGTTATACCTGCTGTAGGTTTAATTATGCGGTTTACATCATTTACTACATTTACGTCTTTCTCAATGGATTCAAGTTTCACTGGTGTAAAAGAATCATTTTTATTTTTTACCTTATCTGAACTTTTAGACAAATCATCATAAGGATTGGGATACACAGAACTTTCTAATTGTTTTTCTGATATAATTTGATCTAAGTTTTTGTCTAATTCTTCAATTTTTTCCAAACCATTTTGTTTTTCTGCTTGCGATTCTATATTTTTTTTTGATGCCTGATAAATAAATTTCATGTCCATTGCACCTTGAGACTAAAAACAAAGGAATGAGAAATTTTAGCATTGAAAAGAGAACAAAGATATCAAAGTACTTTTACCTCTAATTCTTTATGTATCCTGTCAGTATCACTGAAATTATTTATTATAGCTACATATTTGTGGTTTCCAGAAAGCATCGCTGATCTAATATTTTTCCAGCTTTCACCATACACAGAATCATAAAAGTCATCAAAGTGTTCAAGTGCTTTTTTACTAGACGATTTCTTTTTTTTTAGAACAGACTGCAATAAGTATTTTTTCATTTAGTACAAAGTTTATATTATGTGGTATTTTTACTATAGTATCTATCCACAGTGAAAATAAATTCAGACTTACCCAATGATGTGAAGGATGTTTGTATCTTACTGGAATTTTTAATATATTCAACAATCTTACATTATTAAATAGACGTGTCATTTTTTAAGTCAATAAATAATAACGATTAATAAATCATTAGTAGTGTATGTTTTCACATGTGAGGAGGTTATGTTAGAGAACATTTAAAACAACCCGGTGTATCTAGAGACATCAGACACGCATATCTAGTGAATTTCTAGAAATATTTGTTAAAATTAAAATTCTGGCACTGTAAAGCGCGGGCTTTTAAAATAAACTTATAGCTATTCATTTTATCAAAGGGCGTGATGACAGTGCCCTGCTTGACGAGTTTATAAGTACTATGGAATACAGCTATTCTATTGTAGATATTTTAATACTTCACACAATATATGTTGGTTAATTTTATACTAACGTTTTTTAACTTTAAATCAAAGAGTTGTAACAAAACTTATTTTATTGCAAGAATACTAAAATAAGTATAAGAATCATCATAAACGTTAAAAAGCAAATATAAATAAGGTGCCGATTTCGTGCTATATATTTATATTTAATTATTGCAATTATTTTATTCATGACTATGTAATATTCGTAAATTTATCAACCCAAAATTAAATATTCAGACTAGACGTTTCTCACTTAATTTAAAAAATTTACATAGTAAACCTACTAAATTTCAAATTTTATGATCTCTCTTCAAAGAAACCTATTTCTTACGACTCTCGACGTCGCATCTCAAAAGAAACCAAGAAAAAAAGAAAAATAAAAGAGCAAAACTTTCAAACTCCTCACATCATCACCAGCTGTTGTGCGCTCGAACCTCCCACGTTCATTCCCGCGTCAGCCACCCGCGCTTATGCAAAACGAAAAAATCACTAGCCTCGCCAGGAGACCAGTAGACCACCTCCACCTTTCCAGTTTATATTATACCAACTGCTCGCAACACCCACATACATACGCACACACACATGTACAATACGTCCTCCTCAGCCAGTGCGCGCACATTATTACCGCACCGTGTATATTGCGCGTAGAGGGGAAGGGAGCAAGCGAGCCAGCCACAACGGAGTCGGCGCGCAAGCGAGCGAACGAGTCATCCGGCGCCGCTATATATATACTACTCTACAGACGAAGACAGACCTACACAAGGTTCCCGTATAGTAGAAAAAGACAGCCACAAGCAGACTACGCGCAGCTGACCGATACATATACATACTCACATACATATACACATACATAAGCTATACTATCGGAGTTTCGGAGTATAGCAGCAGCAGCAGCAGCAGGCCCCCGCTGCCGTCGTCTGCAGGCGCAGGAGCGAGACCGAGCTATATAAAACTGACAGCTCTCTCTCTCTCTCTCTCTTTCAAGCGCGCGCCTCCCGCGGTCGCTTATACTATTGTTGACAGTAGTCCTTCGGGCGCGCGAGCGTCAGGTAGTGTGTATATTATACGAAGTACAGTCGCGCGCTCCTCGCTCGCGTACTTAGTGCGTCGTGCGCGATGATGCACGACGTATAATACACACGGAGCATATACCTAGAACACTTTATATATATACATATATACATATATACAATATAAGAAACCGTATTGTATAGAAGCTGAGGACGAAAGGGAATTAAATATAGAAGTGTGTTTTTTTTTTTGGGGGAGGAGGAACGAAATAACGAAACGAAGAAATCAGTGAACCAGTGCGTTGTCGTCGTCGTCGTCGTCGTGCCTATACCTAGTCGTCGACGACGTCGAGCGCGCGCGCGATGCGCTCCATATTGATCCCGCAGTCGCGCCGCCGCTGCCGCTGCCTCCCGCCGTCGTCGTCGCTGCTGCTTCTCCGGTAGTAGTCGCGCCGCCGCCGCCGTGCTTCGTTGTCGTCGTCGTCGTCGTCGACGACGTTAGAGCGAGCAGCTGATCAACAACAGCAGCACAGCTCGTCCGTCTATATACATACGGGAAAAAAAAACTCATCGTACGGAGAAGAGCTGCAAGTGGAGAAGGTTGTTTTTTTTATAAGTATTACAGTACGTGTCGTTATAATGTTATAATTATATAGCTGTTGGTTTGGTTGTTTGTTTGGTTGTGCGGTTGACTGCAATTATATATATTGGTGTAAGGTTCTATATAGGATTAGTTAAGGTGTAATAACGTGTAATATACTATATATTGTATAGCTGGCTTTTTCACGGTATAATAACTGTATACGATTATGTATACAGAGTGGCATCAGAGAAGTAATCGAGAGAATAAAGATACAACGGCTGCTGGATGATAATATATATTGTAGTGCGGGCGGATGATGGATTGGGTTTACGACGGGTCCAAGTGTATAAACGATTTTTTTTTCTTTTTATTATTTTACAAATAATTGATTGAAAAAAAAGCAAACTGGAAAACGAGCGAAAACATAGCAAAAGGATCGGTTTGCTTACTATACAATACTTCACTGACTATACAACACAACACAGCGCTGCGCTGTTTGCGCGCGAGGCTTATGTGTGTGTATGTGTGTGTACATGTGTATAATACCAATATAACTATAGCTATATACGTGCGCGCACATCGTATACACTGTACGTCTGTGTGTTACCTGGCCACCAGCAGGCACCTACTGCTCTCCTGCCGTTCTACGTCAGAGCGGGTACACGCGCACCTACGTATACACACGTACATATACACGCAGCGCGCATTTATAATACGTCTACGTGCATTGTGCACGCACGCGCGTATGTATCATATATATATATATATATATATATATATACACGTACGTATATATCTACAATATATATATAAGAGCAACGATATACGTTCTCTTCTCCGCACGCTACACCTTTGTGTATTATATATATATATATATATATATATATACCTATACGTATAGTAGAGGCTTAGAGTTATCGTGCGCAGTTATAATTTTTTTTAACGCGCAATCTGCACTGCACGCGCGCTCGCTCGCGAGAATAGAGGGAGAATAGAGAAGACTAGGCGAGAGAGAGTCTAGGAAGCGCGCGCACGCGGGGACCAGGGATACATGGGAGAAGAGGAGATTTTGCTATGGAGAGTAGTAGTAGTAGTTGTAGGAGTAGTAGTAGTATTAGTAGTAGTAGTAGTAGTAGAGAGTGTCCGTCTGTCTACCTCTCGCTCTTTCCAGCTCCTCGCGAACGTACGCCTATACAGTGTTCCTCGCGAGAGAAAGAGAGAAAGAGCTATATAGCGGAGCATATACACAATACAAGGTATCTGTCTGTGTGTATATGTGCGGGTATATATATTGTAGAACGGGAGAAGAGCTCTGTGAGGTGGCGGTATATAGCTATACGCGAAAGAGAAAGAGAGAGATCGATTCGCTCGAAAGTCTCTCGCCCACTCTCTCTCTCTTGGCGTATGGAACTGCGCGGCGATGATGGTGTGCAATACTAAATTTAGCTTCGATATAGTTTCTAACGATGACCCTTTGTATGTGATAACGTGAGTGGATGAGAAGAAGAAATGTAGATGCACTAGGTCCGGGCAAATATACCAGGATAATAATAATAATATTGATGATAATATAAAAAGTAAGAGAGAGGAGGTTGCTGCGCGCGGTGTCTTTCATTCACTCCAGGTTATCGCAAAGTCGCATCCCGCGCGCGTCTATATAGCGGTACCCGTAATTTCTTGCACGTGCATCAGCTCTTCTCTCTTTGTTTCTCTTCAAGCCAAAGAGAGATACTTTTTTACACGTCGTTCGAGGAAAAGTCGAGTTGCTGAACGTGATAATGTATATTATACATATAATACTATATAACTGGTAATCGCTGTGTGTAATGTATAGTGTACCATATATATATATAACGTACGCGAGTTCACGCTCCGACGAGTACCTATATACCATATACACGCGTGCGTGCGGGTAACCGGGTATACATATATATATACACTCTGATGTAACCTGACTGTTTTGCAGTGAGGATGTATGCGTGAACGAACGTACGAGAGAGTTACGGGTCCATGAAGTGTATATACACGAAGAGGAAGTACACGCGAGTGTATAAGTGGTGAAGAGGAGGCATATTCGGCAGGAATGCGTCGACGAAACTCTCTCGTTGAATCGATATATAAGGGAGAAAGAGAGAGAGAGAGAGAGAGAAGGGAATGCGTTGGACTTTTCGTGATGTATGCTATATAGTGTCTTCTTCTTTTTCGGTTATATGGTATATGAGAAGGTTTTTGGGGGGGAACAGTTGACGAAGTTTAATAAGTAAAACGTATGGATATTAGTTCATGCGCGTATGTGTGATTGTCTATTTAGTAAAAGGAGGGTTTGTGTTAATTACAATGTATTATAATAATATATACAAGGCAAGAGTGGAAGGCAAATTAAATTATTCATTCGGGAGCATAAATCTCAGTGTATAATCGTTTACTCGACTTAATTTATTACCACTTGCACACTCTGATGAACGCTCGCTCGCTCTTGTCTCAAACGCGAATTAACATTTTCGCGTAATTTTGCGAATTAAAGTTGCACATTTTTTTCACTCGTTGCGCGTCAAGAATATAAGCGGCTCAAATTTATCATCACGGTTCACGCGATATATATAATACTCACGTCAGTTTCAAACATAGTATGTATAAATATGTAGATACAATAGAGAGGCATTATAACTCGTATATCTTCGTCGAATAGACTATAATAATTTTTCTTAATACGAAATTTTCAAAAATACTCTAATACGTATATAAAATATAATATTATCTTTGAACTCCAGGGCTCATTTACGCTTTATATATACGTATACATATATATATATATATATATATATATATATAAGTGTTATAACCTTCCTTCGGCCACGCTAAAATGCATTTTATTTCCCATCAGATAACCCCGAAACGACTACTACTACTACTATACCACTACCGCGATTGCGGCGTCCTTGGGTGGAAAATTGACCGGCCCTGCATGCGAGTAACGGCAATTACCATTTATTTCGCGATTTGACAACAGCCGTCCGTGTGATCCCGTATACACCCCCGCTGCTAAGCGTCTCATATATATATATATATATATATACACACACACACACACATACACACATACACACACACACACACACACACACCGTTCTCGCCACACCCGGATAATTCTACTCGAT